>CM046866.1:21689839-21854347 GCA_025617745.1 Heliocidaris erythrogramma
AAAAATCATAAGTTCCTCTTCCTGCTTGCGTAGCTGGTCGGAGCTGAAAGAACTGCGTTACTATGCACACTTCAAAGTTCTGGATGTCATGGTTGTGTGAATTAAAGTGAGCAGCCACAGGTAATCTAGGCGTGTTGAGTCGTATGGACCTAATGCTCTGTCACACGATCAGCTAGTCGGCGCTTAGTTTCTCCTATATAGAGCTGAAGACACTGGGTGCCATGGATAGCATAAATGCAATCATCCGTTGTGCAGGAGAACTTTCCATGGATGGCCCATTGAGACTTGGGACCCCTAATGGTGGTAGTGGCAGTGGTGACTTTACAGGTGTTGCATCTGGGTCTGCCACAGGGATAGGTACCGCTCTGGGAGAGGTCAGGAGTAGTAGGCAGTCGGGAAGATACCAAGGCTTGTCGCAACGAGTGATCCTTACGATACGCTATGAGAGGCGGCTCCTTGAAGATCCCTGCGGTAGTTGGGTCATCTCGCAAGAGGGAGAAGTTATCATTGATCTTGGCAACACGTAGGTTGGTGGGGTGGTACGTGAGGACAAAGGGTACCCTGGAGGCGGTGGCTGGCATACGAGGTTACAAAACGTCCACGTGAGGTTGCTTGAGAATTCTGCTCTTGGCAGAGGTGACGATGCTCTCAGGATATCCCCTCTGGATGAAGAAACCAGTCATCTTATCAACCTGCCGTTGGAAGTCATCATCCTCACTGCAAAGTCGACGGACACGTGTCAGTTGAGAATACGGAATAGACCGCTTGCAAGCCGGTGGATGAGATGATGCATAATTCAAATACGCATGAGAGTCAGTCGGTTTGTAGTGGACAGAAGTCTTGATACCGGTGTCAGTAAGAGAGATGTCAATATCCAGGAACGACACGCATCTATTAGAGATCTCATGAGTAACCTTCACCGTAGGATGAGAACAGTTGAATTTGTTGACGAAGTTAAGTAGGTTCTCCTCCGTCCCGGTGGCAATACCAAGGTAGTCGTCTGTATACCTTTTGAAGAGAAGGTGCTGTTGCGTGTCATCATCAGATAGAATCTTCGTCTCCAGATGGCCCATAAAGAGACAGGCGAAGGACGGCCCCATCTTGGTTCCCATGGCAACTCCTCGTGTTTTTCGATAGAATGAGTTGTCGAAACTGAAGGCGAGAGACTGAGAACCAGATCAGTGAGACGGATGATTGTGTCATCATCAGGTCTGTGCGGAGCTTTTCAAGGAAGTAGCGGACGGCAGCGAGCCCATCGGAACGTGGGATGTTGGTATACAGAGATCGGACATCCATATTATATTATATATATATATATATATATATATATACATACTAGCATACTATGATTTTGTGAAATATAATTTTGCTAGTTTAAGGATGGAAGAACAAGATATATTTTAACAAAGATGAAAATTGAGATATAGCAATCTTAATTTTGATCTTTTTTACTCTTTCTGATTTCGTCTTCACCCCCTTTTTTCCACAGGTTATACATGTTTACCATTGTTCATCACCTTTCCCCCCACATGCAACTCCTGATGTCATCATTTATCAACCGCTTTTTCCACATGTATTTTAACCACAGTTGCTTCCCTCAACAGGATTTCATGTTTCTCTCCTCAATTTGTTCATTACCTTTGTTTTGTTGTTTCATTCATAACATTCATTATATTCATCATTAGGATACTCATTCTGATGTCATTATTTCACCCTTTTCCATATGTATGTTTTAACCTTAATGTCTTTCCTCAACAGGATGACTTGTTTCTCTCCACAGATTATCTCCAACAGGATTCATGTTTCTCTCCTCAATTTGTTCATTATCATTGTTTTTTCACCTTTCTCTCCACAGCCACACCGGTCCACTTCACTCACAACATTTATTATATTATCAGTATACTCATTCTGGTGTCAATATTTCACCTTTTTCCATATGTATGTTTTAACCTTAATTTCTTTCCTCAACAGGATGTCATGTTTCTCTCCACAGATTACCTACGGTCCTAATCCCCCTTTTGTTTCCAGCTTATCCAGACGGTTAATTGGTTTCTTAGTCCTATTGTTCACTTGTTTTCAATGTTCCTTTTCAACGCAGGATTAGTTTGATGTTACTTATCCTTTCAATGCAGGTACCTTGATGTTATTTATCCTTTCAATGCAGGTACTTTGATGTTACTGTTACTATTTCTTTCTATACTAATTCCGTGATGTTATTGTTGGCCTCCATTTTAATAAGTGAATTGCTGCTTCATATATAAATTTCTGCTGATTTATTCGCTCTTCTCATTCTCCAGAGCATTCTGACCGGAACGTGGAGTTATTCCAACTCACATGGTTGTACCGCAAACCTTTTTTCTGAATTACAACTTCACCATGCAAACCTTCAAATCCTAAATTTTTGATGTTTATTTCACTATTTTTTTTTTTAATATGAGTGGGGTTTGAACACAAGAAGATTCCGTCTATGGTATTATAATACATTTCCTGTGATCAACGTGTTGCTCGTGGTCTGGTTTATCAATATTAAATTAACGTAATCACTAACTAGTCTTTATACTTCCTTATACTTCTCTCGGGTGAAAAATAACTGACTTAATCTGTGTCGGTTATATATAGACATTAAGAGGGAAAATTGCCCCTTTGGAAGTTTTGTAATGTAAAAGTTAGTCTAATTATGTCAGAGTTAGTCTGAAAAGGCAGCAGATTAGAGCAATGAGTGATCATAGGGATTTTTTTTTGGTTTGTTGAAAGTCAAAGCTAAATTTCATAAATATATAGAATGACTCTGAAAGATGTAATTCTTTGTAAAATGGTACCGGATATTTACTCAATTACTGGAATTCAGGTAAAGTTCATAGGCTGGTGGATATATGAAACTGCATGCTTTATATCGTCAATCAATATCATGAATATGGAATGACAGTCATTTCATTTCACTTGTTTGACCTTTTATAAACCTTTTATAAACATGATAAACATGTAAACGAAGAAGCTTGACTGGGGAGGAATTTTTAATTAAAAAAATAAAAAAAATCCCTAAAGATTTGTTTACAAATTAAAAATTCCTCCCCAGTCAAGCTTCTTCGTTTACTTACCATTGTCTACGGCGGACCGTTAAAAAAAAAGGAATATTAATGAGTCAGAAAGAAGAGGATCTTGGGTATTTGATTCTAGTTCATCATGACTTGGCCGTGAACCAGAATAGCCTGGTGGTTAAGTCGCTGCCCGGCAAGCAGTAGATGACAGGTTCGAATCCCGCTGGTTCCAATTTTTTTCTGACTTGTGTTTTTCATTACAGATCGAGCATACGATCTTTAACACTGGGAGTAAAAATGCCTAAAGATTTGTTTACAAATTAAAAATTCCTCCCCAGTCAAGCTTCTTCGTTTACTAACCATTGTCTACGGCGGACCGTTAAAAATGAATATTAATGAGTCAGAAAGAAGAGGATCTTGGGTATTTGATTCTAGTTCATCATGACTTGGCCGTGAACCAGAATAGCCTGGTGGTTAAGTCGCTGCCCGGCAAGCAGTAGATGACGGGTTCGAATCCCGCTGGTTCCAATTTTTTCTGACTTGTGTTTTTCATTACATACGATCTTTAACACTGGGAGTAAAAATGCCTAAAGATTTGTTTACAAATTAAAAATTTCTCCCCAGTCAAACTTCTTCGTTTACTAACCATTGTCTACGGCGGACCGTTAAAAATGAATATTAATGAGTCAGATAGAAGAGGATCTTGGGTATTTGATTCTAGTTCATCGTGACTTGGCCGTGAACCAGAATAGCCTGGTGGTTAAGTCGCTGCCCGGCAAGCAGTAGATGACAGGTTCGAATCCCGCTGGTTCCAATTTTTTCTGACTTGTGTTTTTCATTACAGATCGAGCATACGATCTTTAACACTGGGAGTAAAAATGCCTAAAGATTTGTTTACAAATTAAATGATAAACATGATAAACATGATAAACATGATAAATAACAATACAATAAAATAAATAACAATACAAAACAACAATACAAAATACAAAATTTATATGGTCAGGACCCCTAAGAAGCAAAACTGCTTATATGAGTGGGGCTCTAAAGGTACATAGATCCACATACATACATGTACCTACGCACGCACACTACACACATAAATTCATAACATGTAATGTAATATGGAAGAGCTAGAACAGTTTATGAAATGCTGTAATCCATGCCGAATGTCACATGCATTCTCCAAGTTTTGTTATGAATACACAACCTTATTTTTAGCCAAGAGTATTTATATCTGATCAAAACCAGATCATTTTTTTGGCTAGCTCGTGACAGGGAGTCATGTGTGATTGGTTCACACACATAGATTGACTAATTGTTGATACGAACTCATATGGCACTACAAGAGTTTCTACTCTTGTCTTTTACCCCATCCTCGTTTATCATGATCGTTGATCATGACCATATTGTACAGTTTTACTAGAATGAAGCTGAAAAAAAAAATGTCTGCTATGGTCAGATGATGTCATATACTAACTAGTCATAAATTCTATAAACATTGTGGTAGTTATATCTTTAACAAAGAGAAATCTGTGTTTAAATTTTATACAAACTTCTCTCAGTCGTAAAGATCTACGCATTGCAAAGAAACGATTGACACATGACTAAGTTAATTTGAGCTGGTTAAGGAGATTATTTACAGTTACTGAGGGAGGATTCTTGATTAGTCTATAGTTGTGTAATGTGCAAGTTATCAATTAATGCCTAAGTCAAATATTCAGATATTAAAATATGCAAATAATCACATGCAGGTTGAAAGACTACGGAGCAAAGTGGTAATCATTGATCACAGGGAATTTCTGTTTTTTTTAGGTAAATGTGAACGGATCTGCGTATTCTGTGACCTGAGTTTAAGTTAAGTTCGTAAGTCGATGGATACTTGAAAAATTCATAAATAAGGTCAACTAGTATGGAATCAAATACTTTAATTAAATATCATAATTGATAGGATTGAAGTAAATTGAATACATCATAAAGAAAATGTGAGAAAATTACAATGCCCCGACCGGGATTCGAACCCGGGACCCTGGATTACATGACCAGTGCTCTACCAACTGCGCTATCCGGGCTCCCGTCGAAGCAAAGTAACAATCTCACAATAGCCCCTCTCTTTCCATCGAGCGTAGGGTGTACATCCATACCAATTCCATCGTACGCTATAATGGCCTACCAATGAGACAGGTCTTCCCTCTAAACTCGGGCAAATCCATGCCAACGAATTTCTATAGAGGACAATTTAGATTTGTAATTAAATATCATAATTGATAGGATTGAAGTAAATTGAATATATCATAAAGAAAATGTGAGAAAATTACAATGCTCTACCAACTGAGCTATCCGGGCTCCCGTCGAAGCAAAGTAACAATCTCACTGGTCATGTAATCCAGGGTCCCGGGTTCGAATCCCGGTCGGGGCATTGTAATTTTCTAACATTTTCTTTATGATATATTCAATTTACATCAATCCTATCAATTATGATATTTAATTACAAATTTAAATTGTCCTCTATAGAAATTCGTTGGCATGAATTTGCCCGACTTTAGAAGGAAGACCTGTCAATTGGTAGGCCATTATAGCGTACGATGGAATTGGTATGGATGTACCCCTACGCTCGATGGAAAGAGAAGGGGCTCTTGTGAGTTACTTTGCTTCGACGGGAGCCCGGATAGCTCAGTTGGTAGAGCACTGGTCATTGTAATCCCGGGTTCGAATCCCGGTCGGGGCATTGTAATTTTCTCACATTTTCGTTGTGATATATTCAATTTAACTACTTTATTCAACTTCGTATATATTTGAAACTGTCTAGTTAAACTGATGTTAACTAATATTGGTTGTTTAATGGTAGCTTCATTTGGACTACTGAAAAAATTTATGTTTTCCTTTTGAGAGGGAGGAGGATGATGGTACTTGTGAGAATATTGATCCGACAGTTTTTTGGTTTTTTTTTTAAATATAAACTGTCATTTTTTTCCCCTCTCGTCTAATATTTTTCAACGAGATATGAATTTCTCTCTTTTTCATCTTTGGAACAAAGATTATGTCAATTTTTTTCTGATTTTTTGGACATCCTTAATAGCAAAATGGAAATTATTTTGCTGCTTTTTAAAAATTTTGTTCGACTTTGATCCTCGATATTTATCTGACAAAACAAACCACAATCATGACAGTCATGCCCACCTTTATTTCAATGTTCAACTGATAGGCCCAAATATACAGGGCCTGCGATACGGTTGTAATTCTTTATCAGTCAGTTTGCACTGTTCTTTTAATGCTACTTTCTCATTTGTTTGTAATGATTTAATCAAAGTTTTTACAATAATGATATCGAAATATTGGTGTTTTTTTGTATCTTGATGTTTTTTTGTACCTTGATGTCATTATTCATGTATTTATGTATTGTAATTAAGTTAACCATAAATGAATTCAGTAAACGATTAATTATATGGCATGAACTATTTTCCTGACATTAAGCATTCGTAATTAGGTCGTGCCAACAATTCCTCCTTTACTATCTCATTGTTCTTTTATAGCAATGCTTTTGTCATTGGTATTTTCTTCCAGGTGCAAGATCTGCTCCATTTGTATATGACCTGGATCAGCGATGATGGACCCTTTTCGTGCTTGTATTCAAATTTTGTGTTTACGTTCTTTTTCCTCGCTATATACACTGTGTAGAACATTAATTGTATCCACATTGTGTTTCTCCTCAATGCATTTCATGGTCTGGTTGTCGCTAGGTTCGGCAAACCTTAGTTTCCGACCTGGCTGCGCATTGTGCTCGTATTCTTATTGACTGAGCAAGTTTATTTAAATTTGAATACATTGCGAGAGTGGCCATTCATTATTTATTTACCGTTATGCTGTTTAGAATACATGCCTGTTCTTTCAAACAATGTTTGAGTCATTTGGATTTTTATCTTAGCACTGGTGGAAAAATTTAAATTTTGCTAATGCTCATTCGACTTTTTTTAAAAATTATTAGTCCGAGTATTGCTATTCTTTATTCCTATTCTTTTTATACGCTTATGTAGTCGATACTCTTTGTACTCTTTTTCACTTGCTCACTTTGTTGCAATGTTGGGTTACGTTTCCTCATGGCATTGAATCTAATTTAATTAACAATACACAGCCAATGATTTAAGCTTCTTATTTTTTCCTACGTAAATTCCTCAAATAGATTTCCTTCACTTCCAACCTTTAAAAGAAAACTAAAAATTTCCCTGTTACTTCCGTACAGCTTTTGACTACCTCTTGCTGCAGTTATTTTCCTCAAGTAATCGTTACCATGTGCTAGCCAATCGATTTCCTTATCTTTCGATTTAAAATGACGTTGCGCTCTACCTTTATCATGATTATGTTCACTCATATTACCTGTGATTTCCTTCTTTAAACCACGTGCATATTATTTTCTCTCTTTTTTCCTCCCTTTTTTAACTTTCACTCTTCATTATTTTAGGCACATTGTCATTTTGAATGATATTTTTGTTCATGATTTACCCCTATTTTTTTTTCTCTGTTGGTCACTCAACCCATCTCCTTTAGTTCATATGTATTTTACTATTATTATAGATACCATTATCTGAGGGGTCCACGATTTACAAGCTCCGCTTCTCAGTAATTCAGGTAATTTTATCTATATTTATAGATGGAAATGGAGAGCCATTTCCATCTATAAATATAGATAAAATTACCTGAATTTTAATTTAGCAGTACAAATTGATTCAATTTACTTTCAATTTTATAATTCTGATGTTTATAATGCATGTATTCTAATTTTAATGTTTAATTTTACAATGTATGTATATGTACTTCTTTGTTGGAAATGAAAAAAAAATTAAAAACTGAAAAAACTGAAATGAGCAAAGCGACCGAGCCGGGGAGGGTGTGGGAGTGTACCAGGGACCTTTTCAAAAATCTGTCTATAAAACTTGCATTTTAGAGCATCCAAAAATGGTTTTTAATGAGAAGAAGGATTGCATGGATCTATGCCAATGGACAGAACCGCTGCCGCTTAATTAAGAATAACAATGCGAGCAGGGGTGTCGATCCGTGTTCACGATTGGGGGATGATCGGCGAGGGAGCGAAGCCAGTGGCCTATCTAGGGATTATGGCGCAAATCATGAAGGTACGCCCCCCCCCCCCCCCCCCCCCCCCCCCCCACCCGAGTGCCAAAACTTATCTACGTTAGCGAGGGTTAGCGAGGCTAACCTTTGCAAATACTGTTTTATACACTTTATCCTATATTGGGGGTGCAATATTTAGCAGGAGTCATTATGAAACTTACATGATATAGCGAGCAAAGCAATTACATCTTTATTTTTTTCAAATTTTGAACCCTTCAAGCTAATTAAGAACTATATAGGCCTACTGGGGGCACTTAATGTACAATGCGGATTTGGGGGCGCGTAATCCGTAAGGATTATGAGTTTTATTCATTCCCCCCCCCCCTTTTTTTCTTTCTCTCCTTTGCGTTTTTTGCGTCCCTCCAAGTGACGCCCGGAGGGTGTGGTGTGGGAGGGGATACCCCCCTCCCACACCAGGCACTTTTTCAAAAACCTGTCTATAAAACTTGCATTTCAGAGCATCCCAGAATGGTTTTTAATGAAAAGAAGGAATGCACGGATGTACGCCGATGAACGAAACCCTCAATTGAGAATAACAATGCGAGCGAACGAATTTTCTTCGATATTTTCGCATTGAAATTATGGAATTTCTTATATCCTTACTTTTAATCATTAAAGAATGTTATGATATTTCAAGATCAAACATAATGAGTTTCAATAATTATGTGATGGTATTTTAAGATCAAACACAATGAGTTTGGATAATCATTAGTTTTAAGTTAATGTATCATAATTCTTATTTATTTCATTTTATTTTATTTTTTTTTTGGGGGGGGGGGGATATATATCCCGCACCCCATCCCCGGATCGACACCCATGATAAAGATAATGGCTCGTAGCAGTCCTACTGTACACGGAAAGTTAGTTCGACGTCGGAACTGCTTGTCAATTATTTGGACGCAATACTGCACTGTATGTAACAAGGGTGGTGCATGGAAGCGGGGGGGGGGGGGGATCCCCCTTCCCGCACAAAGCTCTGACGTTTTGTAGCAAATTCGAGATAAAGATAAAGGCTCGTATAGCAAACAATTCTTTTTAGGCGGAAAGTTATAGTTCGACTCCCAGACTGGTTTACAAGTTTTCCCCTTCCCACGCGAAGCAAATTTATAGCAAATTCGAGAATAAGATAGGGGCTCGTACATGTAGCACCTTCATTTAGGCGGAAAATTAGTTCGACACCTGGACTGCCTTTTCAATTATTGGACTGAATACTGCACTGTATGTATGAGTGTGTGTGTGCAGGGAGGGGGAGTTACTTCCCCCTTCCCGCATTTACGTTTTAGCTAATTTCGTTAGCGCCTTTTTAGGCTTTTTTCTCTCACTCCGCTTTTTTGCTCTTGCCTTTTTTTAAGGGGCTGACTAAGTGTGTGTGTGTGGGGGAGGGGGATGGGCCCCCTTAGCCCGCCTGACTAAGCCGGGGTGTGTAATTGTTTCGTCGCCCCTCCCCATATTGCTTCGACATACACAGCCGTGGGGGTGTCTCACATCCAATATTATCATTTTGTTTGCTAATTTTATTCTGTCGTATTTGAGTGTTACATTGAACAATGAAAATCATATTCCAATATTTCACAAATAATGCTAACCCTAACCTCTTCTTCGATCTTGAATAGCGACCCTCTTCTTCAATTATATGAATAGTCACCTTCTTCTCCGATTATAAATAGCGACCCTCTTCTCCGATTATGAATAGCGACCCTCTTCTTTGATTATGAAAAGCGACCCTCTTCTTCAATTATGAATAGCGACCCTTCTTTTCCGATTATAAATAGCGACCCTCTTCTCCGATTATAAATAGCGACCCTCTTCTCCGATTATGAATAGCGACCCTCTTCTTCGATTATGAATAGCGACCCTTATTTTCCGATTATAAATAGCGACCCTCTTCTCCGGTTATAAATAGCAACCCTCTCCTCCGATTATGAATAGCGACCCTCTTCTTTGATTATGAATAGCGACCCTCTTCTTCGATTATGAATAGCGGCCCTTCTTTTCCGATTATGAATAGCGACCCTCTTCTTCAATTATGAATAGCGACCCTCTTCTCCGATTATGAATAGTGACCCTCTTCTCCGATTATGAATAGCGATCTTCTTCTTTGATTATGAATAGCGACCCTCTTTTCCGATTATGAATAGCGACCCTTTTCTTTGATTATGAATAGCGACCCTCCTCCTCGATTATGAATAGCGACCCTCTTCTCCGATTATGAATAGCGACCCCCTTCTCCGATTATGAATAGCTACCCTATTCTCCAATTATGAATAGTGTCCCTCTTCTTTGATTATGAATAGCGACCCTCTTCTCTGATTATGAATAGCGACAATAGGTTTTCAACACATTCTTTACAAACTTGAGTGAGTTAGCTTATTTATTCCTTTGTAGTAGGCTTATACTCTCTAATCTTTGTTTATTCTCTTTTTCCATTTTGGATCTGTCTAGCTTTTTCCCCAGATCAGGCGCGCCTGTTATTCGCTTGTGTGATGTGTATAGTACAACCACATACCTAACTGTCCACAATCCCGTACGTAATATCCATTCAGTTCACCTATCATCATTTTGTAGTATAATCTATCCGTGAATAGCTTAACCTGTCCATCCCAGTAGCCAGGATACTGCTTTTGTAAAGCTTAACCCAATTACATGATTTTGTTGCAAATATCCTTTTTCGAATTATGTTGCTTGGGATATCTCAGATATATTCTTTTCACCCACGTGTATTTCGCTCTTCGTCACAATGACTTCTTTTCTTCATTTACCTTTTATGTACGGCCAACAGTTGTTTTGTTTTGTGTTTGACCTAGTCCAGTTTATGTTTATGTTCTATCTATCTTCTCGCTGCATGTTGATATTCTGCTTTTTGATTTTTCTTTCTAGCGCCAAAATCCATCCCTGTTCCTTCTTCTCCAATGACTTTGAATTTCATTCTCTTGTTGTTCTACCATCATGATGGCTAAAATTTGAATAGTGTATTTCCATTTTATAATCTAAGCGACGGCGACCTGTTTGATTTTATACAGAGACCTGCTCCTACAAAGAACAATATTGATAATTTGTCTACTCATTATAATGAATTTGTCACTGATAATATCAATGCTTCGACTGCAGAACTTGAATTTGACTTCAATTCTGATGACCCTGCCCATATAGTAATGTTACTCAATATTTGAAAGTTACTTTCATAATGCAGTCAGTAAGTTCGATAAGGATACATTCTCCGACATATGAATATTCGAAGTCTAAATAGGCATTTCGATGACTTACAATTATTGCTACATAATCTGAAAGAATCCCCCACATCCGTCATTGGTCTCACGGAAACCTGGTTAACCCATAATTCTAATCCTCCATTTTTAATTAATGATTATGATTTTATGTCCCAAAACAGACTGGAAAGGTCAGGTGGTGGGGTTGCATTTTATATTCTTAAAAAATTCGAATACGCTGTTCTTGATGACATATCAGTCTGTAATAATGTTATTGAGTCTCTATTCGTAGAAATAACGATCCCCGGGTAGCAAGAATATTATTGTCGGTGTAGTTTACCGGTCCCCTAGATCCAATGCACATTAATTTTTATTACACTTATCGGATCTATTCCGTAACTTTAATTCTCATAGTAAAGATTGCTTCCTGATGGGAGACTTCAATATAAACTTGTTAAGAAAAAGTGCTATATCACAGGAATTCCTAGAAAAATTTTTTATCCGCCTCTTTCTTGCCACTTGTTTCCAAACCAACCCGTGTTACGAATACCTCTGCAACCTTAATAGACAATATTTTCTCCAATGTTATTCCCCATCCTGACTTTTTTATAGTTCCTTGTGATTCTACTGATCTTTATCCCATTATGACCAACTATCGCGTGGCCCAATCAGTAAACAATAGTGGTCCCCGTCCGCTCAGACGTAAACTAATATAACTCCTGCGAATATAGCCCGCATGGGCGCGAGTCTTGAACACTTTGAATGGTCTTGCGTGTATAATCTTGACCAAGTGGACGTTTCTTACGATATGTTCTGTGATATTTTAAATAACCAATTCTCCCTATCGCATATAGCTCACAGAACTCCAAAAAACGAAAGAAGGCTCATACCCATTCACAACGCACAGATCGCGGTATCGCCGTAATACCCGGTGCAGGATTCGCTTGAGTGCACACGCCGCCATATTGCTTAGTCCTCGATCTCTTCAACTAACCCACCAGATCAAGTGCTTCTCAATGCTTATTTATATATCGGATCTTCTTTATCGAAATAAAGGGCCTTGTGCCTTAATCGCTTGAAATTTTGAAGTTGGCTTTTCCACTGAAGTTCAGCTGCTCTTTCATACATAAGTAACGTCAACTAATATCATGTAGGCCTACATTTTAGGGGGAAGGGGTCTCTTTCGGACACAAAGACGGTTAAAATTATATTCTCTCAAATTCAAGATAATATCAAACAGTTGTTTTTTTATCACTATTATCATTTTAGTTCCCTTTCAAGAAAGCAGCCCGAGTTCGTTTGTTCACCTTCATCCTTCTTGACACCCCCTCGGAAAAAGCAACAAAAAATATACTTGCTTTTTTGGAACCATGTACAAGTTTCATCTGATATTTATTTATTTATTTATTTGAATTCAGGCAAAAGAAACAAATATACAACATACAAAGAAAATTGAAAATACCATCGACTATAGTGGCCAGGGATAGCCAAAGGCCATAATATATAAAGGCCAACAACTTGTTTTTTGTTTTTTCGCACTGTTTTATTTCTGCATTTTTCATAAGTACAAAGTAAAATATATTCAGAATCATAATAACATAATATATATAATCTATGTAATAAACATAATATAATTACTTTTGACAAACAGATAAAAATCTACTTGATCGTTTAACAAAACAAGATATAAATATAATAATAACAATAGTGGGGCGATTCTATGCTAAGGAGAGTGAAATGATACAGGAGACCGACATCGTAAGCATAAACTCGAGATGATGACGGCCTCGGGATACGAAATGAAAGAAGAAAAATAAAAGAAAGAGAAGAGAAAGAAGAATGAATATGAATTGAAGGGTATATAATGTGCAGGTGGCCGTGCAATATGTGAAATGAGTGATTGCACAAAGCCTCTGCTTAATTTGAAATTTAATTTGATGCCTCAATAAATGGTTAATTTTTCTCTAACAATACTAAATAGTAACTTTAATTGCTGTATTGATTAAGAAGGTGTTTTTTAATGGCTTTAAAAGAAAAAAGTGAAGTCCGTAACTTAAGCGAATCAGGTATAACGGAGTTCCATATATATGTCGGGGGCGTGATGCCCCATTGATTTTTTGAATTAAGGATGTGTTCAACATACTCTGCCATGTTTCTTTTTATCTTTGATGATAATCCTTATATAAGTCAGGACTTTATCGATGAACTTTTTTAAATTGTGGATTAATCAGATTGGCAGGGGAACGGGGAGGGGGTAAGTAGACGCATTGCTTATAGCAGCCGCTTGAATCAATTTTTATTCAACTGTGTTTTTTTTAACTTTGTAGAAACGTTTGTATTTTTACAAGCCAGGCTCAAGATTCTCCTTTCATTGTATTTTTTTAAAGATTATTATTCATGCCCCTTCACTATATGAGTGTCAAGATAAAATCCAGCAGATTTTGAGTGTGTCTAATAGATATTAAGAAACAGATGAATACGATGATGTGCTTATTGTTTACTGTCAGAATTCACTGCTCCCGGATCATCTCAATTAAAGTTGGTCCTTACCATCCATGGAATATCATTTGACAATGTTTGTAATTTCTATAATTTAGTAACCTACATGGGAAAAAAATCATTAATATCCATGACTATGCTGTTTTGTTTTACATGTATAATAATCAAAGATAGATGTTTCTGCAACTGTGCAAATAACTCTGGCATAAAACTGGACATTGGCACATGCAGCAAAGGCATCAAAAGCATAATCATCATAGCATTGGCGGATCCGGGGGGCACTTCCGGCCCGTGCCCCCCCCCCCCCTTTGGAAGAACAGTACGCATTTTACCATAGAGGATCCCTTTTGTGGATTGTGCCCCCCCCCCCCCCTTTTAGAATGAAAACCTTTTTTTTTTTTTTTCACTTGTCAGAGAATTCTGGAGGGAAACTGGACCCCTATGCACCCCCCCCCCCCCACACTGGGCGAATTTTGGAGGTCTGGCGATTTTTTTTTTGTCGATTTAGAATTGTAATGACTTTATTTTTGTCAAATTAGAATTTTAATGATTAATGATTAAGTTGCAGTCCTCTCCGAAAACTACCTTTTGTTTCCAATTTGGCAGTCGTGACTTGTGACACTTCGTTGGACTTGATGTATTTTTAATGTTCTTATTTAGAGTGACAACCTTCAACAAAACACATATGCCTGGATCATAACAGTGATCTGTAAAGTCAAGACAAAGAATTTTCTTGAGGGCTATATATTGCATCACTGGCGTATCCAGGGAGTGACGCAACAGGCGCCCCCCCCCCCCCTATTGGCCGTCGTAAAAAAAATAGCAAACAAAACAAAAGTTGTTCATTATAGGCTTCAAAATTGGTCACATATAGAATTATTTTGCATCTCAGCCCTTCTTCAGAAGCAAAAATTTTCCAAAGGGGGCACCCCCTCCCCTTAGACCCCTCCCCCAGGACGGCGATCAATAATGCCTGGCGCCCCCTATTGGGAAATCCTGGATACGCCATTGTTGCAACGTACTGAAATGAGCACACCTCATATCGAACTCATACAAGCATGAAGTCTTGCATCAGGATATGAATACAATACCATAAATTTCCACTTTCATTTGCCAGAACCATGAGAATCATTTCAGTGATCAAAGTTGTTTGAACTGGTAAGTAAATGTAGTGCAGTAAAATTATCAAAATGAGCAACAAGAGTGGATGATGACTGTATTTCTATAATAACAAATAAGCATGAAAATGCCCATAGCAACATTTTATAACACTGGCAATTTCATGTATTTCGAGAGAAACTTCCTTCTCTTTTTGTCTTGGTTCATTTAGATATTAGCATTAACAAAATCTAGCAATTTCAGTAAGATTTCATATAACCCTAGCGTTGATCAAACAATTTGTACTGAATGAATGCCGTTGACGCGACGAACTTCATGAATCCGGAGCTGGAGAGCGAAGGACTAACCAACATGTCGGATATCACGTGATCACGTACGAACAATGCCTACAATTTCGCATCCGCACGAGCCTTCTACGTCTTTAGGAGTTCTGTGATATAGCTCTCCGAATCTGAACGCATGCGGCGCACTATTTATTCGGGCCCAGATTCTTGGAACAGCTACTTCCGGTAAAATTCGCGCGTGTAATAGAAGTGTACATTGTTCTACGGTAAAGTTCGTGAGTCGCTTGTGTCATAATCTTTCATTTAATTTTGCGAATAAAAACATCATTTTATATATATTTTTTCATATCAGCACTTCTATATTTACATGGGTTTCTTTTGCGAAGCGGCCCAATGTTGGGCTGCTGAAGCAAAACGGTGAAATTACGGTAAATAACCATGGATGAGGAACGTGAAGCGTGAAGCGGAAGTAAGCGTGCCAAAGCCAAAGTGCGTGATATCGGTATCGCAAGGTGATATCGCTTGATATCGGCCATATGCGATAGGGAGAATTAGATGTTCATATACCAAAACAAAAAGTAAAACATGATTACAAAAAGACACCCCAACTCCCTTGGATCTCTAAATCCATTCTAAAATCGAGTAATCGTAAGAACAATGTTTACTATAATTTTAAATTAAAAGGTACAGATCAGTCCAGGTCAAAATACACATCTTATAACAATATTCTGACCAGAGTTATACGCTTAGAAAAGAGAAAATATTTTGAAATCCGCCTTGATTTATTCAAAATGACATGCGTAATACCTGGAAGGTGCTTAAACAGGCAATGAACTTAGTTAACAATAAGTCCAGCATAAATAATATCATATTTGAAAATAAAATTATCGAAGACTCCAGTGAGAATATTTTTAATACTTACTTTTCTTTAATTGGAGACAACCTTGCTAGTAAAATTCCTGTGTCAGATAAAAGCTTTGTAGATTTTTTAGGCCCCTAAAATCCAACTTCAATATTTGTTACTCCCACGAATAGGCAAGACATTTTGACTATTGTTAAAAAAAAAAAGAGTTCTGGGTATGATGGAATAAATAATTGTTTATTGAAAGGTATTATTCCATATATTGTTGATCCCCTATAGTTCATATTTTTAACCTGTCATTATCTCATGGAATATTCCCAGATTCAATGAAAATTGCGAAAGTTATTCCCTTGTTTAAGAAGGGCGATAAATCAGAAATTAGTAACTATCGACCCATCTTTCTTTTACCCTCCTTTTCAAAATTATTAGAAAGGGTAATATACGTTAGAATGATTTCCTTTCTGAAGAAATGTAACATCTTTTCCAGCTCCCAGTTTGGATTCAGAGAACAGCATAGCACTGTCCACGCGTTGATGTCTTTTATCGAGAAGGTCGCCCACGCAATAGATAAATCCTCACATACAATTGGCATCTTCCTGGACCTCTCTAAGGCCTTCGATACCATCAATCACAATATTTTGCTCTATCAACTTTCACACTATGGTGTACGTGGGAAGGCCTAAGAGTGGTTCAGGAGTTATCTTTCAAACAGAAAACAATACTTTTTTTTTAAAATGAACATTCATCAGATTTTCGTCATATCACTTGTGACGTCCCACAAGGAAGTTTATTAGGCCCGTTGTTGTTTATATTATATATTACTACTATACATTTACTATTGTTTCCGAGAATGACGTTATAAATGAAATCAAAAAGTTAAAAAATAAAAAATCAGTCGGAATTGACGGTATTTCCGTTCAGGTTCTGAAGGCATGTGCAGATATTCTAAGTAAACCAATCACGTATTTCATTAATAGATCAATTACAGAGGGAAAAGTTCCAAAATCATGGAAAATAGCGAAGGTAATACCGCTTCATAAAAAGGGGGACAGGTCAAACCCAGATAACTATAGGCCAATTTCTTTGTTGCCTTGTACTTCGAAAATATTAGAGCGATTAGTTCAATCTCAATTGTCACGTTTCCTTCAAGAAAACAATATACTTTCATCAGTTCAGTCTGGGTTTAGGGCTAAGCACTCTACTGTGACGGCGCTTGTGAAAGTGCTGGATGACTGGATGATGGCCATGGATGAGGGCGAATATACTGGTGCAATATTCGTCGACTTAAAGAAGGCTTTTGACACTGTCGATCACAAAGTGCTGCTACAAAAACTGTTTCACATTGGAGTGAGGGGTTTAACCCTTAAGTGGTTTGAGAATTATTTAGTTAATAGGAGAATAGTAACAAAGGTCAATAATTCTTTATCGGAAGAAAAACAGTTAACCCACGGTGTACCTCAGGGTTCCATTTTAGGACCTTTATTGTTTTGTATATTTATCAACGATCTCCCTGACATTTTTAGATTGTGCCAAGTTCATCTCTATGCAGACGACACCGTAATCTATTTTTCTCATAAAAATCCAAATGTCGTAGAATCTGCTCTAAATACCGAGATGGAGGTTTTGGACAAATGGATTTCTCAAAACAAATTATTGATTAATTATACGAAGACTGATAGCATGCTCATTGGCACGCGTAACATATTAGCAAAGTATAATACCCTTAATGTGAAAGTAAATAATATGATCTTACAAAAGGTTGAAACTACTAAATACCTTGGACTTCATATTGATAAGGAATTGAAATGGGATATTCATATAAATAACATGTGTCAAAAAATTAGCAAGCTTGTCGGTTTCCTTGGTCGATTAAGACATGTTGTAAATGAATCAAGTTTAAACTTAATCTATAAATCGGTCATTATACCACATTTCGATTATGGAGATGTTGTGTGGCAATCTGCTCCTAAAAGTTTTCTTTCACCTTTGCAAAAAATCCAAAACAGAGCGGGTCGCATCATTATGAAAATCAATCCTTTTTCTCATACATCAAATCAACATATTCACGACAAATTGGGTTGGGACCTTCTTGATTGCCGCTATAACAAACACATGTGTACAATGATTTATAGGATTTTGCATAATTTCACCCCAAATTATATGTCTGACAATATCACAATAAGAACTTCCAATTACACACTCCGCTCTAATCAGAATTTATATCTCCCAAAGCCAAAGTCTAATCATTGTAAAAGAACTTTTTTCTACAGGGGAATTTCCATTTATAACCAACTACCCAATGAAATTCGAAGTGCAACATCTATTAGATCCTTTAAACTGCTATTGAATCAATATTATAAATGAGCATATAAGTGGGGGGGGGGGGGGGGTTGTCTGGGTTCGGGTATAGTCATTTTCATTTTATTAATTTGTAACTTGGTTTGACTGTAGTTTGCAAATTTGATTGATTTGTGTTTTTTTATTATTTTGTTTCTCTTCTTTTTTTTTATGTTGTTTTTTTTTATTATATAATTGTGTTATGATATAATTTTTAATATATAATGCTATGTGGGACCCCAAGGAAGAACAGCGGCATTTTGTAAATACTGCTGAATTTGGGTCATCCTCCGTTTTTTAAGCTCATGTATACGTTGTATTTTATGAAATGTATGTGGTTTTCTTAATACGGAAATAAATACAAACAAACAAACAATGATTTGTATAGATCATCCCAAGTTCTTTCCTTTATTTTATTTGCGGATGACACTAATTAATTTTTTTCTCAAAGTGACCACAAAGTGCTTCTAGAATTAACAACGAATTATCGAAAATATCCCAATGGATCAGAGCTAACAAACTATCACTCAATCTCCAAAAAACAAATTATATGTTCTTCAGTAATTCATTAGATTCCTTACCCTCTGATGCCATTTTTGATGACACCCCTTTACAATGTGTTTCCCACACCAAGTTTGGGGGTGTTATAGTAGATAGTAAGCTCTCATGGAAATATCACATTGATAATATATGTACAACAATTTCACGCAATATTGGCGTGATCTATAGACTTAAATCACTTCTTCCTCGTTCGTCATTATTAATGCTTTACTCTTCCTTGATCCAACCATATTTGACGTACGGACTTTTGGTTTGGGGTAATACTCACCAGACTTTCCTGAACAAGGTTTCTTTATTACAAAAGAAAGCAATTCTTATTATATGTAATTCTCCAATACGATCTCATACAAATCCTTTATTTCTGGATAACAAAATATTAAAAATTAGGGATTTGTATTATTTTCAATTAGGTCAATTTATGTATAATTATATTAACAACATATTACCAGATGCATTTCTTGATATGTTCGTTAAAAATGATTTCATTCACAAATATCCTACAAGGCAATCGGATAAGTTCCATCTACCCCTACTTAGATCATGTTTCGCTCAAAATACATTTATTTTTGAAGGCCCTAGATATTGGAATGCACTACCCAATGAACTGAAGACTGCCCCATCTTCAAGATAATTAAAAGAGTTCTTGCTTGCTTCATACAACACCTACCTATAGTGCATTATCCTCTTTATGTCTTCCATCCCATTCAATTCCGTTCTCACTCCATTTAATCTTTTATTTGCCTCGCCTTAAACTCGTAGTATTTATTTGGTCATAGAATCCCTTCTTGTGAATGTCTGCATTTGTGCTGTGTGTTGCTCTTTAGTGTTCCATGTTGGCTTTTCTTGAGTATACTTCATTTGCAATTACCAATTATGTTATACTCTCTTGAGAACTCTTTCTGGGTTTTTTTTTCTCGCTTCATGAAAATTCTCAACAATATTTTTCCCTTGTTTTTTTTATACATGCATTACAATAACGTTCAATCTCGGGGGTCCACAGTTTACAAGCTTTGCTTTTCAAGCGGACTCCTCCATTTCCAATGTTTACTTTCTTCAATGAAAATGCACCTTCAATGCCTTATTCAATGTCATTGATTTTATAGTCACACAAGATTTTATTCTTTTGAATTGTACATGGATATTATAATTGTATAGGTTTTCCCGCCCAACTTCGTAAACTTGGCATCGGAATTCACGTTCGTTCGTTCAATTTCGCGCGAAATTGAATGATGGTGTAGATCACAATTCAAAAGGCGATTTTTTTTTCGTTCAATTTGATTTTTTGGGGCAAGCGATTTCTTTTCTTGACATATAAAAGTGACGAACGAGCATTCAATTTCGAAAAAACATGCAAGGAGCATTCAAATTCGCGCTGGACAGACCGTGGAAAGAACTCGGGTATTCAATTTCATGAATAGGCATACATTTGTGACATTTGTGCAATGTTTTTCATCTAATGATGTTTATTCAGTGTGTATTTCTGTTTGAATTAACGTTTTGCATGAAGAAAAAATGTGAGATTGTTCTAGGCCTAGTCCAGCAATACCGTCTCTCGACACACTACAGCATAACTGAGCCTGCATTATGGCAGCTCGCGTACGGTACATGCGAATCTCCGATGTCGACAGACGTCGCTTGATCGAAGCTTTCCAGGGAAACGGCCCGGCCCCCCCCCCCCCCCCCCCCCACTCGGAGGTCGAAGGGACCGCATGCGCGTTCCGAAAATCTCCGGTAAAGGGGTATTTTGGGGGCGACACAATCCGGCCCGTGAATTGTAAAAAAGGGGGTGTTTTTTATCTTTCACCAAGAGATTTCATTAAAAAAGGGGGTGTTTTTTTTTTTTTTCTCTCTCTCTCTCTTCGACACCTGAGAAATTAAAAAAGGGGGGTTATATAATATCTTTTATGTCATGAGATTTTCATTTTTGTTTGGTTTCTTATGACTGCATTGAGTTCTGAGATACCATTTTGAATATAAAAAACAACTCTTCCCAGGTATTGTAATGACAGCTTACTTGGGAGGGGGGTTGGTTTCTGTCCTGAGATATGGGGTTGGAATGAGAGGGGGTACATTGAGCAGTGTTCTGAATTTGGGGGGGGGTCTCCAAGGCAGGAAAAGCCCGCGCAAAGCCCGCGATAGGGGGGTTCAGAAATTTTGGCAGCCCTGAGATAGGGGGTGCTTTCAAATGGAGGGAACAAGCATACGCGTATCCTAAATAATACTGAGTGGGGGGGGGGGGGGGCCAGGGGAAACGGCCAAGATTATCTGGAATTGGCGGATAATCTGGGGATTAAAAGAGCGATAGCACGATCTATTGTAACCACCTATCTCGCAACCGGCAGAACTGACAAACTTCAAAGGGGCGGGGCACATCTCATCATGGTGGATAATGAAATGAAGATTTATCTCCAGGATATTCTTGATACGAACCCACTAGTGACGCTCCGCCAAAATTAATGAAGGACAAGCTTCTGGAAGATCTTCCACAGAAGTCGGGCGTCTCCACGTCAACGATTGCAAGGACTATAGATGGGATGCTCATCACTCTAAAACAAGCAGAGGATGTACCTGACGCAAGAAACGCCCCTCGTGTACTCGAACAACGCAGAGAGTACGCCGAGTGGTTCCTCGAACACGGTATTGTCCCCAACTCCGTCTTCATCGACGAGTGTGGCTACAATGTCTGGACGTGTCGCACCCAAGGAAGGGCCCTGCGCGGTGTTCCCGCGAGGAGGGTTGTACATGGGCAAAGGGGTAGTAACTGCAATGTTACGTTTGCGGTTTCGGCCGGAGTTGGCCTAGTGCACCATCAGATAGCCTCGAGACTGTCACTCGGGCAACGTTCGAGCGGTTCCTCGCCGATACAGCCGCAGAGTGCAACGACATGTGTCCGGCGGATGAACCTATCATCTTGATCTACGACAATGCCAGGCTGCATGTGAGAGCTGAGCTTCCAGCGGATGTCAACGCTCTCATCGAAAACAAACGCCTCCCTCCATACTCGCCATTCTTGAACATGACTGAGAACATTCCTCGTTCAAAAGTGAGGTGAGAGATGCCTGGCGCAGCCTGCATGGCAACACCGGGTCAGAGACAGGATAGCCGCTGGGCGAGCTGGCGTCTAAATGCAGCAGTGGCGGTGCAACCTGCTGAGAGAGGTTGCAGTGCATCGACTCCATAACCCCAGCAGCCAAATGCACCCAGTGGTTCAACCACTCCCAAACGTAGCCTACATGTCCAGGTGCTTGAATCGCCAGGAAATCGACGGATAAAATCAGTCACATGAGAGAAATGCGACATGATGGAAACAAGAGACTATGATGAATGATAAGAACAAAGATGAAAAATGAAAAGAAACACTCTGTATAATGAAGATCAAATCACCTCCAAAGACAATAGAATGAATAATGTAGAGTCTAATAAAGAATAACTCATGAATAAAAAGTGTATTGTTTTCATAAGTAAAGCCTTCACAAAAAGATAGAAGAATGAATGAATAAAATTAATGATGACGACAAAAAAATGAAAATAAAAAAATAGCATCATGTTTTTTACAAAAGTGAGGCCGCTATCGTTGTTCTAATTTGAATGACGTAAATGCGAAAGTGGCTGCCTATATATAGGCGAAAATGAAAGCGCAGTTTGGGACAAAACCCTCCTTCCACTCAAACTTGGCGAAATTGAATGACGGTTATATATGCATTCCGAAAATGAATGTAACTACACTTAATTTGACTAGAAGTTGGTGAATTTCAGGTTTTCAAAAACCAAATTGAACACGTAAACCGTTAAGCTGAAGCACGGGATCAACGAGGAACGAAAAATTGCTTGAACGCGAATGTATATTAATGAAATTGACTGCTGTTTTGACGAATTCGGCCGGGAAAACCTATATTATTGACTGAATATTGATTTGTATTGATTTGTATTGTTGCTGGATATGGAAATAAACTAAACTGAAACTGAACTGAACCCTCTTCTCTGATTATGAATAGCGGCCCTCTTCTTCGATTATGAATAGCAACCCTTATGAATATTGACCTTTATGAATAACGACCATCTTCTCCTATTATGAATAGCGACCCTCTTCTTCGATTATGAGTAGCGACCCTTATGATTAACGACCGCGATTTGGTATTATGAATAGCGACCCTCTATCTGTATTATGTATAGCGACCCTTATGACTTATTTTGAATAGCGGTCTTTATGAGTAATGACCCTTTACTTCAATTATGAATAGCAACCCTCTTCTCCTATTATTAATAGCAATCCTTGAATTATGAATAATGGTCCGTATGAGTTTATTTATAGTGACCCCCCCCCCCTTTTCGCTTTATGAATAGCGACCCTACAGGTATAGGAAATTACACGTTATGAATAGCGGTCCTTATGAGCCACTGGTCCTTATAGTCATAAGGACCAGTGGCTCATAAGGACCAGATTACTTCTTACTTGTTTAACTACTTCATTATTTATATGGACCTTTAGACTAAGTTCATTACGACCTCGTGTGTTACTACTTAAAGCATATAACTTTACTTTAGTATTAATTCGTAATCTATTATGCTTGGAGCTTTGATGTAACATCGGGGAAAATAATGAAGTAGTTAAACAAGTAAGAAGTATTAGAAATCTAGGAATCGAAATTGACGATAGATTATTATGGGATATTCATATCAAATCTCTTAGCAAATCGTTAACTTATAAGATTTTTACTTTAAGAAAGCTCAGTAAGTTTATAAGCTGTACTATCTTGAATAAAATATACAAATGTACCATACAGCCAATCTCTGATTAATCTTGCTCCATATGGGGGAATTGTTCTTTACAAAACCGAAACATTCTTTTAAGATTACAGAAAAGAGCTGCACGAATTTTCGTCGGTAATTTTGACTATAATGTAAATAGCTTAAATATAATCAAATCATTGAAATGGCAATCAATTGATAATAGACGTGATTACTTTTTAGCATGTATGATGTAGGCTACAATTGTATTCATGGAAATGTCCCAGTACGAATGTGCAATGAAGTTGAAATGGTTCTTGATAGACATGGTTTTAATACAAGACTTGCCAATACATTGAATGTGGTTTTACCTAAACCTACTCTCGAATGTTTTAAGAATAGTTTTAGATACACTGGTGGTAAAATTTGTAATAATTTGCCTTATGCTCTTCAGAATGCTAAATCTATTGATACATTCAAACGCATTTATGAGGAAAGATATTTTATTTCTGTATGAAACAATATATGCATATTCTTCAACTGTACCTGACATGGTCAATCCATCTCACATTCCACTTCTAATTTAGTCTGCCCTTCATCTCTCTTTCTCTCTCGCCCTCTCCCTCTCTTTCTCTATTTCTTTCTATCCTTTCTATACCAATTTCCCTTATACCTTCTTTCTTGCTTCGTTCTATTTATTATATGTCTTCATACTTTTTAAAGTCATATTATCAATTTCACTTTTGAAATTCGAATTATTAAAGTGCTTCTCCTTTTGTTATCTGCTATATTTATTTATAATGCTTGTTATTCTCACAATTAGTTTTATTGCTGATTTATATTTGAATATATTTGATTATTAGCATAATTGATTCTCATTATTTAAATTGATCGATTGATTGATTGATTGAAAATGGTTTATTGGAATTAAAAAATCAATCGCGGCTCAGTAGCCGAATTACAGATTTTGTACAAATTAAAAACATCAAAATTACAAAAAGCAAAATACATTCACAGACAATAATCAATTAATGAGATGAATTCATTATAAAGATCAACTGAAATGAGAAAGGAACTAAACTTCTTAGACGTATACATATGAAATATGAACATAAATATGAATCATAAAAATCAATATTATCAAACATCAAGAATTGTTGACGATTGTTATCACTATTTATTATTATTAGAATTATTATTACTATCATTATTATAATTATTATTAATAGTAATTATTATTATTACTATCACTATTACTATTATCATCATTATCATTGCTATATACAAAAGATACCGAATAGTTTACTCTTATTATTGCACTTAGAGATAACATGAATAGTTTAAACGTTAAAATTAACATTCAAATTATTACTATTACTATTATTATCATTATTAATAATTATTATTATTAATTGCCATTATCATCATCATTATCATTTTATTAATCTATTACATTTTACATTGAATTCAACATCATTTCAAAGCATATAAAAAGGTAAGTATACATGAACATCTTAATGGTTATTCGATACGCAATAATCAGACTAAATTGAGTTATGCGGACATTCAGGCAAGATAGTTATTGCAAAATTGGTTGTGGTAAAATGCAGTAAAATCATTGATAATATAGCAGGAAAATATTTGACAACTGAGATCAAACTGTGTTCAGCACAAGTTCATGTATCAAAACTTTATGACGAATTTAATAAGTCTATGAAATATGGTATTGAACTATGACGGAATCTCTGTGTTTTACATCTGATCTGTTGCCTGATTCCACTGTTTCTCAAGATTCTACCGACATCTTTAGGCGGGGGAATAAGGTCAGATAGTCTTTCGTTTTTTACAAGGTTCTTTGCAAAGGAAAGACATAAGTCTTTTCGACGATCAGCCAAGGATGGTAAGTCAAGGGTTTCAAGGGCAGTGTTATATGATATGAATCGAGGACCTAAGATTATCGTTAGGGTTCTCCTCTGGATCCTTTCCACGGACGCGATCTGTTGTCGTGTGAGTCCGCTATTCCACACAGGACACGCGTACTCCAGGAGTGGCCTCACATAACCCACAGAGATCGTACGTAGATCATCCACACACAAACCGTGGCTTCTCAGCATCCTGATCATGTGCATTCTACCATTCGCTCGCTGGAGCATGTAGTTTACATGACACTGCGACTTAAGGTCACTTTGTAGTTTCACTCCCAAAACTTTCACAGTGTCCAAGATTTTCAAGGGTTGTTGATTTATTCTGAACACTGGGGGTTAGGTGGCGATTTCATGAAGCATATTTGCATTGCTTCACATTTCGCTGGGTTAAGAGTCATTCCGTTCCTGCGGGACCAAGCCTGTAATATCAATAAGGGATTCTCAGTGAGTGCCGGAGGTTCCTGCGCAAATCTCGTGTTAACTATACTCATATCGTCAACATACTTCCAGTGATGGAGATTTTCACCTTCACAGGCATCATTGATGACAACAAGGAACAGTACTGGCCCAAGCAGTGTTCCTTGAGGTACCCCAGCATGCAACGTAGTCCATTCCGAGACGCAACTCTTGTAGCGAACACACTGCTTCCTATTTGTGAGAAAATCCATTACACAACGCACAAGATAAGGGGCTACTTCATAGGCTAACAACTTCTGTAGCACCACAGTGTGATCAATTCAATCAAATGCTTTACTAAAGTCTGTCAGGATCAGGTCAGAGACTGCTTTGCTTTTCTCTGCGTGTTGGTACAAGGTGTGTAACAGATCCACAAGGTAGTGACATGTAGAAAGCCCCATCGTGTTCCCAAACTGTTTCCTGTCAAGATGAGGCACCAGGACTTGTGAGATCCACTTGACAACGAAACCTTCGAAGATCTTTATGAAGTAGTCCGTGAGAGATATTGGACGCAGTTTATCAACCACTGCAGGTGTGCTCTTAGGAACAGGTACAACAACTGCTTTTTTCCAGAGGTCCGGTACACAACCTTGAGCCAGTGATCATGAATATATGTCTGAAAGCGGTTCACTTATTTCGCAGGCGAATTCCTTTATGATGCGAGGGGGCAACAAGTCAGGACCTACTGCTTTGCCGACATTGATATTCTTCAGCTGCCGGTACACTTCCCAAGGCTCGATGCGTGGAGAAGGTAATGGTGACGGTAAGTATGCAGGTAGGTCTTCCTTTTTCATAGGAGGAATGTCAGGACATTCCTCCTATAATGCTGAGGTAAACATCTCGTTTATCTTATTAGCTATCTGCTTATGGTCATTCTCTTCAACTCCTGGGACTCGGATACCAGTGATTTCCGTTCCTGTATTCGTCAGGAATTTTATTTGCTTGTACCATTCTGCTGGATTAGATTTCTTGTGGATCTTGATTCTCTCCACATAATGATCTTGTTTAGCTTTCTTAATCTCTCTGCTAACGCGATTCCCAATGGCTTTAGACAGAGTCAAGTTGTTCTTGTGGAAAGCACGCTGACGTTCCTGAATCTGATTGCAGGGGTCATCCAGGGCTTATCACAGCTATGCATTTTGACGCTCCGAGTTGGAAAGAAATGATCAATCATGTCAGTCAGCATGTTGTAGAACATCTCAGTCTTATCATTCACTGTTGATGATTCCAGGACGGGGGCCCAATTACAGCTTGTGATGCAAGAAACAAGTTCCCTCACTTTCGAGTCAGGTAACGGTCTTGTAATCCTCTTTACTATGGTATTGCGAGGTCGACATGGTATGAGCGGTGGCCACAGGACGGCATTATGGTCACTCGCTCCTAGGGGGCAAATAATGGACGGTTCCTTGTATTGATCCGAGAAGTTTGATACAATTTTGTCCAAAGTTCTGTCTTCTCTTGTTGGTTTATTAACCACCTGCTTGAACCTTTTGTCCCTTAGAAGTGAGGACAGGTCGAGTTGGTTGAAGTCCCCCAATATAGCAATACCAGCACTAGGATATCGGCTGAGAGTCTGGTCGATAGTGTCCTGGAGATGAACGACTAAGCTGTCAGCAACCGGGCTATTAGGTGGATAATAGACAACAGCTACTATTATTTGCGAAATTGAGCGTCGAAGCCTTACCGGTCGGATCTTCACCCAAAGGACTTCCAGTTCACTTGGTACATCAACCTCAAACATTCCGGTTTATAGATATCTTTCACATAGAGTGCTACACCCCCCCCCCCCCCCCCCCCCCCCCCCCCCCCCCCCCCCGTCTGCCAGTTCGCGATTTCGAGAAGAGCATGTAGTTAGGGAGAGATACAAGGTTTGGTGGTATATCCATGCGAAACCAAGTCTCCGTAATTGCTGCCACTCCTACATCTTGCTGGGTCGCAATCACATGCAATTCATCTATCTTATTGTTCAGCGATCTGGCATTGCACAGGTAAAACTTAGGCAGAATAGGTTTCCTGTGTTCTGTTCGGTGTCGCATGTCAGTTGTCTTTTGGATCTGAACGTTCACAAGATTTTTGGAAGATGAGTGTTTCTCTTTCTCCCAATACATGTATGTGTATTACCTTTTTTATCTGTTCAGGACCAGAATGTAAAACAGATTTTGTACCTATATTTTTATTGAAATAAATTTAATCAGGATATCAAGAATCAGTTCTTGATATCCTCATTAAATTTATTTCAATAAAAAAAATAATAAAAAAATAAGGAAACTCGACTTTGATCGATTATAATTTCTTTAAAATGAGAACCATAAAGGTTGTATTGAGTATCATTTAAAGCTTGGATAATTCCTGTCAAACCGTAACATACTTGATATGATTTGCCGAGTGGGCCGTAGGCCTACAGCAAGGAATTTTTTAACAATGAGAATATCCTTGGAGATCCCACTAATCCAATCATTAACACAAGAAAGAAAGGTTTCCCTCGGTCGTTGTGTTATCGTGTTTAGATGACTTTGAATGTTGGATATCCCCCTCCAGCATCCAATAATAATTAACAACCCCTTCTGTGTTTGCAATGTTCAGATGTGTTTTGAAATTAAAGTTTACTAGGCGAATGATTATGAATTCAAATCCTCAAACAATTTGTACGAACATCATCAAGTATACCCAAAGCCATACTATCGCTCATTTTGCAACATTTCCTTTTTGACTCTTCCCCTCATTTATGCCGCCTGCGCACGCCCCATTCAGCAAATCATATAGAGTGTGTTATGGTTTGATAGGGAATTATCCAAGCCTTAAAATGATACTCAATACGACCTGCTCATTTTAAAGAAATATAATCGATCAAAGTCGAGTTTCCTTACTTTTTGTGCTGGGTATATACAGTATATATAATTTGAAGGTATGAGATGCTTGTTGGTCAATCTATCGGTCTTCCTACAAAACGAGCAGGGTTCAAATCCGAGTCGCATCTTAATTCGGATGTTTGAAGTTCGATCCCTTGGTACAGATGCGATATTCACACTCTCCCTCTTCCTTATCTACCTTCTCCCTCCCCCTCTCTTCATCTATCTTTCTCCAACTATTATACTCTCTCCCTTCTCTAACCTATCCCCCCCCCCCTCGTTCTTTGTCAACTCCCTCTCCACCCCCCTTCTCAGTCAACTGCTATCCTCTATAGCTCTCCATATATCTTTTTTTTCCTCTTATTACTCTTTTTCTCCCCCTTTATGTACCAATTCACTATTCCTCTTTCTTTCTACATCTACCTCATCTTTCCCTCTTTTCTCATTTGTCCATCGCTTTCATTTTACTACCCTATCTCTCCAAATATCTGCCCTTTTGCTTGCCTTTGCTTTCTCTATCCATCCCTCGATTTTTTCCTGCCATCCCCCCCCCCCCCCCCACCCCACTATCTCTCTTTCTCTAAATACCCTTTTCATATTTCTTTTTTTTTTCATTCGGTTTTTATTGATCAATATAAGAGGATTACAGAGTCATCAGAACATGATTGAAAACTATAAATAAACTTTTAAAAAAACAAGAAGAATCAATACATTTCAACCTAGAATTAAAGTGGAGCAGTATAAAATAAATCAGCAGAACTCGAGTACATGTATTTCTAATACATATTTAGGGAAGCAGCCTCTCAAAAGAAGACCTGAATATACATCACAAATCAAACCTCCATTTACGAAAATGAAATGCAAGTTTTCCTTTCCTTTTAGCTATACGATACTCAGTTTCTTTACATCCCTTCAAGTAAACTTTAAACCCTTGAAATGAGGGTTAACTATTATTGAATTTACATAAACATATATATTTGAAAATAAGGAATATACTATTAAAGGCGGACAGTCGCCGCTTTCAGTTGGGAAAAATCTGTGTTTGCTGATGCTGCAAAATAGTTCTTGCGCATACGAAACTAGGTCTAGTCGAAAGTATATTGATGATCAGCGAAATTACCTTCTCCTCGGCAAAAATCCGCATAGATCGCTGTGATATGTGTAAGTTGTAGTGAATAGTGAACGAATACATGTTTTGCGCTATGTGTATCCTGCAATCTGCTGTCTGACGCCCTACCATTATATTTATACCAACGAACGTAGAGGGCGGCAACACTTTGCAGTATTGCTATGAGGAAGGTTCACTTCGCTAAAATTTCTGTGACCATCGTTTTCTCTCAGAGAGGTTTTTAGGTAGATTGTACATTTGATTTTTTTTCAATTTATACTTTAAAAACATTTGAATTAAAATATTAAAATGGTAATAAATTTATCATTTTACTTTAAGATACAATAATATGTATTTGTGAGGTTGCTAACGTTTTCCTGCTATATTTCGCTGCTACTGCACTGTATTTCGATTTCGACCCGTGTCCGTACCATGTGTGCATATATACCGTGTACATTATTGCTATATATACAGTTCTCTCTCGATCTCGATCTGACCGCCTAAGTAGACTCAGAGTCAGAGCTCGACGATGGATCAATCAAGGTTTGATTTTAGTTATAAATTTAGATTAACTTTTTTTAAATGATGATGAAACAAATTTGGCAATCCAGGGTAATAAAATAGAGAGAGCTGTTACTAGTGTTAGCATGCATGCAACGTTAATTTGTTCAATTAAAAAAAAATTGTTCGGATGCTGGATGGACCGATGATGATCATGATGATGGATGGAGGGATATAAGGAATTCTTGGGGTGATAATCATCATCGATATATTTTTCAATAAATAATATCGGGCAAACCCAAAATAGGGGCAGGTCGGCGTGCACGTGCCATGTTTTACAGTGCGGAGATCGGCAGAGGCAAAAATGAACACATGTAGCAAGTTCATAATCAAGTTCAAAACAACTTCCAAATATATTTCAAATCAAGTAATTAATGCGGTGATAATCATATTGTCCTCTTGGCTTTCAGATTTGTAGTGGTTTGATGAAAATCATAACGTAACGATTTTGGCCAGAATTAATGTAGTCAAACTCGCAAATGTTTCATCGCTGAATCTGGTACAAGATCGTCGCCGCCGCCGCTGGCCTACATTTGCTTGCACACAAATGAATACAGCACGCGCAAACCGGCCCCTGTTCTCCGGGTATGCCTAATAATATCGTCTAAGTTAGATCAAAATAGGTCTAACTTAGGCCTAACATTAACAAAGTTGGGCCTTAACGTTAACCATAATGATAATTGTATTTGTAACTTGTAACTTTTCACAAACTTGGGACAAGGTCAAACTCAAAGGAATTAAGCATGATGATGTTTTATTTTTTTTTTAATTTCAAGAGAGAGAGAGAGAGTTCATCTTTAGTCTTGATTCTACTATTTGTAGACCAGAATCAAAGCACTTTTAAAGAGAGGTAATAATACATTTCCACATAGCAATACAGTATATCATATGGATGGCCTTTGCTGTTTCACTCAGTGACTTTCAGTAATCACATTCATTAGTCTCATGTTGACTTTGATTGCCCTCAGATAAACTTGGCAAGGAACTAACTTGTGGCTGATCTACTTGAAGATCTAATAGAGCCTAATGTTAGAGGTCTACATAACGCAACAACTGTTGGAGGTGCCGGATGAAGCGGAAAGTCCTACTATAAAAGACTTTGATGAGACGTGAGAAATAAACAGGTAGGTCTAGACCTAACTAGTTTGACCTAGACTTAATAATACCAAGGAGTTACCACATGGTATTACAGCTAAAAATTATAGGTCTGGTAGTGGTAGTGGATCCACAATCGGTTTACTTGGGGGGGGGGGGGGGGGAGTTTTTAGTTTACATTGTCCAACCAAAACAGCAACAACAACAAAAGAATTCTGAGAGAATGGACATTTCATTTGTCCTTTTCCTTTATCCACCACTGAGACCTGTTTTCTTCAGTGTAATATTAAATTAGCTGTTTTAGTGTCTTTAAAAATCAATTATGAGATCTTTAGGGAATGTTCAGTGTGATGTCAGTATAAATAAAATTTTTAGTCCCCCTTAATTATTATATTAAACATTTCATTAATTAATGCAAACAGAAACAAAACAAAATAAGATGGGTGAATTCATTACACTTTTATTAAAATCCACAAATATTTTAGGATGGATTGTACATGCAGTTTGTATTTATCCTCTTTGAAAAGATCACGAGGGTGAGGATGAGCATATCTCATTTTTTTTTCTTAATACATAATAATGCTTCTCTACACGACTCTCCTTCATCTATTTTACAGATAATGCTGAAGATGAAGGCTTACCACTGAGAATGAAGACAGATTCTGAGAGGAACAAATAAATACTTAGCTGCTCGAGTTTTGCATGGTAGGTCTATGCTGTAAGAGTAAGATTGCTATCAGGGGTGACGATCCCTTTTTGGATTGGGGGGGGGGGGGGGACAAAACAGCCTAATAGTACTCTATATGATTTTGTCAACGCCTCTTAATTACCAGCTTATCCACAGTTACGGGGGGGGGGGGGCAAAATGATATATTTGCCCTCTCAATATTATCGGGGAGGGGGGGGGGGGGCAACTGCCATTGCATAATCGACGCCTCTGGTTGTTATTAGTACCTCAATACAATCTAAGTACACATATTTCTCTTCACATAAACATACCAACTGAATTTTCTTGAGACTTTACTTATTTGGTAACTTTTGAATAGCCTTGAAAATTTTATGTGTCCAACTTTTTTCCTCTTTAAATTCTTTTGAGAATTCACACTTATTAATCCATTTCATATAAAGAGTTGATGCTAACTGTGTTAATAGGAAGCTCGAAGTTTCAGGGTTTTATTTTAATTCTAATTGTTGCTTGTTTAATTATCAAATACACAATGGATGCTATTTTCTAAAATCTTTCCTCTTTTCTTTTGACAGATATGGATTTCTACTTCAGCTCTTGTGTGAAATAGCCCCCTGCTTTGATCAACATGTATCTCTTCTGGGTCCGCTCGCTATTCAAAAGGACAGCTATTTATAGAAAACCACTTTATTCATTTAACACACGTTATGAATAGCAGTTCTTATGAATAGATATGAATAATGGTAATTTGTCTATTTAGAAGGACCGCTATTCATTTAGTCACGCATTATGAATAAGCGGTCCTTATGAATAGTGAGGTTACCCCATTTCTTCATATTAAAATCATATCTGGATTCAAGTATAATATGCATGTTGAGGTGTTGTGGTCTAGTGTATACGTCACCAGACTGTGGATCATATGGTTCACGGTTCGAATCCTGCCGCAGCACTAATGGCAAAACAGTCATCTACATTTGTCACTCTCCACCCAGGTGAAGTAAATGGGTACCAGTTGGGAGAAATTGCTTAAATGCCTTAGCGCCTTTCATGGCAGCTCGGCTAAAGCTGCGGTAATTAAAGGGCAAAGAGTATATTTGTATAGTAGTTGCGCTATATAAATGGACATACATGTATATTATTATAATTAGAATGACTGAACAGGAGTTTACAGTTCTTCAATTATATCTTGACCATTTTACCCACCCCCTCCCCATTTCAAATGTTGTAGTCACATGCAGCCATTTTGTTATAGTAGCTCGTTATTGTGAGGTCTTCCTCTTCTGTGTGGCCTATATAGTGAGATTACAGGGCCCTAAATGATATTAAGATAAGCACTGCCAGGGCCACTCCTTTATTAAATCTGCCCGCAGTGTATCACAAATTAGAAATAATCTTATCTGATTCTATGAATTTATAAATTATTAAGTAAATTATTATTTTATTCATTATCTACTGAGAAAATCCATACTATCCAACACTTCATTTGACTTGAAACTATCTAATTAAATCTCTATGTGTGTGTTCCTCCTGCCTCTTTTTTTATAGTTAGATTTATAATAATATAGGTTTTTCCCGATTTGACAATGCAATCATTCAATTTCGAGTGAATTTGAATGATCACCGAGATCAACATTCAAAAAGCTAACTAGTTCATTCAATTTAATTGTATCCCCCGGCAGTATGCCGGAGGATACTTTGGATTCAGCAGCGTTTCGCCGCCGCCGCCGCCGCGTCACATTCTTGTGTGCGCTCTAGCGGTCACATTTCTCGACGAATTTCTTTCAGACCTCCTGTGGACGTGTATCTTGGTAAAATCTGGACCCCTATAGTTTCTGGTGATGCTGCCCCCAGTGTTCCGTCTTTTATAAGGTAAAAGGCCATATTTTTGGGGATAGTTTGTGTGCGCTCTAGCGGTCACATTTCTCAACGGATTTTGTTCAAATTTTGTATGAAGGTGTCTCTTGGTAAAATCTGGAACAATATAGATTTTGGTGATGCAGCCCCCAGTGTTCCGTCTTTTATAGGGTCAAAGGTCATATTTTGATAGATGTCTTGTGTGTACTCTTGTGTGCGCTCTGGCGGTCACATTTCTCAACGGATTTCGTTCAAATTTTGCATGAAGGTGTCTCTTGGTGTAATTTAAAAAACCTATGTGTTTGGTGATGCTGCCACCAGTGTTCCGTCTTTTATAGGGTCAAAGGTCATACTTCAGGGCATGGCGTGAGTGCACTCTGCAGACCACATTTCTCAACGGATTTTGTTCAAATTTTGTATGGAGATGTATCTTGGTATAATCTACACATGTTTAATTTTTGGTGATGCTGCCCTCATTGTTCCGTCCTTTATAGGGTCAAAGGTCATTTTTCCATTTCTTGCACTCTTACTTCTGCATTTCTCGATGGATTTCGTTCAAATTTTGCATGAAGGTGTCCCTTGGTGTAATCTAAACATCTGTACTTTTTGGTGATGCTGCCACCAGTGTCCCGTCTTTTATAGGGTCAAAGGTCATACTTCAAGGGATGGCGTGAGTTCACTCGGCAGGCCACATTTCTTGATGGATTTCTTTCAAATTTTGTATGGAGATGTATCTTGGTATAATCTACACATCTTTACTGTTTGGTGATGCTGCCCTCATTGTTCCGTCCTTTATAGGGTCAAAGCTCATTTGTCCCTTTTGTGCACTCTTACTTCTGCATTTCTTGACGGATTTCATTCAAATTTTGTATGGAGATGTATCTTGGTATAATCTACTTTTTTTTTTTAAAGCTTTTTTTTGCCTTTATTCAGATTTTAAATACAAAATATATCACATCAAAAGTACAATTATAAAGAACATAATATTGGTACATCATACATTTCCTTACATTCTTTTTTACCAATAGTATTTTTAACACAGCTAAATAATTTTATTATTTCATACATTATAGAAACTAATACATTAATATACATGATATTATGAAAATTAATCAAATCACTACATACAAATTAGGTAATCTGAATAAAGATTTTCTTATAAAGCAGAAAAGAAAAGGTGAAGGTACTATTTTAGACCCTCTAAATAATTAAGACAGAATAAAGAGGCGCATTTATTTAAAGATTTCAATTTTTTGTCATTCTAAGTTTTGTTCTCATAAATGTTATCACGAAATTCCTTTATTTTTTAAAACTCCATTCAGATTATCAATACAAAGAAAATTGCACAGAACTAAAAATGTGACATTATTTTTCATACATCATAAACCAATAAATATTTTTCATTGAACATATTCAATCTAAAACAGATAACAAAATTATGTCAAAATGCATATTATATTCCCTTTTTTTGAAGGCCATTGTATTTTTACTGAACTAAGATCTTTAATACATTGTCACAACATCAAAGGAACATAATATTTCGTGCAATATACTTTGTGCTACACTCGTATTTCCCCAGACATATAATTATATTTGCATACAATGTAAAAAAAAAAAAAACTCGCAGACAAGAAATATACAATATGTTATAACGTTAAATTAAATCAATACAGATTTGGCAGTCTGAATAAAGACTGCTTTATGGAAACAAAAAGGTGAAAACTTCAAGGCTCATGCACTCATAAAAAATTTTGCACAATGTAAACCCCCCCCCCCAAAAAAAAAAACAAAAAAACACGATTTTCTTTGGAGTTTCATAAATTATATCATTGTTTTTACTACGTGTATCTCTGTTATAAATGCTTTCATTACGATTATTATAATTGGTATTATTATTACGATTACTATAACTATTCTTATTGTTGTTATTATTATAACTATTATTATTACTATTATTATTATTAATACTACTATTATCATCATATTCATTATGGTTATTAACATGTTGTATCTTTATTACCCTCATTCAAAACATCAAGATAGTAAAATTTAACAGAATGACCATTCTCTTCTCCCATTTGTCACTAGTTAAAAGAAAAAACAAAAAACATACATATTCAAATGAAGAAAAAGCGAGAGAAAAAAAAAATTATGCAGAGTGGCCTTCTTTATTTTGCTCCCACAAAACAAATACCACTAGTACAATGGAAAAATATGCAATCTAAATATGATATTCAAATACATTAAAAAACGAAATAAAAACAATGAAGGCGCTACTTTAATACCCCTAATTATTTTATTATGTTTTGTATGAAATTATCCTGTTAAAAAATAAATGAAAACAATCACTCAATGACTTGTAAATGGTTGGATCAGCGAAAAAGTAAAAAGGAGTGGGGAGGAGGAAAGACTAAAAAATGATCAACAAAAACCTAAGTTTTACGATCTTGAAGGGATGAAATGTTCCCATTTTTTATAATGTATTGTTAGTTTGTCCTTTATTCTTGCTTTTTCATATTCAATTTTTTGGGAGTTCTCTATAGCCTCACAGATGTCTTTACAAGTTGGGAGCCTTCCCTGTTTACGACTGTTGTAAATCATATATTTGCCCATAATAAGTACGTGATTAACCAAAATATTATCTTTCAGATTTTCTCTGAAGCCTAGTAATACATCAATCCATTGTATATTAAGTAGCTGAAACATTTTCAGTTCATTTCCCACCTCCTTCCATATATTTGATATTTGTTCACATTGATAGAAGATGTGAAAATACGTTTCTATATATTTTTTACAGAACGAACATAAATTTGACTGAGCAAATCCGAATGTATGTAATTTATCATTACAAAATATAATGCTATGTAAAAGTTTGTATTGAAATTCCCTTAACTTCCAATCTAAAGTGCAAAACCTGGGGACAGAAAAACATGTTGCCACTACCGACTTATCCAAATTAAGAGCTAATACTTCTGGATGTTTAAAAGCAAAAGAATCTTGTATTGTACTAATGAAAATATTGTATAACATTTTGGATGTCACAGACTCCAGAGAATACACTTTTTTGTTAACGTTGAAGAAAATGATGGAATAGTCCAGATTATCGTTTAAAGTATCATCATTTTCTCTCTTCGCCTTCCAAGAAACTGGTAGCTTATGGTATATATCATTGAGCAGAAGTATATCATCTACATTTAAACCTTTCCTTATGAAATATTCCCCAGATCTGATATCACCCTCTGTATTAATCAAATGTTTAACTTGAAAAAAATGTGCGTCGTATAGTTTTTCATTAAACCGAAAAGTCCTACCTGTAATAAGAGTATTATTGAATATTATTTGATTTTCGTTACAAGTTTCTTTGGCAATAAATTGTTTCTCTTGTAAATAATTCCAGATACTCAGAAATTCCATATAAATATCGGGTACCTTTATGTCAATTGAATTACAGTTGTAATGGCAAAGAAATATCATCCTGCCCCCTACCTTATGGAATATAAAATCCAAAAATTGTTTCCATTTCATGTCATTATTACCTATAAGAAGTCTCTTAAACCAAATTACCCTTTGAGCACAGACCATGTATTTAAAGTTCAACATTTTTAAACCCCCCATATCATAATTCCTAAATAAAATGTTCCTTTTTATCTTATCATGACCATTCCAAATGAAGTTAAAGCAGATCGCCTCTACTTCTTTGAATACCCATGACGGTACTGACATTATAGAAGATACATATAATAATTTAGAAATAGCAAAAACTTTAACTAATTGAATTTTCCCAAAAAGAGTAAGATCCCTTCCACCACCCTAACAATCTTTTTATTTTGCTAAGAATTTCTTTATAATTCATTTCTTCTTTAACATTAATGTCAAGAGTAAAATATACCCCAAGTACTTTAACCAAGGAGACCAGTTTACCCAAAGTGATATTGGGTAAAATATTTTCATTTCGACTAGCAGACCCCAAATCCATTATTTGTGTCTTATCCTTATTAATTTTCAGGCCAGATACCTGAGAGAAAGAATCCATTATTTTTTCTAAGATTTTCATATCTTCTATATCTTTCAGAAAAATAGAACAATCGTCTGCATACATAACCAACTTAACTTCTATATTACCTATCGAAATACCTTTTAAATTTTGTTCTTTTCGAATAGCCAAAGCTAATGTTTCTATAATCAACAAAAATATGTACGGAGACAACGGATCGCCTTGTCTTACGCCCCTACCTATTTCAAAATAACCTGTAGAATACCCTCCGTTCATGACACAACTGACGACATTATTATACAAAACTTCTATCCATCTACAGAAATTTGTGCCAAAACCATATTTTTTCATCAATGCTTTCATATATGAGTGTGAAACTGTGTCAAAAGCTTTCCCAAAATCAACAGTTACTAAAAACCCTTGTACATTGTTTGTCTTTGTGTAAAAAATAATATCATCAATAATTCTTACAGCTTCCCCAATATTTCTACCAGTAAGAAATCCTACTTGATCAACATGTATCACTTCTTCTAGTACCTTCTTTATTCTCTCAGCCAAAAGTTTCGACAATAGCTTATAGTCAACATTTAAAAGGGTAATTGGTCTGTAGTTACGAATATATAAAGGATTTTTATCTTCTTTTTTAATTATAGTTATAACGCCCTGTTTTTGAGTAGTAGACAATTCAGCTTTCTCAAAAGATGTATTAAATGAATCTAAAACAAGGTCCCCTATATCATGCCAAAAAGTGCGATAAAATTCAACGGTCAGGAGATTTATTTAAAGACATTTTATTTAACACTGAAGTACATTCCCCGATCGTAATTTTATCATCACATAATTTCTTACTAACTTCACTTATTTTCAAAGGGGAGATGTCATGAAAATAACCTTCCGCCATATCAGTTCCATGATGTTCTAAATACAAGTTATGGTAAAAATGTCTTATTTCAGTCAAAATATCTTTGGGGTCAGTTATTTCTTCATTTTTATCTTCTAATTTCAATTTATCTATAAACGTTTTTCTCTGATTTGATGCCAGTAACTGCTTGAAGTAATTTTCATTGATTTCAGTTTCTTCAAACCATTTTGCACGTGATCTTATCTTTAAACCAACAACTCTCTGATTGTAAATAGTTTTGAATTCATTTCTCTTTAATTCTAAGTTGTGTAAAGTATTATTATCTGAGGAACTCACCAGTAAATCTTCTAGCTTCTGAATATCTATCTGTAATTTTTTTAATTTTTCTCTAGTTTCTTGTGCCCTGTTTTTGGAGTACTTTTTGCTTTTTTTCACGGATATTCATTTTAACAAAATCCCACAAGACCCTAGGGTCTGTAATATCCTTCTTTCCCTGATCAATACAATTTTTAATTTCTGCTCTTATATATTGAACATATTCTACGTCCAAGCAAAGACTATTGTTGAATTTCCAGTAAGATGGACCTATATTCTTTAAAACTTTATCTCCCAAGAGCAAACATAGATGAATTGCTGAGTGATCAGGAGCAATGGAGGGTACAATATTGCACTCGGAAATTTTGTTCTGCAGTTCATTCGAAATTATCCAATAATCTAACCTACTTTGAATTAAAGGGTTATTTTGTCTGTAAGTATATTGAATTTTGTCCTGGTTTCTTTTCCTCCATATATCTAACACATCAAATCTTCCAAGGAAATCCTCGAATTCTAAATTAAAAGTGTGACCTCTAATGCTCCCTTTACTTGAAATGTCCAGATCAAAATTTCGAATCATATTAAAATCGCCACCAATTATCATGCGGGAGTTGTTCAAATTAAATTCATTTAAGCGAAGGCTTAAATGATTAAGAAATTTTATTTGTTCCTGCTGTTTATCTCTAACGGGAAAATATACATTACAAAGAATGTATTTCATGTTTTGTACCCCAACCTCTAATAAAATGTACCTTCCGTCTGTATCACATTCGCTTCTTAATACCTTCAAATTCAATTTTTGTGAGAGTAGAATGCAAACTCCTCTGCTATGATTAGTTCCATGACTAAAAAAACACTCCCCACTCCAATCCCTTCCCCACTGATCCACAACATCATTTGTGCTAAAAGTTTCCTGGAAGAAGATTATATCTCCTATCTGTTCACTCCACTTTACTATTATGTTCCTTTTGGTCACCTCTCTAAGGCCTTTCACATTCAAAGAAACTAAATTTAATACATTGTTTTTCGTATCCATCATGAAATTTTCACCTCACCTTGTATATGTACGGCCAATGCACCATTTTTGTCACCCTTCACCCTAACTTTTAAACACACAACAGAAACACAAAAGCAAAACCTCACAACACAAAAAGAAAAGACGCAACAAACACAAAACAGCGGACACTGCACAGATAATGAAGGGAATTGAAGGCCCATCACAAGTAGCAGAAAACAAACAACCCTCCTTCCCCGGACCATTTGCGAAATTTGTTGTATTCAACCTGCTGTGTTTCATCCTTCTATAGAGGCCTTTTTTCAGTCCCCACGAAAATCAGTCCCCACGAAAATCTACACATATTTAATTTTTGGTGATGCTGCCCTCATTGTTCCGTCCTTTATAGGGTCAAAGGTCATTTTTCCATTTCTTGCACTCTTACTTCTGCATTTCTTGACGGATTTCGTTCAAATTTTGCATGAAGGTGTCTCTTGGTGTAATCTAAAAACCTATAGTTTTTGGTGTTGCTGCCACCAGTGTTCCGTCTTTTATAGGGTCAAAGGTCATACTTCAGGGCATGGCGTGAGTGCACTCTGCAGGCCACATTTCTTGATGGATTTCTTTCAAATTTGGTATGGAGATGTATCTTGGTATAATCTACACATCTTTACTGTTTGGTGATGCTGCCCTCATTGTTCCGTCCTTTATAGGGTCAGAGCTCATTTGTCCCTTTTGTGCACTCCTACTTCTGCATTTCTTGACGGATTTCATTCAAATTTTGTATGATGTATCTTGGTATAATCTACACATATTTAATTTTTGGTGATGCTGACCTCATTGTTCCGTCCTTTATAGGGTCAAAGGTCATTTTTCCATTTCTTGCACTCTTACTTCTGCATTTCTTGACGGATTTCGTTCAAATTTTGCATGAAGGTGTCCCTTGGTGTAATCTAAAAACATATAGTTTTTGGTGATGCTGCCACCAGTGTTCCGTCTTTTATAGGGTCAAAGGTCATACTTCAGGATTTCTTTCAAATTTTGTATGGAGATGTATCTTGGTATATCTCTCAACACATTTCTTTCAAATTTTATATGAAGATGCCCTGATAGCAGAGAGTGGTAAAAATGACGTGATATTGACGTGATATTTACGTCGTGGTTTACGTCTTTTTTACGTCCTGTAATTACGTCAATAAGACGACAACTTGCACCAACGCAAGACATCATGAGGACGTCTTATTTTGACGTCATCTTTACGTCTTCCAGGTCAGTGAATGACAACTTCATGACGTCTTGCAAATCACCAAATGACTACTTTTGGACGTCTTTTTGACGTCTTGCAGGTCATTAAATGACCACTTTATGACGTTTTTAGACGTCTTGCGGGTGGTAAAAAATGACGTGACATTTAAGTCATAGTTTACGTCTATTTTACGTCCTGTAATTACGTCAATAAGACGACAACTTGCACCAACGCAAGACGTAATGAGGACGTCTTATTTTGACGTCATCTTTACGTCTTGCAGGTCACTGAATGACAACTTTATGACGTCTTTTGGACGTCTTGCAAATCACCAAATGATGACTTTGTGACGTCTATTGGACGTCTTGCAGGTCACTAAATGACCACTTTATGACGTCTTTTAGAGGTCTTGCGGGTGGTAAAAAATGACGTTATATTTACGTCGTGGTTTACGTCTTTTTTACGTCCTGTAATTACGTCAATAAGACGACAACTTGCACCAACGCAAGACATCATGAGGACGTCTTATTTTGACGTCATCTTTACGTCTTCCAGGTCAGTGAATGACAACTTCATGACGTCCTGCAAATCACCAAATGATGACTTTTTGACGTGTTTTGGACGTCTTGCTCGTGACTAAATGACCACTTTATGACGTCTTTTAGAGGTCTTGCGGCTGGTAAAAAAAATGACGTGATATTTAAGTCATAGTTTACGTCTATTTTACGTCCTGTAATTACGTCAATAAGACGACAACTTGCACCAACGCAAGACATCATGAGGACGTCTTATTTTGACGTCATCTTTACGTCTTGCAGGTCACTGAATGACGACTTCATGACGTCTTTTGGGCGTCTTGCAAATCACCAAATGACGACTTTGTGACGTCTATTGGACGTCTTGCTGGTCACTAAATGACCACTTTATGACGTCTTTTAGAGGTCTTGCGGGTGGTAAAAAATGACGTGATATTTAAGTCATAGTTTACGTCTATTTTACGTCCTGTAATTACGTCAATAAGACGACAACTTGCACCAACGCAAGACATCGTGAGGACGTCTTATTTTGACGTCATCTTTACGTCTTGCAGGTCACTGAATGACGACTTCATGACGTCTTTTGGACGTCTTGCAAATCAACAAATGACGACTTTTTGACGTTTATTGGACGTCTTACAGGTCACTAAATGACTACTTTTTGACGTCTTTTTGACGTCTTGCGGCTGGTAAAAAATGACGTGATATTTAAGTCATAGTTTACGTCTATTTTACGTCCTGTAATTACGTCAATAAGACGACAACTTGCACCAACGCAAGACATCATGAGGACGTCTTATTTTGACGTCATCTTTACGTCTTGCAGGTAACTGAATGACGACTTCATGACGTCTTTTGGGCGTCTTGAGTGTGGTAACAAATGACGTGATATGCTAGACGCCCAAAAGACGTCAAAGAATCGTCATTTGGTGAACTGCAAGATATCCAAATGACGTAATAAAGTCGTCATTTAGTGACCTGCAAGACGTAAAGATGACCTCAGAATAAGACGTCCTCATGACGTCTTGCGTTGGTGCAAGTTGTCGACTTATTGACGTAATTACAAGACATAAAAAAGACGTAAATCACGACTTAAATATCACGTCATATTTTACCACCCGCAAGACGTCCAAAAGAGGTTCAAAAGTCGTCATTTGGTGATTTGCAAAGTCATCATTTAGTGACCTGCAAAACGTAAAGATGACCTCAAAATAAGACGTCCTCATGACGTCTTGCGTTGGTGCAAGTTTTAGACTTATTGACATAATTACAGGACGTAAAAAAGACTTAAATCACGACTTAAATATTACGTCATATTTTACCATCTGAACCACTAATTACAATCTGTTTAAGTGTAATGACGACCTGTCAAAAGCATTCACGAGCACATGGATACAAAAATTCAAAGTACATACATGTACAATCACTGAAAAATAAGTTATGCATAATATACAAGGCAGACATAAAATCAGTTTCACATTTTTAATGCCACTGGTATGAAAATCAGCTGCAAACATCCATTCATAAAACATACATAACAATGATAATCAAAACTGATGTGATGTGAGTAATTATATACAGGTATATGTTAACAGGTGGATTATTAAATCACACAGTGGGAAACACAAGCTACCCTAATGAAAAGAGTTGTGAAAATGAATGGATTTTTGGCACGAAGTAAAAAAAGGGTAAGAAAATACATTAAGTATTTGAACATTTACCCCCAAAACAGCATCACTGACAAAATTGGAGGGGAAAGTACCTGATTTCTATGGTCTCAAAAATGGTAATGTTGAATGTACATGAATTACTAACTCATGAAATAGCATGAGTATAAGATTTTGTTAAGAATGTTTTGCCTCATTTGCATAAAGTAGATACTCAAAATGCTGAATTATTTGCAAAGCATTCTTTTTTTTCAATTTGGGTTTGAATCTAGATCTTGCACCAGAACAATGTTTTAAACAAGAACAAGGAAAAATAAAGTTAATTATGGAACGAAATGCTAGGAATCTATGTAAGACAACAAACCAAATGGTGGAACTGTAATCAGAATAAGTTGGTTCAAAATAATGCAAGTTGATTTACCCTTGAATTTCTTTGACAAATATATTTTTCACAAGGAAAAATGCCTGAATGAAGCATATTAATTGTACGTAGCATTTCAGTCCAGTTCATAAGAAATAAATACGCACAACTTGGTGACTATGAAAAGTCCATTATTAACATAAACTTCATAGTGGCTCTTTGAATAATTGATGTACATGTATAACTAATGAATTCTCTGTCCTGTGGATTGGCAGACGAATATAGTCTTAGGAATAATAAAATAAAAGAGTTTGAGTTATGAAAACTGCAACTCTCAATCATTGCAAGATATGGCATATTGACAAAATCTATCAAGCTCTTCTCCCAAAGAAAATGCGCTATTGGTAAAAATACCCTTTTACATCTACCAATATATTCTGCAAAAAGTATGAAAGTGCTGAAAATTGCATACACAGTTTCAATTCAGTTCAATTTTATTTTAGTTTCTAATATTTTATATCAAATAAAACTTTATCATATGTTTAAAGGTTATCAGGAGTACTTGCAGTGTGATTTCAGTATGACACTAACTTTACTTTTGAATTGCTTGTCAATTGCCATGTTTTAACTTCAAATTCTACAAATATTTAGGAAATTTTAGGTGCTTTATTTTCATGGAATGTATTCATAAAATGCTTTTAGGTTGGATACAAATGGATGGGAACTCTCTCCATTTTCTTCCATACATTACCAATACTCCAGATGACATTTAAATGTACATTTATGGACAGAACTAACTGCAGTTTAGTATAAGTTTAAGTTTCATGTCATGCAATCATGAAACAAGTAGAACATTTACATTTTATGTGAATAAAACATTTAGCGCTCCTTATGGAGATAGAGGCACCGAAATTGTATATGAAATACATGCAAGCATCTGTGGAATTCTTAAGAGCATCCTAAAAAACAGATAGTTGTTTGAAATATAGAAGAAATCCACTCCAGAATTTATTCTTCTTATTTCATGAGAAAACATCATACAGAACAGTACAAATGTCAGACAAATCATGAGATGACATTTCAAAATTTCATTTTTATTTTCTTGACCAGTCCTTGCAAATATTTAAATGGGAGAGTAGATGTCATCACCTCATAATTTTTTTCAAATACACTGTATATGGATTTCTAAAAAAACTTTAAGCTCACACTCGTAACACATATCCCCATAGCAAAATGTATTATTTCTTATCCAATATCTTTTAGCATTGTTTCATATTTAATTTGTTTCTGTATGTTTTAAACCTGCAGAGAGGATTCTTTCTTTAATTATTACCAGTTGTAACTACAGCTTTTTACAGATTATTTGAGTATTCCTCTGTGTCCATTGGCAAGGCTTCTTCTTCCTCCTGCAGTTCTGGAGTTACAGGCCTCCGAAGCTCCAGATCATTCTTTGGTACGTTTTAATAAATGTACTTCAAGTAGTATTGAATGCCACTTTCCACCTCGTCAAGCGGAGCAGATCTTGTTCGTTCGTTGCCCCTCACAGTCGCTGGAAAAGAAATAGAATGTGTGGAAGGAAAACATAATTAAAAATTTAAATATTGCCTCTCAGATCCGAAAGATACTGTATTGCTTCACTTCTTTTATGTCTCACATTTAGCAAATACCTGAAATACATGGCCTGAAAATAAACTGCAATGGCCTGAATTCAGGCTTTTGCCTGGAAACTGGCATCTTTGTACACATATACTGACCACTAAAATTGTTTTGTAGACCTTTCTTTTTTTTTTCTTTTTGTACCACGGGAGATGGCGAGTTCACTTCTAGGAAACTTTGGCAGTAACAGGCGCGGATCCAGACGGATCCAGAGGGGGGCGCAAGGGGCGTGCGCCCCCCGCCCGTTTTGTCTGACAAAGTATGCCCCCGGACCCCCTAGATGGCCGTTTGGCTTCGTCAAACGGAGGGTTCCTCAGTGTGCGCCCCTTTCTGAAAATCCTGTATCCGCCCCTGAGTAAATCTGTTTTTCAATTAAAAACAGAATGCTAGAAGCATAACGAACTTCAAAAGGCACCAGTTCAAACACTGTAATGAAGCTAACAGCCTTTAGAGGTAAAAACATCTCTGAAGATCTTTATCTTAATTTCTGCCTAATGATGCAAACAACAGTCCTTCTGGATTAGAGCATTATGGCAGTTAAGCAGAGGGAAGGCAGAAAGAGTTAAGCATACAAACATACATATTTGACAATATTTTGAAACACTGAAAAAAAAAAAAAAATATATATATATATATATATACATCCAAGTTATATATATCCAAGTTACTTTGTGATAAATAATGTGGGGGTCCAAAAAATAATTTAAATGTAATCTTCTAGATGTCTGCAACTATCTGCTTATGATTCAAGAAGAAAAGAAAATCAACAGACTCTTCTGAAGACGAGAAAATGTATATACATCTAATTACCAAAGATAACATCTATCATCGCCTTATATCCCGAAAACTTGTGCTTCTGCCACGTTGTCCCATCCAACTGAATTGCACAGACAACTGAGGGTCCATCATTGTGTCCAGCACACGCCTTACTGATTCTTTGGTGGCCCCTCCACATCTCTTTAAGTATGACATCTGGAAAAATGAAAGGGAATAGCAGTAAACATGTATTATTCTCACTTTCATGCATCTTCCTGATTTAAACATGCATAAGATCTCACAATTGAAACCGATACTGATTTCAAAAGTTCTTTCAAACTTAATTATTCCAAGCAGAGGTCAATTTCATTATAGGCATGCAAACTCTGGAAGACCTACAAGGTGGATGCAAAGCATTGTTTTTCCTCCTGCAAGCTCTGTAAACAACCTGAGGCTGATAATTGATAACTATATTGCAAAGAAAATGCATTTAGCAGCAGCTTTGCAAGCAAGACAAAAACAAACTTGCTGGCTGTTTGAAGTCATGACATAGCTGCAAAACAATTAATTGACCTCTCCTGTACGTAATAATGGAAATATAATATTCTCCAAAAATAATTGTCAATTTCAATTCTGGAATGAACATGCATGTCACAAAGAGTATATTTAATCAAACTTTCTACAATCATGACAATAAACAAATATGCTGTTGACATTCTGATAGTTAATTTTCCCAATTAAGTTGAATGTTTGCATAAATAATTGAGTATAAAGTGCAGAAGAAAGTTAATGAATCAACTGTATAACACTATTATAAGCAGATAAAGACACTCACAAATTGCTTTTTTTGCAAGATTCTCCTGAAGGACCGTGTTGACCTCACATAAGTCTCGAACGTTATTAAGTGGAAGAGAGGGTATTCCTTCTGGTATATCAGCAATTTCAGCCACTCTGCCCTTCTCCATTTTGGCACGGATTGCCCCAAGAAGTTTCCGGTTTTCCCTCACCTCCGACATGACTTCCTCCATCTTATTATGCAATTGTCTCAATTCTGAAATTAAATTGAAATATGAGAGCATTTATTTTTGTTTCTTTTTTGTATTTTGTCCTTATTCAATTGTAAATATTGTACATTCCAATCCAATCAGGGTATTTATATAGCACCAATGTCTAGTTGCCTAATCAAAGGCGATGTTGAGACTGAAAAAAATACCAAAATGTCTCTTTTGATTTCTGCCTGACACCCTACAATTTTAGGCAAATTATTTATTTCCCCCTAATTTTCTACCTTCAATTTCATGACATTTTTAATTTAGAAACACATTTGATGTGACATTTGGGAGTAAATTTCATGACCTTTGAACTGGGCCATATTTGCCCACGATCTAATCGGCTCATCTCGTGTCATGCACTGCCGGTTTCCCTGAGCCAAATAAGAACAACATTCATCCAAGTGTTCTCTTGATATTGTGTAGGTGCGATTTTGTTCAGGCAGATGGATGGACCGACAACCTGAAAACATAATGCACCTACAAGCCCTAACATGAGTATAGGCAATAAAAGACAATCATAGAATATGTTTGGTTTGTTTAGAAATTTCGAATTTTTCACTCTTTTTTTCTGAAATGTACGTATGAACAGATCGAGGTGCCATCAAGAATGCCCCCCCCCCCCCAAGAAAAGAATAAGTGACATAAACTAATAGATAAATCAAATGAAGGAATAAATTCATCAGAGACTTGCCTGATGGTGCCTTATATTTAAAAGCACTTCACTCTAACTCTAACAGTTTAATATTACAGTAACGTTAGTAACAATATTATTGGACAAAAAACAAAGCCTATAGGGTACACTGCCTAACAGTTAGTATTTAGTCTACTTATTTCGATGTTTACTTCAATGTAAGTAGACTTAACTCTGGCAGTATTTAAATGATCACTAAATGATAATTTGTAATTGTATATATAATTTAATGTCCCATGAAAGTGACAAAATACAGCACTCAGCAGATGCATAATTTCGACTGTAATGTATAATAACGGTCACTTGACAAATGTGATTGATAGTATACTGACAGTTCTACAAACAGTGTGACTAATAATAACACACGTTGTCTCACTATGAACATGGCAAACAAAGAAGAGGACAAAATATACAGCTCCTCATTGTACCTTCCATACTTGCTCTGGTAGACAAAAGAATATCCCTTCATTGCTATTATGTAAGATTATGTAGAGCAGGTGTCACATGCATATTCACCTGTTCTACTTATCTTACATAATAGCAATGAAGGGATGTTCTTTTGTCTACCAGAACAATTGTGGAGGGTACAATGAGGATCTGTATATTTTGTCCGCCCTCTTTTGTCATTGCATGCATCGTGTTCCTAGTGTCTATCTGTTACTGTCTTAGCTACACATAATGCACAGTGTGGTGTGAATACCTAACTTACTTGCCACGAAACCTGAACTTAAACTTTGATGGAAGGTCTTTAGAAGATCAACGAAGACGAGTTCGTATGCCTAAGAAGTTAGAGTAACCTGTTCCACTGCTATTTTTGCACATGCACACACTCCACGCTGAGTCGAGCAATGCACGCACGTGAAACGACGGACGAGTAAAACGTCACGTTAAAAAACACACACAAAAAAAAAAAAAAAAAAAAAAAAAAAAAAATTATGTCAGCAAGATAATTGTATACATTGCGTACCGGCAAAAGGTACCGGCCGTGCATGCCTAGCCTGCCAGGCTAGCCGTGTATCAGTATCACGCGCTAGTTGAGTTTCTCGATGACGTAGCCAAAGAGTTTAAATACGAAGAGTGCTCAGTGCCGAAATAAAGCACGCGTATATATTGTGGTACATGTCGATCGGCCCAGAGGGAAAGGTTATAGTCTTAATCAAGATTTTTTTATTTTTTACTTTCTTTATTTTTTCCTTCTTTTTCTGGACAGCGCTTTTGCCGTTTGGTAACGCCTAACTGAAGGGCATAATCTTGATATTGTCCCTTGAAATACAAACTTATGTCCCAAAACAGATAGAATCAACTCTAACTGCACCAGGGAGGAGACTGAGAGGGAGAGAGTTGGGAGGGGGGGGGGGGCCAAACATGTTCCCTGATATAAGCTCTATATGAGCAAACACTGCGATATTTGACGGGACTGTCGAGAGAAGTTATTTAAAAAAATAATGTGCTATCTTTATTTTTCTATTAAATCAGAATATTTCATTTGATATGATTTATGGAAGTTATAGGGATTATAGACCTGCAATGTAATTTATTAGCCTTATTCTTTTTAAATTCAAGACAGAAAAAGTCATTAATTAAATGAGATTGTGTGCGAGCAATTCCTTATATAAATGTAAAGATTACATTAAGAGTGGCGTATCCAAGATTATCCAGGAATGTACATGCCCTATGTGCCAGCCAAAACAAAATATGACATAATTGAAAGGAAATGTGTACCCCCCCCCCCCCCCCGCCCCCCGCCAGAAACAATATAACCAACCAATATAACCAACTTATGGTAAGTTATTGTAATATTCCGCTGTAGAAAATATGAGACGACGGCGAAGAAAACAGTAAAGGGGCTTGCTCCGAAGCCATCACCAACGCAATAGGGCCTTTACCGATTGTACGAAAAGGGGGATGGCCTCCGTGTTTTGAATTGAATTAACTTAAAACCAACAATATAGCAGCTGATGATATAATTTATTATTACCAGTCCTATTTTGTCTTTGTAGGAATACCCATAACTTTTGCCCCATCTCTCTTTGTCTCCCCCCCTCATTTTTCTCATACTCCTTTTCTTCTCTGTTACAACAGATCTGTAAAAAATGACTCCAATAGAATTGAGGAAAAATAATGATCTCTTATTTTTTAATTTGTGTTTTTTTATTTATAGGAATCAACAAAAATCACAACAATTACAAGTGATTTACATGATTAAAAACAAAATCACTGAGCAAAAAAAAAAAAAAAAAAAAAAAAAAACCCAACAAAAACAAAATAAAGCAACTGAACAAAAAAAAAAAAACTGGACTAATAATATTCTGATACCCTAGACCCCTCCTTTGACAGCCCTGCATCAATTTTTTGCCCCCCCCCCCCACCCTACTACATCCCGCATTCGCCCTTGTCATAGAATGTCAGTGTCAGACTCATATCCATAACAGGTTCAAGCAGCCCCCCCCCCCCCACCCCAACCCCCCCCCCCCCCCCACACACACACACACAACACTACATTGTCGGTCTCTCGGTACCAAGGACAACCAAACAACGAACAGCAAGCAAAAAACCTGAATGAGCCAAGTTTTGGCAAACTGACATATCATCGGCAAAGCCAACGGCAACGCCACCACCTTTATCGGGGTCGCAGAGGGGTAAGACCAAGCCTAGATAGTGCTAGACACCTACCCGTCCATGCACCTATTCCGCTCGGCTATTCCATGCTGCTTGCATGAACATCAGCCATTAGCTAGGCGTAATGCGGTGATAGAACATTGATTATACGAATTTATGAATTTTAACAACATTGAATTTTGCCTCTGGTACATTAAGAATATAGTAGTGAACTGGAATTTAGTTAGATTTTTCTTCTAACCCGCTAGGCTGGGTTTGCTTTCGGGCGGACGTACGTCTGCTACATGGTCGTCTGCTAGTGCACGATCTAATTGGATGTCGTCACTCTCACGTGATCGGTACACGCCCATTTACATTAGGTCATCGATAACAAATTTGAAGGCACGTGTAGTATGGCAAATTTATTTTTTTGGTCGAAAGCATGCATATTCCCGGGATTTGTGCGGGGTTTATTGGACTCACCGAGCCCAATTATACCCTTCCATAGCTTTAAATTTCCATGTAAATCACATTTTTCCTAATTTCAAATAAATACTAGGGAATTAAAATCATTTCAAAACCAAACCCCCGTTTTTATGTGTTAACCAATGGGAGCTGGAAGGCCAAAAGCATGCATATTCCCGGGATTTATGGGGGGTTTATTGGACTCATCGATCCACAATTATACCCTTTCAGGGCTTTAAATTTCATGTAAATCACATTTTTCATAATTTCAAATAAATACTAGGGGAATTAAAATCATTTCAAAACCCCCGTTTTCATGTGTTAGCCTATGGGAGCTGAAGGCCAAAAGCATGCATATTCCCGGGGATTTATGGGGGGTTTACTGGACTCACCAAGCCTTCATTATACCATATTAGAGCTTCAAATTTCATGCAAATCACATTTTTTTTTACATTTTCAAAGAAAAACTATGGGAATTATAATCACCCTAAAATTCCTTGTTTTTGCGTGTTAACCTATGACAGGCGAGACGTTTTTGGTCCAAAGCATGCATATTCCCGGGGATTATGGGCGGTTTACTGAACTCATCAAGCCTTAATTATACCTTTTCAGAGCTTTAAATTTTATGTAAATCACGTTTTTTATATTTCAAATAAAAATATGGGAATTATAATCATCCTAAAAATCCTTGTTTTCGCGTGTAAACCTATGGCAGGAGAGACTTTTGGGGGTAAAAAGCATGCATATTCCCGGGGATTTATGCGGGGTCTGTTCAACTAGTTGAGTCTTAATTATACATTTTCAGAGCTTTAAATTTTATTCAAGGCACATTTTTCAAAATTTTGATTTAATTCTGCGGGAATTATAATCATTCAAAAATTCCCCTTTTTGCGTGCTAACCTATGGGAGATGGAAGGCCAAAAGCATGCATATTCCCGGGGATTATCCGGGGTCCCTTGCACCTTTTGAGCCTTCATTAAGCCTTTTCAGATTCTCAAATTACATGTAAGCCACATTTGCACTAAATTCAAGGTAATACTAGAGGAACTATAATCATTTTTAAAATCCATGTTTTCACGTGTTAACCCTATGGCAGATGACTCTGTCAAAAAGCAGGCATGATCCAAGGGATTCATATCGGCATTTATTGACAAAAAAGGTTCAAGAAATGTTTTTTCAACTATCCATCCTTTTTCTCGTGCAAAAATCAGACTTGAAAAAGATAGAGTAAGATATGAAATATCAAGAAAAAGTGAGACATATTTTCACGTGTTATACCTATGGAGAACGTATTTTTCCGAGTCTGTTTTTAACACAGCAAAGTATGCCTCCAAAATGTACTACGGAAGTAGGTCAGAGTAATCTGTCTTGATACTATTTAAAGTCTTTGACGTAGCCTGCAGTCAATACTGTATCATTTAATTGTATTAATTATCCTTTCTTCTTCTTTCCCTTATGTTTGCAATAGCAAAAAATTATTTAGCTTTTATATCCAAAGTCTAGCGAATGCACGTTCTGATATCCTTTTTTTCTAGGGCACATATCGAACCATAAGTTGTATATTGACGTCAAAATCACGTCATGAACTAGTCATTAAAAAAATATACACATTGTCTAATTAATCCCAAACCGTTCCCATGTTTAGATTTAAACTGAATAATCGTTCATAAGTGGTAAATAAAATTACGTCATGAACTAGTCATTCGGAGCTGGTCGTCAGTTGGAAATGAAGTCACGTAATAATTAGGGGTTTTTTTGTCTTGAATAATTGTTCATATAAGTGGTAAATAATTGACGTCAAAATCACGTCATGAACTAGTCATTCTTAGCTGGTCGTGAGTTGGAATGGAAGTGACGTAATAATTACGTCGTTTTTGGTCTTAAATTGTTCATATAAGTGGAAAATAACTGACGTCAAAATCACGTCATGAACTAGTCATTCTTAGCTGATCGTGAGTTGGAATTGAAGTCACATAATATTAACGTCTATTTTTGGTCTTGAATAATCGTTAAACAGGTGGTAAATACTTGACGTCCAAAATCACGTCGTGAACTATAGTCATTCGTAGCTGATGGTGAGTTGGAATGGAAGTCACGTAATATTAACGTCGAATTTTGGTCTTGAATAATCGTTAAACAAGTGGTAAATACTTGACGTTAAAATCGCGTCGTGAACTAGCCATTCGTAGCTGGTCGTGAGTTGGCAATGAAGTGACGTAATAATTACGTCGTTTTTTTGGCCTAGTTGTTCATATAAGTGGAAAATAACTGACGTCAACATCACGTCATGAACTAGTCATTCTTAGCTGGTCGTGAAGTCACGTAATATTAACGTCGATTTTTGGTCTTGAATAATCGTTACACAAGTGGAAAATAACTGACGTCAAAATCACGTCATGAACTAGTCATTCTTAGCTGGTCGTGAAGTCACGTAATATTAACGTCGATTTTTGGTCTTGAATAATCGTTAAACAAGTGGTAAATACTTGACGTCAAAATCACGTCGTGAACTAGCCATTCGTAGCTGGTCGTGAGTTGGCAATGAAGTGACGGTATAATTACGTCGTTTTTAGGTCTTGAATTGTTCATATAAGTGGAAAATAACTGACGTCAAAATCACGTCATGAAATAGTAATAGATAATGCGATTCTTAACAGGTCGTGAGTTGGCAATGAAGTAACGTAATAATTACGTCGTCTTTTGGTCTTGAATAATCGTTCAAATAAGTGGTAAATGCTTGACGTCAAAATCACGTCATGAACTAGTCATTCGTAGCTGGCTGTGAGTTGGAAATGAAGTCACGTAATAATTACGTCGTTTTTTGGTCTTGAATAATCGTTAAACAAGTGGTAAATACTTGACGTCAAAATCACGTCGTGAACTAGTCATTCGTAGCTGGTCGTGAGTTGGAAATGAAGTCACGTAATAATTACGTCGTTTTTTGGTCTTGAATAATCGTTAAACAAGTGGTAAATACTTGACGTCAAAATCACGTCGTGAACTAGTCATTCGTAGCTGGCCGTGAGTTGGCAATGAAGTGACGTAATAATTACGTCGTTTTTTGGTCTTGAATAATCGTTCATATAAGTGGTAAATAATTGACGTCAAAATCACGTCATGAAATAGTAATAGATAATGCGATTCTTAACAGGTCGTGAGTTGGCAATGAAGTAACGTAATAATTACGTCGTCTTTTGGTCTTGAATAATCGTTCAAATAAGTGGTAAATAATCGACGTCAAAATCACTTCACGAACTAGTCATGGATAGTGCAATTCTTAACTGGTCGTTAGTTGGCAATGACATGACATGATAATTGCGTCGTTTTTTGGTCTTGAATTGTTCATATAAGTGGAAAATAACTGACGTCAAAATCAGGTCATGTGAGTTGGAATAGAAGTCACGTAATATTAACGTCAAATTTTTGGTCTTGAATAAGCGTTAAACAAGTGGTAAATGCTTGACGTCAAAATCACGTCATGAACTAGTCATTCGTAGCTGGCTGTGAGTTGGAAATGAAGTCACGTAATAATTACGTCGTTTTTTGGTCTTGAATAATCGTTAAACAAGTGGAAAATAACTGACGTCAAAATCACGTCATGAACTAGTCATTCTTAGCTGGTCGTGAGTTGGCAATGAAGTGACGTTATAATAACGTCGTTTTTTCATAGGTCTTGAATTGTTCATATAAGTGGAAAATAACTGACGTCAAAATCAGGTCATGTGAGTTGGAATAGAAGTCACGTAATATTAACGTCGATTTTTGGTCTTGAATAAGCGTTAAACAAGTGATAAATACTTGACGTCAAAATCACGTCATGAACTAGTCATTCGTAGCTGGCTGTGAGTTGGAAATGAAGTCACGTAATAATTACGTCGCTTTTTGGTCTTGAATAATCGTTCATATAAGTGGTAAATAATTTACGCTATTGAATAATCGTTACGTCTTGAATATTCGTTAAACAAGTGGTAAATACTTGACGTCAAAATCACGTCGTGAACTAGTCATTCTTAGCTGATCGTGAGTTGGAATTGAAGTCACATAATATTAACGTCTATTTTTGGTCTTGAATAATCGTTAAACAGGTGGTAAATAATTGACGTCAAAACCACGTCATGAAATAGTAATGGATAGTGCGTAATAATTACGTCGTCTTTTGGTCTTGAATAATCGTTCAAAAGTGGTAAATAATTGACGTCAAAATCACGTCATGAACTAGGCATTCGTAGCTGGCCGTGAGGTGGAAATGAAGTCACGTAATAATTACGTCGTTTTTTGGTCTTGAATAATCGTTCATATAAGTGGTAAATAATTGACGTCAAAACCACGTCATGAAATAGTAATGGATAGTGCGTAATAATTACGTCGTCTTTTGGTCTTGAATAATCGTTCAAAAGTGGTAAATAATTGACGTCAAAATCACGTCATGAACTAGTCATTCTTAGCTGGTCGTGAGTTGGAATTGAAGTCACGTAATAATTACGTCGTTTTTTGGTCTTGAATAATCGTTCATGTAAGTGGTAAATAATTTACGCTAAAATCACGTCATGAAATAGTAATGGATAGTGCGATTCTTAACTGGTCGTGGGTTGGCAATGACATGACGTGATAACTGCGTCATTTTTGGTTTCGAATAATCGTTCGTAAGTGGTAAATAATTGACGTCAACATCACGTCAGGGATTAGTCATGGATGGTGAAATAGCTGATCGTCAGCTTGCAATGAAGTGACGTAATAATTACGTCGTTTTTTGGTCTTAAATTGTTCATATAAGTGGAAAATAACTGACGTCAAAATCACGTCATGAACTAGTCATTCTTAGTTGATCGTGAGTTGGAATTGAAGTCACATAATAACGTCTATTTTTGGTCTTGAATAATCGTTAAACAGGTGGTAAATACTTGACGTCGAAATCACGTCATGAACTAAGCATTCGTAGCTGGCCGTGAGTTGGAAATGAAGTGACGTAATAATTACGTCGTTTTTTGGTCTTAAATTGTTCATATAAGTGGAAAATAACTGACGTCAAAATCACGTCATGAACTAGTCATTCTTAGCTGATCGTGAGTTGGAATTGAAGTCACATAATATTAACGTCTATTTTTGGTCTTGAATAATCGTTAAACAGGTGGTAAATACTTGACGTCCAAATCACGTCATGAACTAGGCATTCGTAGCTGGCCGTGAGTTGGAAATGAAGTGACGTAATAATTACGTCGTTTTTTGGTCTTGAATAATCGTTCATATAAGTGGTAAATAAGTGACGTCACAATCACGTCATGAACTAGTCATTCTTAGCTGGTCGTGAGTTGGAATTGAAGTTACGTAATAATTACGTCGTTTTTTGGTCTTGAATAATCGTTAAACAAGTGGTAAATACTTGACGTCAAAATCACGTCGTGAACTAGTCATTCGTAGCTGGTCGTGAGTTGGCAATGAAGTAACGTAATAATTACGTCGTTTTTGGTCTTGAATAATCGTTAAACAAGTGGTAAATACTTGACGTCAAAATCACGTCGTGAACTAGTCATTCTTAGCTGGCCGTGAGTTGGAAATGAAGTGACGTAATAATTACGTCGTTTTTGGTCTTGAATAATCGTTCATATAAGTGGTAAATAATTGACGTCACAATCACGTCATGAACTAGTCATTCTTAGCTGGTCGTGAGTTGGAATTGAAGTTACGTAATAATTACGTCGTTTTTTGGTCTTGAATAATCGTTAAACAAGTGGTAAATACTTGACGTCAAAATCACGTCGTGAACTAGTCATTCGTAGCTGGTCGTGAGTTGGAAATGAAGTCACGTAATAATTACGTCGTTTTTTGGTCTTGAATAATCGTTAAACAAGTGGTAAATACTTGACGTCAAAATCACGTCGTGAACTAGTCATTCGTAGCTGGCCGTGAGTTGGCAATGAAGTGACGTAATAATTACGTCGTTTTTTGGTCTTGAATAATCGTTCATATAAGTGGTAAATAATTGACGTCAAAATCACGTCATGAAATAGTAATAGATAATGCGATTCTTAACAGGTCGTGAGTTGGCAATGAAGTAACGTAATAATTACGTCGTCTTTTGGTCTTGAATAATCGTTCAAATAAGTGGTAAATAATCGACGTCAAAATCACTTCACGAACTAGTCATGGATAGTGCAATTCTTAACTGGTCGTTAGTTGGCAATGACATGACATGATAATTGCGTCGTTTTTTGGTCTTGAATTGTTCATATAAGTGGAAAATAACTGACGTCAAAATCAGGTCATGTGAGTTGGAATAGAAGTCACGTAATATTAACGTCAAATTTTTGGTCTTGAATAAGCGTTAAACAAGTGGTAAATGCTTGACGTCAAAATCACGTCATGAACTAGTCATTCGTAGCTGGCTGTGAGTTGGAAATGAAGTCACGTAATAATTACGTCGTTTTTTGGTCTTGAATAATCGTTAAACAAGTGGAAAATAACTGACGTCAAAATCACGTCATGAACTAGTCATTCTTAGCTGGTCGTGAGTTGGCAATGAAGTGACGTTATAATAACGTCGTTTTTTCATAGGTCTTGAATTGTTCATATAAGTGGAAAATAACTGACGTCAAAATCAGGTCATGTGAGTTGGAATAGAAGTCACGTAATATTAACGTCGATTTTTGGTCTTGAATAAGCGTTAAACAAGTGATAAATACTTGACGTCAAAATCACGTCATGAACTAGTCATTCGTAGCTGGCTGTGAGTTGGAAATGAAGTCACGTAATAATTACGTCGCTTTTTGGTCTTGAATAATCGTTCATATAAGTGGTAAATAATTTACGCTATTGAATAATCGTTACGTCTTGAATATTCATTAAACAAGTGGTAAATACTTGACGTCAAAATCACGTCGTGAACTAGTCATTCTTAGCTGATCGTGAGTTGGAATTGAAGTCACATAATATTAACGTCTATTTTTGGTCTTGAATAATCGTTAAACAGGTGGTAAATAATTGACGTCAAAACCACGTCATGAAATAGTAATGGATAGTGCGTAATAATTACGTCGTCTTTTGGTCTTGAATAATCGTTCAAAAGTGGTAAATAATTGACGTCAAAATCACGTCATGAACTAGGCATTCGTAGCTGGCCGTGAGGTGGAAATGAAGTCACGTAATAATTACGTCGTTTTTTGGTCTTGAATAATCGTTCATATAAGTGGTAAATAATTGACGTCAAAACCACGTCATGAAATAGTAATGGATAGTGCGTAATAATTACGTCGTCTTTTGGTCTTGAATAATCGTTCAAAAGTGGTAAATAATTGACGTCAAAATCACGTCATGAACTAGTCATTCTTAGCTGGTCGTGAGTTGGAATTGAAGTCACGTAATAATTACGTCGTTTTTTGGTCTTGAATAATCGTTCATGTAAGTGGTAAATAATTTACGCTAAAATCACGTCATGAAATAGTAATGGATAGTGCGATTCTTAACTGGTCGTGGGTTGGCAATGACATGACGTGATAACTGCGTCGTTTTTGGTTTCGAATAATCGTTCGTAAGTGGTAAATAATTGACGTCAACATCACGTCAGGGATTAGTCATGGATGGTGAAATAGCTGATCGTCAGCTTGCAATGAAGTGACGTAATAATTACGTCGTTTTTTGGTCTTAAATTGTTCATATAAGTGGAAAATAACTGACGTCAAAATCACGTCATGAACTAGTCATTCTTAGTTGATCGTGAGTTGGAATTGAAGTCACATAATAACGTCTATTTTTGGTCTTGAATAATCGTTAAACAGGTGGTAAATACTTGACGTCGAAATCACGTCATGAACTAAGCATTCGTAGCTGGCCGTGAGTTGGAAATGAAGTGACGTAATAATTACGTCGTTTTTTGGTCTTAAATTGTTCATATAAGTGGAAAATAACTGACGTCAAAATCACGTCATGAACTAGTCATTCTTAGCTGATCGTGAGTTGGAATTGAAGTCACATAATATTAACGTCTATTTTTGGTCTTGAATAATCGTTAAACAGGTGGTAAATACTTGACGTCCAAATCACGTCATGAACTAGGCATTCGTAGCTGGCCGTGAGTTGGAAATGAAGTGACGTAATAATTACGTCGTTTTTTGGTCTTGAATAATCGTTCATATAAGTGGTAAATAAGTGACGTCACAATCACGTCATGAACTAGTCATTCTTAGCTGGTCGTGAGTTGGAATTGAAGTTACGTAATAATTACGTCGTTTTTTGGTCTTGAATAATCGTTAAACAAGTGGTAAATACTTGACGTCAAAATCACGTCGTGAACTAGTCATTCGTAGCTGGTCGTGAGTTGGCAATGAAGTAACGTAATAATTACGTCGTTTTTGGTCTTGAATAATCGTTAAACAAGTGGTAAATACTTGACGTCAAAATCACGTCGTGAACTAGTCATTCTTAGCTGGCCGTGAGTTGGAAATGAAGTGACGTAATAATTACGTCGTTTTTTGGTCTTGAATAATCGTTCATATAAGTGGTAAATAATTGACGTCAAAATCACGTCATGAAATAGTAATAGATAATGCGATTCTTAACAGGTCGTGAGTTGGAATTGAAGTCACATAATAACGTCTATTTTTGGTCTTGAATAATCGTTAAACAGGTGGTAAATACTTGACGTCGAAATCACGTCATGAACTAAGCATTCGTAGCTGGCCGTGAGTTGGAAATGAAGTGACGTAATAATTACGTCGTTTTTTGGTCTTAAATTGTTCATATAAGTGGAAAATAACTGACGTCAAAATCACGTCATGAACTAGTCATTCTTAGCTGATCGTGAGTTGGAATTGAAGTCACATAATATTAACGTCTATTTTTGGTCTTGAATAATCGTTAAACAGGTGGTAAATACTTGACGTCCAAATCACGTCATGAACTAGGCATTCGTAGCTGGCCGTGAGTTGGAAATGAAGTGACGTAATAATTACGTCGTTTTTTGGTCTTGAATAATCGTTCATATAAGTGGTAAATAAGTGACGTCACAATCACGTCATGAACTGGTCATTCTTAGCTGGTCGTGAGTTGGAATTGAAGTTACGTAATAATTACGTCGTTTTTTGGTCTTGAATAATCGTTAAACAAGTGGTAAATACTTGACGTCAAAATCACGTCGTGAACTAGTCATTCGTAGCTGGTCGTGAGTTGGCAATGAAGTAACGTAATAATTACGTCGTTTTTGGTCTTGAATAATCGTTAAACAAGTGGTAAATACTTGACGTCAAAATCACGTCGTGAACTAGTCATTCTTAGCTGGCCGTGAGTTGGAAATGAAGTGACGTAATAATTACGTCGTTTTTTGGTCTTGAATAATCGTTCATATAAGTGGTAAATAATTGACGTCAAAATCACGTCATGAAATAGTAATAGATAATGCGATTCTTAACAGGTCGTGAGTTGGAATTGAAGTCACATAATAACGTCTATTTTTGGTCTTGAATAATCGTTAAACAGGTGGTAAATACTTGACGTCGAAATCACGTCATGAACTAAGCATTCGTAGCTGGCCGTGAGTTGGAAATGAAGTGACGTAATAATTACGTCGTTTTTTGGTCTTAAATTGTTCATATAAGTGGAAAATAACTGACGTCAAAATCACGTCATGAACTAGTCATTCTTAGCTGATCGTGAGTTGGAATTGAAGTCACATAATATTAACGTCTATTTTTGGTCTTGAATAATCGTTAAACAGGTGGTAAATACTTGACGTCCAAATCACGTCATGAACTAGGCATTCGTAGCTGGCCGTGAGTTGGAAATGAAGTGACGTAATAATTACGTCGTTTTTTGGTCTTGAATAATCGTTCATATAAGTGGTAAATAAGTGACGTCACAATCACGTCATGAACTAGTCATTCTTAGCTGGTCGTGAGTTGGAATTGAAGTTACGTAATAATTACGTCGTTTTTTGGTCTTGAATAATCGTTAAACAAGTGGTAAATACTTGACGTCAAAATCACGTCGTGAACTAGTCATTCGTAGCTGGTCGTGAGTTGGCAATGAAGTAACGTAATAATTACGTCGTTTTTGGTCTTGAATAATCGTTAAACAAGTGGTAAATACTTGACGTCAAAATCACGTCGTGAACTAGTCATTCTTAGCTGGCCGTGAGTTGGAAATGAAGTGACGTAATAATTACGTCGTTTTTTGGTCTTGAATAATCGTTCATATAAGTGGTAAATAATTGACGTCAAAATCACGTCATGAAATAGTAATAGATAATGCGATTCTTAACAGGTCGTGAGTTGGAATTGAAGTCACATAATAACGTCTATTTTTGGTCTTGAATAATCGTTAAACAGGTGGTAAATACTTGACGTCGAAATCACGTCATGAAATAGTAATAGATAATGCGATTCTTAACAGGTCGTGAGTTGGCAATGAAGTAACGTAATAATTACGTCGTCTTTTGGTCTTGAATAATCGTTCAAATAAGTGGTAAATAATCGACGTCAAAATCACTTCAGGAACTAGTCATGGATAGTGCAATTCTTAACTGGTCGTTAGTTGGCAATGACATGACATGATAATTGCGTCGTTTTTTGGTTTTGAATAATCGTTCATAAGTGGTAAATAATTGGCGTCACCACCACGTCAAGAATTAGTCATGGATGGTGAAATAACTGATCGTCAGCTTGCAATGAAGTGACATAATAATTACGTCGTTTTTTGTCTTGAATTGTTCATATAAGTGGAAAATAACTGACGTCAAAATCACGTCATGAACTAGTCATTCGTAGCTGGTCGTGAGTTGGAATGGAAGTGACGTAATAATTACGTCGTTTTTTGGTCTTAAATTGTTCATATAAGTGGAAAATAACTGACGTCAAAATCACGTCATGAACTAGTCATTCTTAGCTGATCGTGAGTTGGAATTGAAGTCACATAATATTAACGTCTATTTTTGGTCTTGAATAATCGTTAAACAGGTGGTAAATACTTGACGTCCAAAATCACGTCGTGAACTATAGTCATTCGTAGCTGATGGTGAGTTGGAATGGAAGTCACGTAATATTAACGTCGAATTTTGGTCTTGAATAATCGTTAAACAAGTGGTAAATACTTGACGTTAAAATCGCGTCGTGAACTATCCATTCGTAGCTGGTCGTGAGTTGGCAATGAAGTGACGTAATAATTACGTCGTTTTTTGGCCTAGTTGTTCATATAAGTGGAAAATAACTGACGTCAACATCACGTCATGAACTAGTCATTCTTAGCTGGTCGTGAAGTCACGTAATATTAACGTCGATTTTTGGTCTTGAATAATCGTTACACAAGTGGAAAATAACTGACGTCAAAATCACGTCATGAACTAGTCATTCTTAGCTGGTCGTGAAGTCACGTAATATTAACGTCGATTTTTGGTCTTGAATAATCGTTAAACAAGTGGTAAATACTTGACGTCAAAATCACGTCGTGAACTAGCCATTCGTAGCTGGTCGTGAGTTGGCAATGAAGTGACGGTATAATTACGTCGTTTTTAGGTCTTGAATTGTTCATATAAGTGGAAAATAACTGACGTCAAAATCAGGTCATGTGAGTTGGAATAGAAGTCACGTAATATTAACGTCAAATTTTTGGTCTTGAATAAGCGTTAAACAAGTGGTAAATGCTTGACGTCAAAATCACGTCATGAACTAGTCATTCGTAGCTGGTTGTGAGTTGGAAATGAAGTCACGTAATAATTACGTCGTTTTTTGGTCTTGAATAATCGTTAAACAAGTGGTAAATACTTGACGTCAAAATCACGTCGTGAACTAGTCATTCGTAGCTGGTCGTGAGTTGGCAATGAAGTGACGTAATAATTACGTCGTTTTTGGTCTTGAATAGTTCATATAAGTGGAAAATAACTGACGTCAAAATCACGTCATGAACTAGTCATTCTTAGCTGGTCGTGAGTTGGAAATGAAGTCACGCAATAATTACGTCGTTTTTTGGTCTTGAATAATCGTTCATATAAGTGGTAAATAATTGACGTCAAAATCACGTCATGAAATAGTAATAGATAATGCGATTCTTAACAGGTCGTGAGTTGGCAATGAAGTAACGTAATAATTACGTCGTCTTTTGGTCTTGAATAATCGTTCAAATAAGTGGTAAATAATCGACGTCAAAATCACTTCACGAACTAGTCATGGATAGTGCAATTCTTAACTGGTCGTTAGTTGGCAATGACATGACATGATAATTGCGTCGTTTTTTGGTCTTGAATTGTTCATATAAGTGGAAAATAACTGACGTCAAAATCAGGTCATGTGAGTTGGAATAGAAGTCACGTAATATTAACGTCAAATTTTTGGTCTTGAATAAGCGTTAAACAAGTGGTAAATGCTTGACGTCAAAATCACGTCATGAACTAGTCATTCGTAGCTGGCTGTGAGTTGGAAATGAAGTCACGTAATAATTACGTCGTTTTTTGGTCTTGAATAATCGTTAAACAAGTGGTAAATACTTGACGTCAAAATCACGTCGTGAACTAGTCATTCTTAGCTGGTCGTGAGTTGGCAATGAAGTGACGTTATAATAACGTCGTTTTTTCATAGGTCTTGAATTGTTCATATAAGTGGAAAATAACTGACGTCAAAATCAGGTCATGTGAGTTGGAATAGAAGTCACGTAATATTAACGTCGATTTTTGGTCTTGAATAAGCGTTAAACAAGTGATAAATACTTGACGTCAAAATCACGTCATGAACTAGTCATTCGTAGCTGGTTGTGAGTTGGAAATGAAGTCACGTAATAATTACGTCGCTTTTTGGTCTTGAATAATCGTTCATATAAGTGGTAAATAATTTACGCTATTGAATAATCGTTACGTCTTGAATAATCGTTAAACAAGTGGTAAATACTTGACGTCAAAATCACGTCGTGAACTAGTCATTCGTAGCTGGTCGTGAGTTGGAATTGAAGTCACATAATATTAACGTCTATTTTTGGTCTTGAATAATCGTTAAACAGGTGGTAAATACTTGACGTCAAAATCACGTCATGAACTAGGCATTCGTAGCTGGCCGTGAGGTGGAAATGAAGTCACGTAATAATTACGTCGTTTTTTGGTCTTGAATAATCGTTCATATAAGTGGTAAATAATTGACGTCAAAACCACGTCATGAAATAGTAATGGATAGTGCGTAATAATTACGTCGTCTTTTGGTCTTGAATAATCGTTCAAAAGTGGTAAATAATTGACGTCAAAATCACGTCATGAACTAGTCATTCTTAGCTGGTCGTGAGTTGGAATTGAAGTCACGTAATAATTACGTCGTTTTTTGGTCTTGAATAATCGTTCATGTAAGTGGTAAATCATTTACGCTAAAATCACGTCATGAAATAGTAATGGATAGTGCGATTCTTAACTGGTCGTGGGTTGGCAATGACATGACGTGATAACTGCGTCATTTTTGGTTTCGAATAATCGTTCGTAAGTGGTTAATAATTGACGTCAACATCACGTCAGGGATTAGTCATGGATGGTGAAATAGCTGATCGTCAGCTTGCAATGAAGTGACGTAATAATTACGTCGTTTTTTGGTCTTAAATTGTTCATATAAGTGGAAAATAACTGACGTCAAAATCACGTCATGAACTAGTCATTCTTAGTTGATCGTGAGTTGGAATTGAAGTCACATAATAACGTCTATTTTTGGTCTTGAATAATCGTTAAACAGGTGGTAAATACTTGACGTCGAAATCACGTCATGAACTAAGCATTCGTAGCTGGCCGTGAGTTGGAAATGAAGTGACGTAATAATTACGTCGTTTTTTGGTCTTAAATTGTTCATATAAGTGGAAAATAACTGACGTCAAAATCACGTCATGAACTAGTCATTCTTAGCTGATCGTGAGTTGGAATTGAAGTCACATAATATTAACGTCTATTTTTGGTCTTGAATAATCGTTAAACAGGTGGTAAATACTTGACGTCCAAATCACGACATGAACTAGGCATTCGTAGCTGGCCGTGAGTTGGAAATGAAGTGACGTAATAATTACGTCGTTTTTTGGTCTTGAATAATCGTTCATATAAGTGGTAAATAAGTGACGTCACAATCACGTCATGAACTAGTCATTCTTAGCTGGTCGTGAGTTGGAATTGAAGTTACGTAATAATTACGTCGTTTTTTGGTCTTGAATAATCCTTAAACAAGTGGTAAATACTTGACGTCAAAATCACGTCGTGAACTAGACATTCGTAGCTGGTCGTGAGTTGGCAATGAAGTAACGTAATAATTACGTCGTTTTTGGTCTTGAATAATCGTTAAACAAGTGGTAAATACTTGACGTCAAAATCACGTCGTGAACTAGTCATTCGTAGCTGGTCGTGAGTTGGCAATGAAGTGACGTAATAATTACGTCGTTTTTGGTCTTGAATAGTTCATATAAGTGGAAAATAACTGACGTCAAAATCACGTCATGAACTAGTCATTCTTAGCTGGTCGTGAGTTGGAAATGAAGTCACGTAATAATTACGTCGTTTTTTGGTCTTGAATAATCGTTCATATAAGTGGTAAATAATTGACGTCAAAATCACGTCATGAAATAGTAATAGATAATGCGATTCTTAACAGGTCGTGAGTTGGCAATGAAGTAACGTAATAATTACGTCGTCTTTTGGTCTTGAATAATCGTTCAAATAAGTGGTAAATAATCGACGTCAAAATCACTTCAGGAACTAGTCATGGATAGTGCAATTCTTAACTGGTCGTTAGTTGGCAATGACATGACATGATAATTGCGTCGTTTTTTGGTTTTGAATAATCGTTCATAAGTGGTAAATAATTGGCGTCACCACCACGTCAAGAATTAGTCATGGATGGTGAAATAACTGATCGTCAGCTTGCAATGAAGTGACATAATAATTACGTCGTTTTTTGTCTTGAATTGTTCATATAAGTGGAAAATAACTGACGTCAAAATCACGTCATGAACTAGTCATTCGTAGCTGGCCGTGAGTTGTAAATGAAGTAACGTAATAATTACGTCGTTTTTTGGTCTTGAATAATCGTTCATATAAGTGGTAAATAATTGACGTCAAAATCACGTCATGAAATAGTAATGGATAGTGCGATTCTTAATTGGTCGTGAGTTGGCAATGAAGTGACGTAATAATTACGTCGTCTTTTGGTCTTGAATAGTTCATATAAGTGGAAAATAACTGACGTCAAAATCACGTCATGAACTAGTCATTCTTAGCTGGTCGTGAGTTGGAAATGAAGTCACGTAATAATTACGTCGTTTTTTGGTCTTGAATAATCGTTCATATAAGTGGTAAATAATTGACGTCAAAATCACGTCATGAAATAGTAATAGATAATGCGATTCTTAACAGGTCGTGAGTTGGCAATGAAGTAACGTAATAATTACGTCGTCTTTTGGTCTTGAATAATCGTTCAAATAAGTGGTAAATAATCGACGTCAAAATCACTTCAGGAACTAGTCATGGATAGTGCAATTCTTAACTGGTCGTGAGTTGGCAATGAAGTGACCTAATAATTACGTCTTTTTGGGGGTCTTGAATAATCGTTTATAAGTGGTAAATAATTGACGTCAAAATCACGTCAAGAAATGGTCATAGATGATGCAAGTCGTAACTGGTCGTGAACTGGCAATGAAGTGACGTAATAATTGCGTCGTTTTTGGTCTTGAAAAATCCTTCATATAAGTGGTAAATACTTGACGTCAAAATCACGTCATTAACTAGTCATGATTCTAGTTGGTTGCGAGTGGTCAAAGCAGTGACGTAATAATTACGTCGTTTTTTGGTCTTGAATAATCAATCATATAAGTGGTAAATAATTCACGTCAAAATCACGTCATAAACTAGTCATCCAAATAAGACAATACATACTCGTCTTAGAAAGTCGTCACGAAGACGTCGTGATAACGTCGTTCATACGACGTATGACCAGTTGCCCAGAATACGACCAATATACGACGTCTTTAAGACGTCCGTCTGCTATCAGGGTGTGTCTTAGTGAAACCTACACATCTAATTTCTACACCATCCTTTTGTTTGAGGGAGGGGATGGGGGAGGGTCTTTGTCCCTCCTTCAAATCGCTGCCAGTGCCGGGGGATACATATAGCATTGCGCGGCCCCAGCAATGCACATTTCTAGTTTCATTATCATGCGATTTCATAATTTCTTCAAATAAACGTGTAAAAAGCGCGTTCAAATTAAAAATTCACGTAAAATGCATTCAAATTCGCACCTGCTCTGCCCTGATGAACGTTTGGGAATTCAAATTCACGAATAGGCAAGCATTTTCATCATTTGGGCAGTGTTTTTCGTTACTGCTTATGTTCTTTGTAATCTGCATTTGTTAATTATGCAAACTTTATTTACCTTGAAATGTGACTTTTGCCTTATATTGATCTTTCTCATTCCTCTGTCAAACCGTCATCGAAACAACAACTCCACTTTCATAATTATACATACAACCAGGCCCCTGGGAACGATTTTGTTACTGGGGGTGTTGTGAGCAGATTTTTGTTTTTGTATCCAGGATTTTGTGATATTCACAAAATTTTCTGACAAGCAAAAAAAAAAGTCCTCAACGTTTTGGGGTGTCTTTTTAACTCCAAAAATCTTTGACAAGCAAGCAAAAAAAAAGTCATAAGCATTTTGCTGGCTACAGCACCCCGCATCCTCTGCCTTCTAGGGGGTGATGTGCACCCCCTCAAAAAATTCTGGGGGTGCACCCCCCAGTAACCCCGCCTCCCAGGGGCCTGTATACAATTCATTTATGCACGACTATGGTGGCGGCTCGAGGAGATTACATGAATATCTCGAATACGGACAGAATTAGGTTGGCTGAAGCATTTGACAACAAGCAAGACTACCTAGAACTGGCAGACGCTCTAGGAGAATAAACATGAAATATGATAAAAATAAACTTTGAAAATGAAAGTTTGAAAAAATGAGAAGGAAATTATATAATCAAAAACAGTGAAAAGGGGTGCATATGACGTGAAAAAATTAGGTAAGAATTACATAGAACAACAGAACTTGTTTATGTTAATTGAATTCGAGCGTTCAAAGTGCGAAGGTGTGTGCCTATAAATGAAATTGAAATTGGTATTTGGGACGAAATTGAACGTGTATCCAGCTGGCGCCAAATTGAATGACAACTTTGCGTCGTTGAATTGAATGAATTTCTCTCTAAATTGAATGAAATAAAATTTAAAAGGAATGATATAAAACTAAATTTAATGCTCAAAGAATGAAAATGAACCATGAGAGCAGAGAGTTGGCGAAAATGGTTCGAACTTAAACGCCTATTCATGAATTCGAATGCAACTCTGATGAAATTGGGCGGGAAAACCTATAGTAACATGCAAGATACATGTACCAGCCTAAAAGGAGATGGATCATTTAAAGAGTTCTTAGAACTGTCAAAATTATCTTTGTTTTTTAGGAGTAAAATTGTTGTCATTGGTGTGTGTTGAACAGAAATTAGATGGTCATTTATTTTTCTTCTTTGTAGAGGTGTAGTGGGTAAATAATATTTAAATTGTAATTCAAATAATTTACTTCTTGGAAAGGGATTGAAATTAATAACGTATGATTCATTTAGATTAAAATTCTTTTTTTTTAAATGCATGTACATAATTTGTACTAAGAGAATATTATTTGACCTTGACAAGTCGGTTGTGATGGAACTATATTGTATTGTAGTATATGAAAAAAGTGTATGACTGCAGATGAATTATATAAATTATGTTGGATTTTTTAAAGGAGAAGAAGTAAACGTGTATTTAAGAAGTAAGACAATGTCTAAACTAACTCTAAAAATTGTCCTCATTTCTGCATGCCAGAAAATATTCATTAAAAAGTAAAAAAATATAAACGTATTTCTGAATCGATGTGGATAAACTATTGGACCTTAAATCTTGATTGTGAGAAAGATATACATGTAATTGAAAATTATTCTGTGAACATGATAAAGGTCCTTTTACATTATGTCAATGAAATGAACCATATAGGGGAAGGGTGAATGAACCAGGACATGTGATCAAGGTGTATGTATGAGATAGAGAGGGAAGACAAAAAAAATGATAAAAGGCGAAACTGAGAAGATATGGTGAAAAGGAAAGAGAGAAGGGGCGGATCCAGGGGGGCACTTCCGGCCCCTACCCCCCCCCCCTTTGGAAGAAAAGTATGCATTTTGTGCCCCCCTTTTAGAATGAAGACCTTTTTTCTTTTTTTTTTTGCTTGTCAGCAAATTATGGAAGGGAAAATGGACCCCCATAACCCCCCCCCCCCCACTGAGCAAATTTTGAACGTCTGGCGAAATTTTGTTGTTGTTGACAAACGACACCCCCCCCCCCCCCCCCCCCCCCCCCGAGCGACTTTTCGAGAAGCTGGCGAGACCAACAAAATACGGGTCTACCTTGACAAACCTTCATTTGTGTGCCCCCTCTTATACTCAATCCTGGATCCGCCCCTGGGGTAAGGTCTGAATAGAAGTGGTGGCGATGTCAAATTAAATTTAGCTTAATTACCCCTCCTCTAAAAATAATAACAATGAAATAGGTTAATAAATAATAAGGAATATAAACATACATAAATACACACCTAATATTAATAATATTGATTATTAATTAATTTCAAAAAAATATTTGAATAAATGAATGAAAAATAATACAAAAAATAAATCATGAATAACCAAAAATTAATGAATAGAATTATTAAGAACTTTTTAATAAAAGATAATATGAATGGAATTCATGTCGAAATTTCCAATTTAGCTTGCCGAAAACATCATGAATTTAGCACACTGGTACAATCACTGATCACAAAGGTGCCTACTTACGATAAGATTATAGATTATAGAAATAAAATTTACACGGTATCATGAGTAGAATAATGTTTTAAATAATGTATTCTTGCATTATATATTTTTTTTTGAAATCTGCATCTATTTATAGTATCTCCTTTTGTCTTCATGTCGCTATCAATCCGTCATTGTATTACTTCGATTCATGGTTTTGTTGGCATGCCTACCAAAATGTGCGCGCACTTCAACTGCATGCGCGTAAGAAGTGAACCTTCCACAGAACTCCAAAAGACGTAGAAGGCTCATACCCATTCACAACGCACAGATCGCCGTATCGCCGTAATACCCGGTGTAGGATTCGCTCGAGTGCACACGCCGCCATGTTGCTTAGTCCTCGATCTTTTCAACTAACCCACCAGACCGTATGCTTCTCAATGCTTATTTATATTATATCGGATCTTCTTTATCGAAATAAATGGCCTTGTGCCTTCATCACTATTCCACTGAAGTTCAGCTGCTCTTTCATACATAAGTAACGTCAACTAATATCATGTAGGCCTATTTTAGGGGAAAGGGGTCTCTTTCGGACACAAAGACGGTTAAAATTGTATTCTCGCAAATTCAAGATAATATCAAACAGTTGTTTTTTATCACTATTATCATTTTAGTTCCCTTTCAAGAAAGCAGCCCGAGTTCGTTTGTTCCGTCCTTCATATATACTTGCTTTTTTGGAACCATGTAGGCCTACATGATTTGTAAAACGTTATATTTTTTGTAGAGTTTCATCTGATATTTATTTATTTATTTTATTTCAGGCAAAAGAAACAAATATACAAAATACAAAGAAAATTGAAAATACCATCGACTAGTGGCCAGGGATAGCCAAAGGCCATATATATAAAGGCCAACAACGTATATTCAGAATCATAATAACATAATATACATAATCTACGTAATAAACATAATATAATTACTTTTGACAAACAGATAAAAATCTACTTGATCGATCGTTTAACAAAATAAGATATAACAAGAATATAGTGGGGAGATTCTATGCTAAGGAGAGTGAAATGATGCAGGAGACCGACATCGTAAGCAATAAGCTCGAGATGATGACGGCCTCGGGATAGGAAATGAAAGAAGAAAATTAAAAGAAAGAGAAGAGAAAGAAGGATGAATATGAATTGAAGGGTAATGTGCAGGTGGCCGTGCAATATGTGAAATCAGTGATTGCACAAAGCCTCTGCTTAATTTGCAATTTAATTTGATGCCTCAATAAATGGTTAATTTTTCTCTAACAATATTAAATAGTAACTTTAATTGCTGTATTGATTAAGAAGGTGTTTTTGGTAATGGCTTTAAAAGAAAAAAGTGAAGTCCGTAACTTAAGCGAATCAGGTGAAGGAGTTCCATATGTCGGGGCCGTGATGCCTCATTGATTTTTTTAATTAAGGATGTGTTCAACATACTCTGCTATGTTTCTTTTTATCTTTGATGATAATCCTTATATAAGTCAGGACTTTATCGATGAACTTTTTTAAATTGTGGATTAATCAGATTGGCAGGGGAATGGGGAGGGGGTTAAGTCTGGAGCCCTCCTCCCACTTTCTGAGTAGACGCATTGCTTAGCCGCCGCTTGAATCAATTTTTATTCACCTGGTTTTTTTAACTTTGAAGAAACGTTTGTATTTTTACAAGCCAGGCTCAAGATTCCCCTTTCATTGTATTTCTTTTATTTTTATTATTCATGCCCCTTCACTATATGAGTGTCAAGATAAAATCCAGCAGATTTTGAGTGTGTCTAATCGATATTAAGAAACAGATGAATACGACGATGTGCTTATTGTTTACAGTCAGAATTCACTGCTCCCGGATCATCTCAATTAAAGTTGGTCCTTACTATCCATCGAATATAATTTGACAATGTTTGTAATTTCTATAATTTAGTAACCTACATGGGGGAAAAAATCATTAATATCCATGACTATGCTGTTTGTTTTACACTTATAATAATCAAAGATAGATGTATCTGCAACTGTGCAAATAACTTTGGCATAAAACTGGACATTGGCACATGCAGCAAATGCATCAAAAGCATAATCATCATAGCATTGGCGGATCCGGGGGGGCACTTCCGGCCCGTGCCCCCCCCCCTTTGGAAGGAAAGTATGCATTTTGACCATAGAGGATCCCTTTTGTGGATTGTGCCACAACAGGCGCCCCCCCCCCCCCCCCTATTGGCCGTCGTTAAAAAAAAAATAGCAAAAAAACAAGGTTGTTCATTAAATAGGCTTCAAAATTGGTCACATATAGGATTATTTTTCATCTCAGCCCTTCTTCAGAAGCAAAAATTTTCCAAAGGGGACACCCCATCCCTCTAGACCCCTCCCCCAGGACGACGATCAATAATACCTGCCCCCCCCCCCCCCCAATTGATTGGGAAATCCTGGATACGCCTCTGTTGCAACGTACTGAAATGAGCCGTATATCGAACTCTTACAAGCATGAAGTCTTGCATCAGGATATGAATACAATAACATAAATGTCCACTTTCATTTGCCAGAATCATGAGAATCATTTCAGTGATCAAAGTTGTTTGAAATGGTAAGTAAATGTAGTGCAGTAAAATTATCAAAGTGAGCAACAAGAGTGGATGGTGACTGTATTTCTATAATAACAAATAAGCATGAAAATGCCCAAAGCAACATTTTATAACACTGGCAATTTCATGTATTTCGAGAGAAACTTCCCTCTCTTTTTGTCTTGGTTCATTTGGATACTAGTATTAACACAATCTAGCAATTTCAGTAAGATTTCATATAACCCTAGTGTTGATCAAACAATTTGAACTGAATGAATGCCGTTGACGCAACGAGCTTCATGAATCCGGAGCTGGAGAGCGAAGGACTAACCAACATGGCGGATATCACGTGATCACGTACGAACAATGGCTACAATTTCGCACCCGCATGAGCCTTCCACGTCTTTATCAACGAACGTAGAGGGCGGCAACACTTTGCAGTCTTGCTATGAGGAAGGTTCACTTCGCTAAATTTCTGTGACCATCGTTTTCTCTCAGAGAGGTTTTTTAGGTAGATTGTAGATTTGATTTTTTTTTCAATTTATACTTTCAAAAACTTTTTAATTAAAATGTTAAAATCAGATGTTATGTTCAATAATATTTGTCAATGATTTTTATAATTTTCAAGAGAAAAAAGATTAAAATAGTTATAAATTTATCATTTTACTTTACGATACAATAATATGTATTTGTGAGGTTGCTAACGTTTTCCTGCTATATTTCACTGCTCCTGCTGTATTTCGATTTCGATCCATGTCCATACAGTGTGCATATATACCGTGTACATTAATATTGCTACACATATACAGTTCTCTCTCACCATCTGACCGCCTAAGTTGACTCAGAGTCAGAGTCAGAGCTCGACGATGGATCAATCAAGGTTTGATTTTAGTTATAAATTTAGATTAACTTATTTGAAATGATGATGAAACAAATTTGGCAATCCAGGGTAATAAAATAGAGAGAGCTGTTAGTGTTACTAGTGTTAGCATGCATGTAACGTTATTATATGTTAAATTAAAAAAAAATGTTCGGATGCTGGATGGAGCGATGATGATCATGATGATGGATGGGGGATCAGATTCGGATGACCGGACACTTAACAAAAATGAAAAAGTAAGGTGGCTGGGACATAAGGAATTCTTGCCGTGATAATCATCATCGATATATTTTTCTATAAATAATATCGGGCAAACCCACAAAATAGGGACAGGTCGGCGTGCGCGTGCCATACAGTGCGGAAAGGCGGCAGAGGCAAAAATGAACACATGTAACAAGTTCATAATCAAGTTCAAAACAACTTCCAAATATATTTTAAATCAAGTAATTAATGCTGTGATAATCATATTGTCCTCTTGGCTTTCAGATTTGTAGTTGTTTGATGAAAATCATAACGATTTTGGCCAGAAATGGAGTCAAACTCGCAAATGTTTCATCGCTGAATCTGGTAGTGTACTACAAGATCGTCGCCACCGCCGCCGCTGGGCTACATTTGCTTGCACAGAAATGAATACAGCACGCGCAGACCGGCCCCTATTCTCCGGGTTTGCCTAATATCGTGTAAGTTAGATCAAAATAGGTCTAACTTAGGCCTAACATTAACAAAGTTAGGCCCTAACGTTAACCATAATGATAATTGTATTTGTAACTTGTAACTTTTCACAAACTTGAGACAAGGTCAAACTCAAAGGCAAGCATCATGATGTTTTTATTTTTTTTTAATTTCAAGAGAGAGAGGGAGAGGGGTTCATATTTAGTCTTGGTTCTACTATTTGTAGACCAGAATCAAATCACTTTTAATAAGAGGTAATAATACATCTCCACAGAGTAATATATCATATAGATGGCCTTTGTTGTTTCACTCAGTGACTTAGTTTCAGTAATCACATTCATTAGTCTCATGTTGACTTTGATTGCCCTCAGATAAACTTGGCAAGGAACTAACTTGTGGCTGATCTACCTGAAGATCTAATAGAGCCTAATGTTAGAGGTCTACATAACTCAACAACTGTTGGAGGTGCCGGATGAAGCGGAAAGTCCTCCTATAAAATACTTTGATGAGACGTGAGAAATGAACAGGTAGGTCTAGACCTAACTAGTTGGACCTAGACTTAATACCAAGGAGTTACCACAGGGTATTACAGCTAAAAAATATATGTCTGGTAATGGTAGTGGATCCACAATCGGTTTACTTGGGGGGGGGGGGAGTTTTTAGTTTACATTGTCCAACCAAAACAGCAACAACAACAAAAGAATTCTGAGAGAATGGACATTTCATTTGTCCTTTTCCTTTATCCACCACTGAGATCTGTTTTCTTCAGTGTAATATTAAATTAGCTGTTTTAGTGTCTTTAAAAAAATCAATTATGAGATCTTTAGGGAATGTTCAGTGTGATATCAGTATAAATATAATTTTTAGTCCCCCTTAATTATTATATTAAACATTTCATTAATTAATGCAAACAGAAACAAAACAAAATAAGATGTGTGAATACATTACACTTTTATTACAATCCACAAATATTTCAGGATGGATTGTACATGCAGTTAGTATTTATCCTCTTTGTAAAGATCACGAGGGTGAGGATGAGCGTATCTCATTTTTTTTCTTAATACATAATAATGCTTCTCTACACGACTCTCCTTATCTATTTTACAGATGATGATGAAGATGAAGGCTTACCGCTGAGAATGAAGACAAATTCTGAGAGGAACAAATAAATGCTTAGCTGCTCCAGTTTTGCATGGTAGGTCTATGCTGTAAGAGTAAGATTGCTATCAGGGTTGTCGATCCGTTTTTGGATTAGGGGGGGGGGGGGGGAGGGTGCGGAAAAACACCCTAATAGTACTCTACATGATTTTTTCAACACCTCTTAATTACCAGCTTATCCACGGTTACCGGGGGGGGGGGGGAATGATTTATTTGCCCTCTCAATATTATCCGGGGGGGGGGGGGTGGGGCAACTGCCATTGCATAATCGACGCCCCTGGTTGTTATTAGTAGCTCAATACAATCTAGGTACACATATTTTTTTTCACATAAACATCCCAACTTAATTTTCTTGAGACTTTACTATTTTGGTTGCTTTTGAATAGCCTTGAAAATTTTGTGTCCAACTATTTTCCTCTTTATTAATCCATTTCATCCACACTTATTAATCCATTTCATATAAAGAGTTGATGCTAACTGTGTTAATAGGAAGCTCAAAGTTCCAGGGTTTTATTTTAATTCTAATTGTTGCTTGTTTAATTATCAAATACACAATGGATGCTATTTTCTAAAATATTTCCTCTTTTCTTTCAACAGATATGGATTTCTACTTCAGCTCTACTGTGAAATAGCCCCCTGCTTTGATCAACATGTATCACTTCTGGGTCCGCTCGCTATTCAAAAGGACAGCTATTCATAGAAAACCACTATATTCATTTAACACACGTTATGAATAGCAATTCTTATGAATAGTTATGAATAATGGTAATTTGTCTATTTAGAAGGGCAGCTATTCATTTAGTCACGCATTATGAATAAGCGGTCCTTATGAATAGCGAGGTTACCCAATTTCTTCATATTAAAATCATATCTGGATTCAAGTATAATATGCATGTTGAGGTGTCGTGGTCTAGTGTATACGTCACCAGACTGTGGATCATATGGTTCACGGTTCGAATCCTGCCGCAGCGCTAATGGCAAAACAGTGATCTACATTTGTCACTCTCTACCCAGGTGAAGTAAATGGGTACCGGTTGGGAGAAATTGCTTAAATGCCTTAGCGCCTTTCATGGCGGCTCGGCTAAAGCTGCGGTATTTAAAAGGCAGAGAGTATATTTGAATAGTAGTTGCGCTATATAAATGGACATACATGTATATTATTATAATTAGAATGACTGAACAGGAGTTTAAAGTTCTTCAATTATATCTTGAGCATTTTACCCACCCCCTCCCCATTTCAAATGTTGTAGTCACATGCAGCCATTTTGTTATAGTAGCTCGTTATTGTGAGGAGGTCTTCCTCTTCTGTGTGGCCTATATAGTGAGATTACAGGGCCCCTAAATGATATTTAGATAACCACTGCCAGGGCCATTCCTTTATTAAATCTGCCCGGAGTGTATCACAAACTAATAATAATCTTATCTGATTCTATGAATTTATAAATTATTAAGTAAATTATTTTATTCATTATCTACTGAGAAAATCCATACTATTCAACACTTCATTTGACTTGAAACTATCTAATTAGATCTCTATGTGTGTTCCTCCTGCCCCTTTTTTATAGTTAGATTTATAATAATAGTAACATGCAATATACATGTACCAAACCACTATATTCATTTAACACACGTTATGAATAGCAGTTCTTATGAATAGTTATGAATAATGGTAATTTGTCTATTTAGAAGGGCAGCTATTCATTTAGTCACGCATTATGAATAAGCGGTCCTTATGAATAGCGAGGTTACCCAATTTCTTCATATTAAAATCATATCTGGATTCAAGTATAATATGCATGTTGAGGTGTCGTGGTCTAGTGTATACGTCACCAGACTGTGGATCATATGGTTCACGGTTCGAATCCTGCCGCAGCGCTAATGGCAAAACAGTGATCTACATTTGTCACTCTCTACCCAGGTGAAGTAAATGGGTACCGGTTGGGAGAAATTGCTTAAATGCCTTAGCGCCTTTCATGGCGGCTCGGCTAAAGCTGCGGTATTTAAAAGGCAGAGAGTATATTTGTATAGTAGTTGCGCTATATAAATGGACATACATGTATATTATTATAATTAGAATGACTGAACAGGAGTTTAAAGTTCTTCAATTATATCTTGAGCATTTTACCCACCCCCTCCCCATTTCAAATGTTGTAGTCACATGCAGCCATTTTGTTATAGTAGCTCGTTATTGTGAGGAGGTCTTCCTCTTCTGTGTGGCCTATATAGTGAGATTACAGGCCCCCTAAATGATATTAAGATAACCACTGCCAGGGCCACTCCTTTATTAAATCTGCCCGGAGTGTATCACAAACTAATAATAATCTTATCTGATTCTATGAATTTATAAATTATTAAGTAAATTATTATTTTATTCATTATCTACTGAGAAAATCCATACTATTCAACACTTCATTTGACTTGAAACTATCTAATTAGATCTCTATGTGTGTTCCTCCTGCCCCTTTTTTATAGTTAGATTTATAATAATAGTAACATGCAATATACATGTACCAACCTAAAAGGAGATGGATCATTTAAAGAGTTCTTACAACTGTCAAAATTATCTTTGTTTTTTAGGAGTAAAATTGTTGTCATTGGTGTGTGTTGAACAGAAATTAGATGGTCATTTATTTCTTATGTCATTTCTTCTTTGTAGGGGTGTAGTGGGTAAATAATCTTTAAATTGTAATTCAAATAATTTACTTCTTGGAAAGGGATTGAAATTAATAACGTATGATTCATTTAGATTGAAATTCTTTTTTTTTTAATGCATGTACATAATTTGTACAGAATATTATTTGACCTTCACAAGTCGGCTGTGATGGAACTATATTGTATTGTAGTAGATGAAAAAAGTGTATGACTGCAGATGAATTATATAAATTATGTTGGATTTTTTAAAGGAGAAGAAGTAAACGTGTATTTAAGTATTTTATTTAAGACAATGTCTAAACTTCTCTGAAAACTGTCCTCATTTCTGCATGCAAGAAAATATTCATTAAAAAGCAAAAAAAATATACGTATTTAAAGACCCCGGCCGGAGCAGAAAATAAATAAGACAAATTATATATCAATGTAGAGCATTCGACTTATGGAACAACAAAATACAAACCGATTGAGATGTCAATGACTGTGAAAGGAGTAACAACATCAGAAATCTTTGAAGCGGGGGCTTGGTAAATGGCCACCGGAGAAATTTGTTTTTCGAGTCCGCATTCCGTGAGCTAGTGATGACGTCACATTGTGTAGAATTCTCGCTCTCCCCAGTCTGCATGCAAGTACGGTATGTAATCTATTGTATTTTTATACTATCAAAATAGGGAATAAATCTAGTTCTAGTTTGTTTTTAAATGCATTTCTTTAGTAAAAGGATGTTCACTATTTAAATTCACTTCACGCTGTGATAGAAATAATAAAAACATGATATTAATGCCGAATTCTGACTGAAATAAATTCACAGACCGTGCGTCTGGCCCCGCGTCTGCACCACCTACTCTATGCTGTTCTTGCTTTGAGATCGAGGTTGCTGTTAGTAGCGGTCGGGACAGGGCCGGCTGGCTGTACTGAGCGTCGCGCCTTGCCGCCAGCTCTGCCTCTGGCATTGGTTTACATTCATCATTCATGGCGATCTATTATAAAGTTTGGGTTTTAAATATCGAGTTGCAATTCCCTCATATTGGGAGTTGATATTGTTCCTGTGAAATTATCGACCAGATATTCAAAATCAGTAATTAGGACAATTAGTCTCTGTTCTGCTTATATAGGCATAATGACATGTTTTATTGTTATTGTTACTGTGATGTGTTTTGTACTTTTACTTTTGTTGTGTGATACGTGCACTACAGACAGAGTGCCTGGCTGTCACATCATGTTAATGTCATAGGCCTATGGCTTAGAGCAAAAAAGCTTTATTCTCTGTCATTTCCGTACCGTTGTTGTTCCACTGACTATGTTGTCTCCAACTAATTTTTGGTCAATATTAATTTCATATTAGTTCCTATTTAAATTGACTTGAATGTACTAAGAGTAAGAGTTGATCAATGGTATATTATTATTCTCTTATAGATCGCAAATATGTCTAAATGTGATAAAGGAGAGGATGTTCCTGGAGGGTCAGGACATGTGCCCATTGGAATAAGAACTGAGATAGATCACAAGCTACCAGTGAAGGGAATCCAGTGTACAAGATGAAGTATCCACGCTCTAAGGAAGGAGGTTATACTGTGGAGAGAGTCCTCACTGCTTGCGCATATGGTAAGTGGCTGTGTGTCCAGTGAAAATTTTCATTTTTTTGCCATATGCTCTGGCATAAATTATAAATCTTTTAAGATTTCTTTAAAATTCCAGCTAATAGTAATATGACATTATGACCGATTAGTCATAAATTTATTTATTAGTTACGAATAACTTTGATAACTTGAATACAGATTGCCAGATGGAATGCGCAAAGTTTCCTCAAGCTTTGAACCTAATTTATTACTTCAAAGAGGCAAAAATATGCTTTGAATTAGGAGTACATGTATTTGCTCTACTGAAAAGGCAGTGCATTTCTGTCTGTTTTGATAATACGACATAGGGTCATGAAATTATGTATATAATACAATGGAAATTAAAATAATCTGTGAAATCACAAAGAAATATTTAAACTTCCACAAACCTTCCAAAATCATTGAATAGCAAGCAATAATTGGCACACTAGGTATTCTCATGATTGTGGGTGAACAATTGCGACCGGAATCAACTTGTTGATTACGGTCGCTCAACAGGAAGAAGTATGTATTGAGCTATGGTCAGTGCGCTAGTTAGCTATCCAGCACAGACCATGTGCATGCCATTGACATTATATGAAGATTGTTCACCCACAACCATGAGAATACATAGTGTGCTTGGTATTCTTTTTTTTTTCCTATCCTCTCTTTTTTTTTCTTTTGGTAAAAACGTTGGCATCTGTGGAATAAGTTTCAAGCTATAGTTTTGTATTTTATCATATCTTGCAGATTATGTGATAGCTCTAATGAGAGTTGTTCTAGATCTGGTGGAGAACAAGCAACAGATCAGAGATGACATGGAAGAGCTGCAGCCCAAACCATCTCGAAGTGCGTCGTATCAGCACCCCAACAAGGATAAAGCTGTCCAGGCTTTTGAGGAACACCATTTTGAATGTGAACACATCACCATCAATACATGTAGATGATAACTCATTGAACAAGATTTTCTTTCAGAATAATATATGTTTTTCATAGACCCTAAGACTTTTCTATCATTACGCATTGGATCATTTATAATTATGCAAGTAAACAAAGCAGGTGAGTGTAGAGTACTAGTAACTTCAGAACTTCATGCATGCTAGCATAACAAAAACTACATGGTACACAAAAAATAAGTTGATCAGGTAAATACATGTACTTGTACTTGATATTTTTTGAAAAAAAAAGACTTTTCTATCATTACGCATTGGATCATTACGCATTGGATCATTTATAATTATGCAAGTAAACAAAGCAGGTGAGTGTAGAGTACTAGTAACTTCAGAACTTCATGCATGCTAGCATAACAAAAACTACATGGTACACAAAAAAATAAGTTGATCAGGTAAATACATGTACTTGTACTTGATATTTTTTGAAAAAAATTTGCCTGATAAAGAATTTCTGCAACATTTGAACTATGAAAAGTGTCTAGATATTTTACGATGTGATTATAGAATGTTTATTTAGTACCATTTTTTTTACTTTGATAAATCAGACTTCTGATACATAACTAGGTTATAAAACAGTGAAATGTGTGGGTTCTGAAACTCACATTTGAAGAGAAATCTCAGGTTACTTAGCTATCCAGAAAAGTACAGTGATTTTTTTTTTATTCTATCAATGTAACAATAGTTTGAGTAAAGAGGAAAAATCAGGAATGGACACCCACAAGAATTACACTGTATGTGCGTTTCTTTTTCTATGTCTAGTAGAAAGCTTATCTTTAGGATGGAAATTGATGTGAAACAAGAGATAGAGAAAGAAAGAGAGATAAAGCAGTGGGAAACTAGGAAGGAGAAAGATGAATGGGGGAGATAGAGGCAGGAAGGGGGAGGATGGAAGAGGGAGAAAGAAATAGGAAGAGAGGGCCAGGGTGGAAGAGGGAGCAAGAGAAATAGAGAGATAGAAGGAAAGTTAGGGTGGAAGAGGGGAGAAAGAGAAATGGGATAGACAGAAGGAAAGTTAGGGTGGAAGAGGGAGAAAGAGAGCAAGATGGGAAGTGAGGGAGAGAAACAGAAGGAACATTTCACTTTCCTGGGTCATATCTCGTTGGTCCACAGAAATCTGTTTCTAGACAGATTATATGTTGTATTTTTTCCCCAAATGTATTTTTTATTGTGATATTAGAGTCTGCATAAGTCAACATTCCGTAAGTCAAATAATCTCCAAATTCGAAGCATTTTTTTTCAGACCAGAATATGTAAAATGTGTTATTTACATTTCCAAAGTCCAATTTCTTCCAAGTCGAACTGATTTCTGTGCTCCCGAGAGATTTGAATTGTGCAGATTCAACTGTACATGTGTTTTGTATATTGGTCAAGTTTAAGTAGACAATTGCCTTTTCAATTTGGAAGGCGGGAATTCTGTGAAAAGAAATTGATTGCTTTGATTTTATTATGAGTAATATTAATCATACACACCCAATTTTACCATCAGAAAATTCCTTATCTTAGTCTCTGTATCTTTGTTGTCTCCAAACTTTTATCTTTCTCTACCCCTGTCTCTTTCTACCAATTGCCCTTTCTATTTCTACAACTGTATCTCCCTTTCTCAACATTCCATTTGTCTTTCTCAACCTTTCCATTTCTCTTGCTCTTTCCACTCACGATGTTCACTCTACAATTCAAATTATAAAAAAAAAATATATACAACATCTCTTTACCTATGCTCAAACTTCTAAAAATAATGCCCGTCTTGTAACATTAAAACAACTGGTATTACAGGGTACACATAAAGAGGAGACATGACAATTTCTTTTTAGGCTTGCTAGTTTATATACATGTAGATTCAAACATTCTTCCTCACATGCAAAGTTCACATGTTTGGCTGATCAAGAAATTACTTTTAGATGTTGAATATAATTGTTATACTCAGGTTGAAATTCAAACATGTACAATAAGCATCAAATTCATATACCTGTGCCCAGACTTTTTTTCTTGATTAAATGTTAGTTACTTTTGTAGACTTCACTATCAGTATACATCAGTAGTGTCACAGATGGACATTTTTCATCAATAATTTTTCCTATGATGAGCTAAACCTATTTATAGAACAATCATTACTTCCAAATGTCTCAATTTTTGCGCTCATGTACAGAATATGTGAATGAAAACAATTCCATTCAATATTGCAATGACTTTATGCAATCAGTCAATCACATACATGTACAGTGAAACCTGTCTGTAAAGACCACTCAAGGGAGACAAGAAAAGTGGTCTTTATGAGCAGGTGGCCTTTCTATACAGGTCGTCGCTAAAGCAGGTTTGACTGTACTAGTTTCAGAAGATATAATGCTGATAACATTACACATCATATTGTGGCTCAAGTTTTCAGGAGGAAATGTCTGCTAAAATAAATAATCCAGTTCATTCATTGATAAGCAAGCTAAACTAGTTTTTGTTCTGGCGATTATCCTTATCTTAATCGACGTAGGATGGTGCCTTTGTATCGATCTCCTCCATCTGGATATGCTTCCATAATTGTAGTGTGGATGCATGCAGGCAGTTGCACCCTTACATTTTTGCCAAGCCAGCTCCAGCACCACCTCACCACTTTCCTGTACTTCCTGTAAATCAAAACAAAACAAAAACAATTTTTGGTAAGATTGATATTTACAATGATTTCGTGTGAAACCAATAATTTATTACAATTCATTTATAATTTTTTTTAAATGATTCATAAATCCAACTGAACAAAGTTGGTCATTGTCAGTAGGGTCAGATTCAGGGAATCATTTCCAAAATTATAATCAACGCGTTTGCTATAGTAAAATTTAATTTTATCTTATTTTTAAATTTATTTTTCTTCATCTTTATTTTTGATTTCTACTTTTTTAAATTTTGAATTATTGAATTTGTTACATTGGAATAAACGCTGTCATGAACAATTCATAGCCGAAAAAATATCAGCCAAGAAGAGCGGGAATCGAACCCGTGCCCTTACGTCAGTGCAGTTCAGAATTAAAATACTCTAACCACACATCTTTACCACTAGACCACTGACGGCAAAGCGTGCACTAAACTAAGGCTTTATACCTCCACTCGTATGCCAATAAGGATTACTGGGCATATTAGCTAATATAGCCAATACTTTATTAGTGATTACAGTGCAGTGAAATTGAGGCAAAAATATTGAATGACTTGCGAGTTGAACTTTGAAGGCTACAATACAACAACTTCTAACTAACTCTGACTTCTGAGTCTGATTGTCAGTCAGGACTGAGTGAGTCTTTCTAAAAATGAAATTTTTGTAATAGGCTAGAATAGAATGCACAAAAAATGGACAATAAGTCTTACCAATCATCGACATTTTCATGCAGTCGATTTTCGTGGGCTGGCCCTGCAATCGCCAATATTTTGCCCAGGCTCACAGTCACACCACGGGGTAAGGGCTCGTAATCCTATTCGACGAGACGCCGGTGTTCTCCGCAGTACTGGCCTCGCTGTCGTCTGTATCGCTACTACGATTGCTCTGGCTGTCGCTGACTGACACGGTCATTTTCACTGTCAATTTCAACACTTTCAGTTTCAAATTCCATAACCAAGTCGTCTTGATCAGGTTCACCTTCTTCCCTGACAACTGAGGCAGCCATCCCTGTAACTATTTCTAAAAACAAAAATGCAAACAACTTCTCCGAACTTATAACAACAAACTTCAGTAGTCACACAGTATACCGGTGGAGAAAACAGGAAGTGTGATTGCGACACTGCTCTTTCTACACAGTATGACGTCATCATTTCCAGGCGATGTGGGGCTGGTCGATCCCGACGGATTTGGGAGGGGCGGTCAGTTTTGATTTTAATTTCAGTTTTTCGATAAAATGGAAGGATATATATCATATATTTTTGTATATTTGTATTCTATGAACCAGCAGCTTTCTATGCATGTAGGGTTGTATTCACTCCTTTCAGGGTCTTTAACGTATTTCTGAATCGACGTGTATAAACTATTGTACCTTAAATCTTGATTGTGAGAAAGATATACATGTAATTGAAAATTTTTCTGTGAACATGATAAAGGTCCTTTCACATTATATCAATGAAATGAACCATATAGGGGAGGGGTGAATAAACCAGGACGTGTGATCAAGGTGTATGTATGAGATAGAGAGGGAAGACAAAAAAGATGAGAAAGGGCGAAACTGAGAAGATATGGTGAAAAGGAAAGAGAGAAGGGGCGGATCCAGGGGGCACTTCCGGCCCCTGCCCCCCCCCCTTTTGGAAGAAAAGTATGCATTTTGTGCCCCCTTTTAGAATGAAGACCTTTTTTCTTTTCTTTTTTTTTGTTGCTTGTAAGCAAATTATGGAGGGGAAACTGGACCCCCATAACGCCCCCCCCCCCCCACTGAGCAAATTTTGAAGGTCTGGCGAAATTTTGTTGTTGACAAACGCCCCCCCCCCCCCCCCCCCCCCCCCCCAGAGCGACTTTTCGAGAAGCTGGCGAGACCAACAATATACGGGTCTACCTTGACAAACCTTCATTTGTGTGCCCCCTCTTATACTCAATCCTGGATCCGCCCCTGGGTGAGGTCTGAATAGAAGTCGTGACGATCTCCAATTAAATTTAGCTTAACCCCTCCTCTAAAAATAATAATGAAATAGGTTAATAAATGAATATAAACATACATAAATGCACACCTAATATTAATAATATTGATTATTAATTAATTTAAAAAAAAACTAAATATTTCAATAAATGAATAAAAAATAATACAAAAAATAAATCATGAATAACCAAAAATTAATGAATAGAAAAACTTTTTAATAAAAGATAATATGAATTGAATTAATTCATGTCGAAATTTCCAATTTCCAATTAAATTCCCTGCAGCAAGAATCACTGGTTTGCTTTAACATTGTTGTTGTTGCTGGTATTTTTTATGGATGTGTTTAGCCGTTATCAAAAATTATATTCATACCTTGACAGCACAGCTACGTCCTCGGGCACGTCCAGTGCAGTGAGATGGTATGACGCTCGGTACCTTTCCCTCGCCTTGCCCAGCTGCCTACGCTGACGCTAGCTAGACTGTATACCGTTAACAAGCTCAGCAGACGACGCATTCATTGATACTGCATTTTGATGGATCAGCGAATATATTTTTTTTTAAAGCTTTTTTTTGCCTTTATTCAGATTTTAAATACAAAATATATCACATCAAAAGTACAATTATAAAGAACATAATATTGGTACATCATACATTTCCTTACATTCTTTTTTTACCAATAGCATTTTTAACACAGCTAAATAATTTTATTATTTCATACATTATAGAAACTAATACATTAATATACATAATATTATGAAAATTAATCAAATCACTACATACAAATTAGGTAATCTGAATAAAGATTTTCTTATAAAGCAGAAAAGAAAAGGTGAAGGTACTATTTTAGACCCTCTAAATAATTAATACAGAATAAAGAGGCGCATTTATTTAAAGATTTCAATTTTTTGTCATTCTAAGTTTTGTTCTCATAAATGTTATCACGAAATTCCTTTATTTTTTAAATCTCCATTCAGATTATCAATACAAAGAAAATTGCACAGAACTAAAAATGTGACATTATTTTTCATACATCATAAACCAATAAATATTTTTCATTGAACATATTCAATCTAAAACAGATAACAAAATTATGTCAAAATGCATATTATATTCCCTTTTTTTGAAGGCCATTGTATTTTTACTGAACTAAGATCTTTAATACATTGTCACAACATCAAAGGAACATAATATTTCGTGCAATATACTTTGTGCTACACTCGTATTTCCCTAGACATATAATTATATTTGCATACAATGTAAAAAAAAAACTCGCAGACAAGAAATATACAATATGTTATAACGTTAAATTAAATCAATACAGATTTGGCAGTCTGAATAAAGACTGCTTTATGGAAACAAAAAGGTGAAAACTTCAAGGCTCATGCACTCATAAAAAATTTTGCACAATGTAAAAAACAAAACAAAAAAAACACGATTTTCTTTGGAGTTTCATAAATTATATCATTGTTTTTACTACGTGTATCTCTGTTATAAATGCTTTCATTACGATTATTATAATTGGTATTATTATTATTACGATTACTATAACTATTCTTATTGTTGTTATTATTATAACTATTATTATTACTATTATTATTATTAATACTACTATTATCATCATATTCATTATGGTTATTAACATGTTGTATCTTTATTACCCTCATTCAAAACATCAAGATAGTAAAATTTAACAGAATGACCATTCTCTTCTCCCATTTGTCACTAGTTAAACGAAAAAACAAGAAACATACATATACAAATGAAGAAAAAGCGAGAGAAAAAAAATTATGCAGAGTGGCCTTCTTTATTTTGCTCCCACAAAACAAATACCACTAATACAATGGAAAATATGCAATCTAAATATGATATTCAAATACATTAAAAAACGAAATAAAAACAATGAAGGCGCTACTTTAATACCCCTAATTATTTTATTATGTTTTGTATGAAATTATCCTGTTAAAAAATAAATGCAAACAATCACTCAATGACTTGTAAATGGTTGGATCAGCGAAAAAGTAAAAAGGAGTGGGGAGGAGGAAAGACTAAAAAATGATCAACAAAAACCTAAATTTTACGATCTTGAAGGGATGATATGTTCCCATTTTTTATAATGTATTGTTAGTTTGTCCTTTATTCTTGCTTTTTCATATTCAATTTTTTGGGAGTTCTCTATAGCCTTACAGATGTCTTTACAAGTTGGGAGCCTTCCCTGTTTACGACTGTTGTAAATCATATATTTGCCCATAATAAGTACGTGATTAACCAAAATATTATCTTTCAGATTTTCTCTGAAGCCTAGTAATACATCAATCCATTGTATATTAAGTAGCTGAAACATTTTCAGTTCATTTCCCACCTCCTTCCATATATTTGATATTTGTTCACATTGATAGAAGATGTGAAAATACGTTTCTATATATTTTTTACAGAACGAACATAAATTTGACTGAGCAAATCCGAATGTATGTAATTTATCATTACAAAATATAATGCTATGTAAAAGTTTGTATTGAAATTCCCTTAACTTCCAATCTAAAGTGCAAAACCTGGGGACAGAAAAACATGTTGCCACTACCGACTTATCCAAATTAAGAGCTAATACTTCTGGATGTTTAAAAGCAAAAGAATCTTGTATTGTACTAATGAAAATATTGTATAACATTTTGGATGTCACAGACTCCAGAGAATACACTTTTTTGTTAACGTTGAAGAAAATGATGGAATAGTCCAGATTATCGTTTAAAGTATCATCATTTTCTCTCTTCGCCTTCCAAGAAACTGGTAGCTTATGGTATATATCATTGAGCAGAAGTATATCATCTACATTTAAACCTTTCCTTATGAAATATTCCCCTGATCTGATATCACCCTCTGTATTAATCAAATGTTTAACTTGAAAAAAATGTGCGCCGTATAGTTTTTCATTAAACCGAAAAGTCCTACCTGTAATAAGAGTATTATTGAATATTATTTGATTTTCGTTACAAGTTTCTTTGGCAATAAATTGTTTCTCTTGTAAATAATTCCAGATACTCAGAAATTCCATATAAATATCGGGTACCTTTATGTCAATTGAATTACAGTTGTAATGGCAAAGAAATATCATCCTGCCCCCTACCTTATGGAATATAAAATCAAAAAATTGTTTCCATTTCATGTCATTATTACCTATAAGAAGTCTCTTAATCCAAATTACCCTTTGAGCACAGACCATGTATTTAAAGTTCAACATTTTTAAACCCCCCATATCATAATTCCTAAATAAAATGTTCCTTTTTATCTTATCATGACCATTCCAAATGAAGTTAAAGCAGATCGCCTCTACTTCTTTGAATACCTATGACGGTACTGACATTATAGAAGATACATATAATAATTTAGAAATAGCAAAAACTTTAACTAATTGAATTTTCCCAAAAAGAGTAAGATCCCTTTGCTTCCACCACCCTAACAATCTTTTTATTTTGCTAAGAATTTCTTTATAATTCATTTCTTCTTTAACATTAATGTCAAGAGTAAAATATACCCCAAGTACTTTAACCAAGGAGACCAGTTTACCCAAAGTGATATTGGGTAAAATATTTTCATTTCGACTAGCAGACCCCAAATCCATTATTTGTGTCTTATCCTTATTAATTTTCAGGCCAGATACCTGAGAGAAAGAATCCATTATTTTTTCTAAGATTTTCATATCTTCTATATCTTTCAGAAAAATAGAACAATCGTCTGCATACATAACCAACTTAACTTCTATATTACCTATCGAAATACCTTTTAAATTTTGTTCTTTTCGAATAGCCAAAGCTAATGTTTCTATAATCAACAAAAATATGTACGGAGACAACGGATCGCCTTGTCTTACGCCCCTACCTATTTCAAAATAACCTGTAGAATACCCTCCGTTCATGACACAACTGACGACATTATTATACAAAACTTCTATCCATCTACAGAAATGGGTGCCAAAACCATATTTTTTCATCAATGCTTTCATATATGAGTGTGAAACTGTGTCAAAAGCTTTCTCAAAATCAACAGTTACTAAAAACCCTTGTACATTGTATGTCTTTGTGTAAAAAATAATATCATCAATAATTCTTACAGCTTCCCCAATATTTCTACCAGTAAGAAATCCTACTTGATCAACATGTATCACTTCTTCTAGTACCTTCTTTATTCTCTCAGCCAAAAGTTTCGACAATAGCTTATAGTCAACATTTAAAAGGGTAATTGGTCTGTAGTTACGAATATATAAAGGATTTTTATCTTCTTTTTTAATTATAGTTATAACGCCCTGTTTTTGAGTAGTAGACAATTCAGCTTTCTCAAAAGTATTAAATGAATCTAAAACAAGGTCCCCTATATCATGCCAAAAAGTGCGATAAAATTCAACGGTCAGGAGATTTATTTAAAGACATTTTATTTAACACTGAAGTACATTCCCCGATCGTAATTTTATCATCACATAATTTCTTACTAACTTCACTTATTTTCAAAGGGGAGATGTCATGAAAATAACCTTCCGCCATATCAGTTCCATGATGTTCTAAATACAAGTTATGGTAAAAATGTCTTATTTCAGTCAAAATATCTTTGGGGTCAGTTATTTCTTCATTTTTATCTTCTAATTTCAATTTATCTATAAACGTTTTTCTCTGATTTGATGCCAGTAACTGCTTGAAGTAATTTTCATTGATTTCAGTTTCTTCAAACCATTTTGCACGTGATCTTATCTTTAAACCAACAACTCTCTGATTGTAAATAGTTTTGAATTCATTTCTCTTTAATTCTAAGTTGTGTAAAGTATTATTATCTGAGGAACTCACCAGTAAATCTTCTAGCTTCTGAATATCTATCTGTAATTTTCTTAATTTTTCTCTAGTTTCTTGTGCCCTGTTTTTGGAGTACTTTTTGCTTTTTTCACGGATATTCATTTTAACAAAATCCCACAAGACCCTAGGGTCTGTAATATCCTTCTTTCCCTGATCAATACAATTTTTAATTTCTGCTCTTATATATTGAACATATTCTACGTCCAAGCAAAGACTATTGTTGAATTTCCAGTAAGATGGACCTATATTCTTTAAAACTTTATCTCCCAAGAGCAAACATAGATGAATTGCTGAGTGATCAGGAGCAATGGAGGGTATAATATTGCACTCGGAAATTTTGTTCTGCAGTTCATTCGAAATTATCCAATAATCTAACCTACTTTGAATTAAAGGGTTATTTTGTCTGTAAGTATATTGAATTTTGTCCTGGTTTCTTTTCCTCCATATATCTAACACATCAAATCTGAGAAGGATAGCACCAAGAAGATCCCCAAGATGATCATTTCGGAAGCAGGTGGGTGTGTTGCCGGCTTCTTCTTGGGGATCTTCTTGGTGCTATCCTTCTCAGATTTGATGTGTTAGATATATGGAGGAAAAGAAACCAGGACAAAATTCAATATACTTACAGACAAAATAACCCTTCAATTCAAGTTATCATTTCGGAAGCAGGTGGATGTGTTGCCGGCTTCTTCTTGGGGAAATAAATTTTATTTAATTTCAGCAGTACGCCCGCAGCGGGAGAGTGGTTACCCCTATCCCGAAATGCATTGCGAGTGGTCACAAAATCAGCTTGCCGAAAACGTCATGAATTTAGCACACTGGTACAATCACTGATCACAAAGATGCCAATTTACGGTAAGATTATAGATTATAGAAATGAAATTTACACGGTATCATGAATGGAATAATGTTTCAAATAATATATTCTTGAATTACATATTTTTTTTTGAAATCTGTATCTATTCGTAGTATTTCCTTTTGTCTTCATGTCGCTATCAATCCGTCATTGTATTACTTCGATTTATGGTTTTGTTGGCATGCCTACCAAAATGTGCGCGCAGTTGACATGCGCGTAAGAAGTGAACCTTCCTCATAGCAAGAATGGAAAGTGTTGCCGCCCTCTACGTTCGTTGGTCTTTATATTCATGTTTTATTAGGAGTTCTGTGGAACCTTCCTCATAGCAATACTGAAAAAATGTTGCCGCCCTCTACGTTCGTTGATTTACTATAGAACAAAGCAATTTCATTTTTATTAATATTATGGATGACACTTTCAGTATTTTGGAGTTAGCGACAGATATCTCAATTCTAAACATGGAGGGAGATTTGGAGCCGACTGCCTGTATCAGGAAGCTAGCTACTGCAGTGCTGATACAAAACGGGCAGACAGATGTGCCCTTGCAAGAGTGACGGTCATCCCTGCACACCACATCAGCAAGCAATGGTCATATTGACCATTAGGATGATATACATGTGTGTATACTGGGTATTGGGGATACCGATGTAATTTTGTTTGAAATGGAGGTTTTTGTGGGCAAACTGATATTTAAGTATCCTTCTTTAGATTTTAAGTTATCAGTTCGTTAAGATACAAAATGTAGAAAATTATAAAAACTTACATTCACAGCCCTCTTTTTGGTACTTGTTACCCACACCTCCATACGGATGACGACTGCTCTCAATTATGTTGCGCACTAGTGAGGCCGCTCTACATGGTTACGCACCGTAGATACGTACGCAGAATGTTACGCACACAAGCTATTCTACGAAGACCTGGAAGGGCCAAACTGACGACGTAAAAAATAAAAAATATTACGTACGTACGTAATATTTTTAATTTTTTTACGTCGTCAGTTTGGCCCTTCCAGGTCTTCGTAGGAGATCGACGAACCGATCGCGCCGGTACTACTACGAGCGCTGAGGGCTCCCTTCATCATAATCGTGAAAAATACAAACTGGATGCTGACGGGACAGTCTCGATAGCAGTTATCGACAAAAAGGACCCAACATTTCAGGAAACCCTCTTCAAAGGTCACAAAACAACCTGGTAAGTTTTAATCATCTATTATTCAACATAAGTATTTGGATTTAAGTAAACTGCAATATATGAGTTTCAATTAAATATAGCCAAAAATGCACAGTGATGCAGTTTAGGTATGGGATGTGTGTTTAGCCAGGATTAGCTTCGTGAATGTAGAAAAAAAAAATGGCTATACGCCTTCTACACACGAAGCTAGGCGTTATTACCCAGCAATCAGATTCCGCACGGGGTAGTACGACATGAAAAATGCCCTGAAATCACACTTTTCTGATAGTTTCCGCGACCCACAGACCCTTCCCCACAGCGTTTCCTCCTAGGGAAACGTTTGTAATGACAATTTTTTTTGATTGACTCTAATTTTGGAAATATATCCATAAAAAGATGATAAAAATTTCAGAAAACTCACCAGCGTTTGCGTATCCATGCCTCCGAGGTCATGCAGATCAAAATGGCGGCACGATCGCCGTAATCGAAATCATGAAAACTATTAGGCGCCGTTTGTAAATTTATTATTTAGCTCAATTATTTACATATAATTCACTATTTAGCTCTTTTCTACGATTATTATACGATAAAATGACATAAAGGATACAATGTTTTATAAATAATGAATTTTGCAATTTCCATAATATTTGATATATAATGAATTTGTGAAATCATTATTTATAAATAATGGAAACTTCAAAATTCATTATTTATATATGATGAATATTGTAAAATCATTATTAAAAAAAAATGGAAATTGCGAAATTCATTATTTATAAAACATTGTATCCTTTATGTCATTTTATCGTATAATAATCGTAGAAAAGAGCTAAATAGTGAATTATATGTAAATAATTGAGCTAAATAATAAATTTACAAACGGCGCCTAATAGTTTTCATGATTTCGATTACGGCGATCGTGCCGCCATTTTGATCTGCATGACCTCGGAGGCATGGATACGCAAACGCTGGTGAGTTTTCTGAAATTTTTATCATCTTTTTATGGATATATTTCCAAAATTAGAGTCAATCAAAAAAAAATTGTCATTACAAACGTTTCCCTAGGAGGAAACGCTGTGGGGAAGTGTCTGTGGGTCGCGGAAACTATCAGAAAAGTGTGATTTCAGGGCATTTTTCATGTCGTACTACCCCGTGCGGAATCTGATTGCTGGGTAATAACGCCTAGCTTTGTGTGTAGAAGGCGTATAGCCATTTTTTTTTTCTACATTCACGAAGCTAATCCTGGCTATGTGTGTTGGCTGCGTTACTACACAGTCGGCAATGGCGTGTACCTATGAGTGCTGCACACTGCCATGATCGACTGCAGTGTTCCTGCGGGGAAATGTCGCCCGTGCACCAACCGGGAACCCGATGGCGATGACGATGAATCAACTTCAAATGTGAGTAGATCATTATCGCAGCCTATTTATCCGAACCAAGGTCTATGCAACAAATTCGATAATTTTTCTTGCGATTTTGTCATTGTGTAATAACTAAATTAAGACTCAAGAGAAATAGAATTAAATTATAGTGTGAATGTGAGATGGCAACTTACTGCGGCAGCCCGAACACGTAGTGTTCGGGCTGCGATCAGCAGTCCTTCGATTGCTTGGATGTCTCTTAATTACAAGGGCGTTTGTCAAAATGATAGCCATGAAACATGACATTATTTGATTTTAGGCTACTTTGGGTACTTACAATACTTTACGATTGACTGTCGTCTTTCTTTTCAATGAGGATGATACAAAAAAGGCCTATTAATCTCCAAAAGCCTGTACTAAAAACTTCCGTAGGTCGGTGTTTTGCTTGCAATGCGCATGCGTCAGACAAGAATGGAGCATTATGAATATTCATTAAAACGAGTGGCAGGCAGGAGCTCGAGCGAATAGAGATCGCCGGATCACAGTGGATATATGAATATTCATTATTCCTGTGACGAAAACTATGCCGTCGTTGTAATAAATATTCATAGGCGCATGCGCAAGTGCCTATTTTCGCTTCTGCTTCAACAACATGGCGAATGGGACTGGTTTTGAAAGTTGAGAGTAAAAAGTGACATTCATCGATTCTAAACATTTTTTGGGAAAAGCTGATTTGCGGAAGGTCTGTTTAGGTAAGTGGCATCGTATATATGATACTTTCATTTCAAAAAATAACTTATATGGCTATATTTTCAATGGTCATTTGAACACTGGTAAATTGTGAGACCCACCGAATCGTACTGGTTTCACCCAGGGCTAGCACTCAACCTGCTTTTGGATGTGAGTGTGCCGCTGCCAATCTCAAAACATGGGGCTAAGTAACTCCAGCGTTGGAGCTCCAGGTACAACTTATTCCAAAGTCGACCTCGCCCATTTTATGGCTAATCGCATCGCTTAATTTCGGCAGGTTAGATAGAAATGTGTACTTACACTTCAAGAGAATTACTGTAACTATGTAGCAGGCTCTTTAATTTTACGATTTAACGATTGTTTCGATGAAAAAAATAGAATTTCCTCGCCGAGCTGATCTTTTCCCCGTACTGTACGTCGATTCAAATGACTCGATCGCACTGTGTTTAATGTACCGTATCGTATATATACGTCGCTGACTCGATCACACAGTGCGATCGAGTCATTTGAATCGACGGTACAGTACGGGGAAAAGATGGCTCTGCGAGGAAATTCCTTTTTTTTTTCATCGAAACAATCGTTAAATCGTAAAATGAAAGAGCCTGCTACATAGTTACAGTAATTCTCTTGAAGTGTAAGTACACATTTCTATCTTACCTGTCGAAATTAAGCGATGCGATTAGCCATAAAATGGGCGAGGTCGATTTTGGATAGTTGTACCTGGAGCTCCCTGGAGTTAGGGGCTAAGGAGCTAAATGGTTAATTGAGGAAGCTTATTTTTGAGGGTCTAAGGAGCGAAAGGGCTCATGGGCAGATCTAATTTTAGCTGCTCGCGATCTCACTACTTTGTACACATACGGTGCATGAGCCGAGTCAGCGGTCGCAGCGCTGTTTTTAACGCTGTACATGCCGCGCCACTGCACTGACTCGATGTCGCATGCAGATTGATCTTGCTGAGTCGCCGCAAGGTCTGAGATAGTGTGTTTGTATTATTGTAAGAATCTTCATTCAAATTGAAACTGAAAGAAGAAGGAAGAATGAGGAGAAGAAGAAGGAATCTATTAATAAATGAAGGTATGCCAAGATGTAATTAGAATCAACACCAGACACGTCAATTGGTGATTGGCGAACTGGCTTAACCTTTGTGAGCTGTGACGAAGTGTACCCCCCCCCCCCCCCCCCCCCCTTGTAAAAAACCCAACATAAATTGATTTGAAGGGGGGAGTCTAGTACAGGCTTTTGCACGTCAGAGTCACAGTATGTTTGAATGTATACACTGTACATGTATGTATGTCTAATTGTGACTCCAAAGATTCAAATACACCTAGTGGTACCAGTTCACAAACAATATATCAATACAATGAAACCTATTAATTAATCCCTACAAATTTAATAATTTTATGATTTTTTCACCAAAACAGTATTTCCATACTTGAATTTTGAACAGGGTGGAATGTGCACTTTACATTATTTGCATTATTTTTTCCCTACTTTATTCAATGTTTTCTTTTTTCTTACTCAATGTAAAAATTTGCGATGGATCGAGAGAGAGCTGATCTAGAACGCGTCACCATCCAGTTTCTCTGCAGATTCACGGATGTTTACTTGGATGCCGTAGCAACTGTAGAGCCTACCCAACCTGCTGAAGAAAGGCCTGGACCAAGCAGCCGGCCTGCATCATGGTCTAGATGTGGTGGAAGATGTGGGCCCATGCCAAAGGAGGTAGAGAATGTGTGTGTGTTGCCATGTCCACACCTGCATCATGACTGCTCAATACTTCACTGATGCATTTCTAAATGGCAATGTCTTGGCTCCATGCATGGCAGCAAGCAACAATGTATTTCCAAGGGACGTACCGGCATTATGCCTACAAACAATTTTCACCATGGGTACTTGGAGCAGGAAACAGGAGAGTTGTTCCATCATGTGCTACACTGCGGATAAGGTATGCCTATCTATCCCCAACGAGGGCTTACAAGGGCTTCGTCAATGGAGTACAAGATTGAAATCCATCTAACATCAACACTGGTCTTTGATCTTTTTTATGTCTGCTTTTATTGTTGAAATTTAGATCTGCTGGACATAGAACTGTTATCCTTCTTTTAAAAAATTGTTTATTATAGTTCCTGTTTATATTCACTTTTTTCTTGGTGATTGTAGTATGTATGTACCAAAGAAAGCATTTTCTGTGTGTAATCATTTAACATAATGTTTACGTTAACATTTATCAGAGAGGAAATATATTCATGTCATTAGAAAAAAAAAAAAAAAAAAAGGGTTTCCGTTATGACATTGTATAAACTTCATTTTAATCTATTGGGCCCCTGTGTATTTCAACACATTCCATGACCATGATGTTTTTCTATTTATGATGAATATAAATAGTCTGATTTGTCATGCTGTTTTTAGCTGAACTAGCAGTCCATTGGGTTTGCTACATGCTGTACATTGTGTGAAGTGAGATGCACATGAATTACATAAACTTCAATAAGAATTTGGTGATCATAAGAAGTGGTTGATCAAAACGATTGTAATATATTGTATCAATGCATGTAGTTACAACCAAACAATATCACTTGCCAGCGTACTTATAAGTGAATGTGTGTGATGTACATTTAATAACATATCTTTTGTACCTGTGTTCCTGACTGTAATCATTGTATTTAGGTATTTATGGTATTATAAACTGAAATATGTCAATGTTGCAATATTCAGTGAAAATACCCTTTCTATCATATTCCTGTGTGAATGTCCATAATATAATTCAATATGAAAACTATACATATGTTCTGCCAGTGAACGTTGCCATTTTCAGTTGAATGTTTTGTAGCCTTTGATAATGTGATCACACCACATAGTGAAGTTGTTTTCCTTCCAAGATTTACTTTTGTGATCTGTTTACACTGTTTGTTTTAGGATTTGCTTATGCATAGATCCACAAACCTTTCCTGAAGTATGCCTACATGTATACTGTTGAAAGTATAGTTTTACACTTCTGAGCTGATTTTTGTATTATATTTATTACAGTTTGATATACATGTATTCTAGATCCACAAACTTGCCTTGAAACATGCACATTTAGTGTTGAAATAATAGTTTTGCAATATGAAGTTGATTTCTTCTCATACTAGTTGTATAGATTTATCAGAAGTTATATAATTTTTAAGAAACGTATTATGCATACAGGGACATTTCTCTTAATTTTTTTATGCCATTTGCTATTCCATATGGTATGCCTATATACTGTTGAAAGTATAGTTTTATACTACTGAGCTGACTTTTGTATATATTTTAGTGTTGACAATATAGTTTCAATGTTCAGTTGATTTTTACTCTCACTTGGGTAGTTTTGTTACAAGTTATACATTATTTACAAGAAACACCTTTTCTACTTTTCTTTTTCCTTGTGATTTGTGATTTGCCATTTGCAATGGCACTGCATGTAACATGTAAGGAAGTAAATGAAGACAGCATGAAAAAGTACTCTTCATTGTGTGTACGTGTCAGAAGTTTTGAAGTATTGTAATCTACATTCCTTTTATTTCATTTTATTTTTGTACAGTGGAGCATCATTAATGAACTTCTTGGGACCAAGGAAATAACCTCTTTATATCGAAACCTTGTTATACCAGGGCTAAAAACAATAGAATACAAAAAAGTGGGATTTGCAAAAATACTGTCTTGTAATGAGTATGTTATACCATTGTTCTTTATAAGGAGGTTCCACTGTAAACGGAACGAGCTAGAATCAGGGCTGTCAAGTAAAGTTTTCCTCCTCAAGTTTATCAATACAAAATTAAGATTAATCAGGCCCCCTTTTTATTTCTTATTTAAAAAATTTCTGTCAACTCTTTGCACGATGGCCATTCACGAAGTTAGTGTCCAGTTTTTAAAGATCGATTCCCCTCTTTCGAAATCAGCCAGAGAAGAGAAAGAGGAGGGAGAGAGGAAGACAGAGAGAGAGAGAGAACAAGGGAGATAAATTATCAAGGTCATGAGAGAAAGAGAGAGTGAAAGATAAGATAGAGAAACGGAACGTAAGTGAGAACAAAAGAGAAAGTGGAAGGGAATATTAGTGGGTGTAAGGCCATTGCCAGGGTTCACCTCCGGGGTGCACCCGGTGCTGGCGACCGTAGCCCGTGGAGGTACACTGTACGATTCGCAAATGGTGTGCAGCTCAAGCTGATACAACACAAACTTTTTATTCAAACTTTCCCTGGAGGAAACAAGCAGCCCACGACCAAATTTATTGCTTTGTGTTCAATCCACAAATTGTACGCGCTGTAGATACGTAATCTCGTCTGTCTCTCCTCTCGAATCCATTTCGTTAGAAAACCGCTATTATTTTCGTGCCTCTCGTCTAGGCATAGGCCATAGCATGGAGTATCCCGAAACTGAAACATAGCGTAATGCTGGCAAGCTTAGCTCAAGCCCCTGCGCTGGCAGTCTATTGACAAATTGTCCGAGCGATTCCGGAAATCTCTGAACTTGCCTTCGCTGGGACAGCATAGAAATACACGGGCACCGACGACGGACCGCCTTTAAGTAATAAATTTCTCATCTTGAAGCCCGAAAAAATTTTCAAAAGTGGAGGGGTTTAAAATCTTGACAATCTCATCCCAACTGGTTTTCACATGGTGACATTCAATGAATACATGAATAAGAGTTCTGGATGAGTCTGACAGAATGTGCAATTTGGGGAGTCCTTCCTTTTAATTTTATGCAAGAAATCATTTGTGCTATAGCTTTATGAAAGAGTTTAAAACAAGCCCCTAAAGCGGCCGCCATTACGCTGTAACATTTGGGCACGATTTGAACGCGCCCGAAGCCCCCGATGCATTATTCATTTTGTACGATGCTCCCCTACAGTGTATATGCTTTACACACAGGTAAAATATAAATGTGGATCAGTGTCACGCATGCGCATTAAGAAAGGTCAAATCCGCCTAATCTATTCATGTATGCTAATGTATTCATCACTTGGCTAATGACGGCGCATCGATAATTGACGAATGGGCGTCATTCATATGGTGTCATTAAATCTTTATGATAATTAGGTCCCAACATGTGATCAGTCAGCACAAAAGGGTTAACGTTGTTCCACTTAAATAACGTTACTTGGTCGAGTTCAATGAGTTGTATACCGTAGTTATGAAGAAGATAAATACATGTTGTTCACATTAAATTTATCACATCTCATGAATTAAGAGAAAAAACTTTTACATTCATAATAAGTAATTTTTCAAATTACTTTTTAATAAATTTACTATCTTTGACCAGCAGGATAATGTTATAAAAAAGGGGGGAGGGGGAGTGCGTATAATAATTGAAGGCCAAATTAAGGTAAGAATAAAATATCAGCCGGTGTAGGAGAAGAGGTATCCTTTGATTTTCTTGAGGGGCAACTTTCGCATTGATACCAATTTGTGAATCTTATAATTGTACCTTTCAAAGAGAATTATGAACCTTGAAATTTCGGCCATTTTAGTTGACCCGAAAACTATTACATTTTTATTCTTTACTTTCTTTCCCTCTTTCTCACCCCCCCCCCCCCCCCTAGCATACCCGGGGTGGGTGGGCAAGGGGACAGACTGCCCCCTAACAGCTTTTGACCCCCCCCCCCGTCTATTTTTTTTGGAAAGACAAGTATAAGCCTATTTAAGTGTGCCACCCCTTTCTTTTATAACATATAACCTTTTTTGAAATTCATATTTTGCTTGTCAGAGAATTATGGAGGAAAACTGGACCTCATCAAATCTGGTAACCCCCACCCCACCCCCCGAATTTTGGAGGAGGAAAAAAAATTCTCGAAGGGCTAGCTAAAAAAAATTCCCCTCCCCCATTTTCATCAAATCTTCTTTCACCTTTCCTCATCTTTTTTCTTCCCTCCCCTTTCTCTCTCTCCCTCTCTCTCTCTCATACACACACCTCGATCACACGTCCTGGTTCATTTTGGAGGGGAAAAAAATCTTGGAGGGCTGGCTAACCCCCCCCCCCCCCCCCAAAAAAAAAAAAAAATAAAAAAAAAAAATAAAAAAAATCATAAAATCTTCTATTCCACCTTTTCTCATCTTTTTTCTTCCTTCTCTCTCTTTTTTATCTCTCTCTCTCTCTCATACGCACCTCGATCACACCCCCATCCCCATATGGTTCATGTCATTGATATAACGTGAGAGGACCTTTATCATGTTCACATGCAAATTTTCAATAACAATTATCTTTCTTACAATCAAGATTTAAGGTGCAATTTTATACACACGTCAATTCGGGAATGGTTAGATTTTCTCACTTTTTAATGAATATTTTTGTACATGCAGAAATGATAACAGTCTTTAGAGATGTTTAGACATTGTATTACTTCTTAAATAAACCCATCATTTATCTGCAGTCATACTCTTTCATGAGTTCTATTACAACTGACTTGTCATGGTCAAATAATATCATTCTTTTCTTGACAGTAGTACAAATATGTACATGCATTAAAAAAATGAATTTCAATATAAATGAATCATACATTATTAATTTCAATCCCTATTCAAGAGGTAAATTATTGAATTTACACTGGAGAAATAGATACTATTAACTTTTTACCACTACACCCCACAAAGGAAGAATTAATAAAAGAAATAAATGACCATCTAATTTCCATGTTCAATACGCACACCATGTTACTCTTGAAAAACAGATAATGTGAGTCTTTAAACGAAGAACCTTGATGGGAGGAATTTTAATTTGTAAACAATTTTTTAGGCATTTTACTCCCCGTGTTAAAGATCATATGCTCGATCTGTAATGAAAAACACAAGTCAGAAAAAATTGGAACCAGCTGGTTCCAACCATTGTCTACGGCGGACTGTTGAATATTAATGAGTCAGAAAGAAGAGGATCTTGGGTATTTGATTCCAGTTCATCGTGACTTGGCCGTGAACCAGAATAGCCTGGTGGTTAAGTCGCTGCCCGGAAAGCAGTAGATGACAGGTTCGAATCCCGCTAGTTCCAAATTTTTTTGACTTGTGTTTTTCATTACAGATCGAGCATACGATCTTTAACACTGGGAGTAAAATGCCTACAAATTTGTTTACAAATGTGAGTCTTGTTGACACTTCTAAGAAATATAAATCAAATGATTCATCTTCCTTTTAGTTGGTACATGTATATTGCATATTAATAGTATTAAAAGTCTAACTAAAAAAGGGGGGGGGGGCGGAGAAACACACACAGAGATTTAATTCTATAGTTTGAATCTAAATAACGGGATGCCAATTAGAATTGATAAAAAAGTGGGAAAATCATCTAGAATGGGCCCTTGGGTACTACATAAACAGTGGTTTTATATGGCTAAAATTATGTTGAAAAAGTAGGAATTGCTACTTTTGTCTGAACAGTGGCATCCCTGAAATAAAGTGTTGAATAGTATGGATTTTCTCTGAAGATCAATAATAGAATAGTAATTAAATTAGCACAAATTCACAGAATCAGTTAATTATTATTATTAATTTGTTATACATGGTGAGAAGATTTAATAAAGGAGAGGCCAAGTGGCTGTGGCAGTGCTTATCTTTATTTCATTAGGGGCCATGTAATGTCACTAGGCCACATAGAAGAGGAAGACCTCCTCACAATAACGAGCTACTACACAAAATGGCTGCATGTGACTGCAACATTTGACATGGGGAGGGGGTGGGTAAGATGGTTAAGATATAATTGAAGAACTTTAACAGGGACCGCGGAACCGGTGGGGGGGGGGCCTGCAGCCCCCCACCTTTTTCAGTAAACACGTGCAAACGTACGGCAGTGCAAAAAATGTGGTAATACACGCAGCCCCCCCCCCCCCCCCCCCCCCCCCACTAAGCCCCTCCACTTTCCAAGACGTTCTGCGGCGCCCGTTTAAAACTCCTCTTCCGCCATTCTAATGATGCATATTAGACTGGAATCCAGGTATGATTTCAATATGAAGAAATTTAGATGTTTATCAAAGCAGGGGTCTATTTCACTGAAGAGTTGAAGTAGAAATCCATGTCTGTTGAAAGAAAAGAGGAAAGAGTTTAGAAAATAGCATCCATTGTGTATTTTATAATTTAGCAAGCAACAATTAGAATTTGCAAAAAGACTGAAATTTAGAGTTTCCTATTAATAGTTAACATCGACTCTTTAAATGATATTAATATAATAATAAGTGGGAATTCTCAAAAGTATTTAAAGAGGAAAAAAGTTTTTCCAGTTGGACAGCTAAAATTTTCAAGGCTATTCAAAAGAAACTAAATTAGTAAAGTCACAAGAAAATGGCTTCTTAAACCAAAAAGTGTGTACCTTGATTGTATTGAGGTACTAATAACAACCAGGGGCGTTGATTATGGGGTGGTAAGTGGGCAGTAGGAGGGCAAATAATATAGTTTTGCCCCCCCCCCCCTCCCCCCAAAAAAAGAAAAATACTAATTATATTTCCCTGACTCATGTTACCTTGGAGAAGCTGGCAATTATGAGGCATTGAAAAAATCATGAAGGGTGCCATTAGGCTGTTTTGCCCCCCCCCCCTCCGAAAAACACATTGACGCCCCTGAAGGCTGATAGCAATCTTACTCTTAAAGCATATGCCTACCATGCAAAACTGAAGCAGCTAAGTAGTAATTGTTCCTCTCAGAATTTGTCTTCATTCTCAGTAGGTAAGCATTCCTCTTCATCATCATCATCATCTGTTGTAGAATAGATGAGGTAGAGAAGCATTACCCTGTATTAAGAAAAAAAATCACACAAACACTCATCCTCACCCTCTTCATCTTTTCAAAGAGGAGACTAACTACAATAGATTTATGGACTGTAATCAATAGTGTCATATTTGGCCCTAATATTACTACTACTACTACTACTACTAACAATAATAATGATCATAATGATAACAATAATAATGAAAATAATAATATCATCAATAACATACATTCACCCATCTTATTTTGTTTTGTTTCTGTTTGCAGGAATTAATGAAATGTTAAATGTAATAATTAAGGGGACTAAAATTTGTATTTATGACATCCCACTGAACATCCCTTAAATATATCATAATTGATATTTAAAGACACTAAACAGCTAATTTCATATTACACTGAAAACAGATCTCAGTGGTGGATAAAGGAAAAATGACAAATGAATTGTCCATTCCTCAGAAAAAAGAAAAAAAAATTGTTGTTTTGGTTGGACAATGTTAACTAAAAATGCCACTCTTTATTGTGAACACATCATCACCCCCACCCCTCCCTCCCAAGTTAACTGATCCTGGATCCACTACCACCACCAGACCTAGTCTATAATTTTTAGCTGTAATAGGTATAGGTCTAACTAGTTAGGTCTAGTCCCTAGCCCAGGGATGCTGCCACGAACGCTATGCGTTCAGGCTGCTGCAGTAAGGTCTAGACTTACCTGTTTATTTCTCATGTCTCATCAAGTAGGACTTTCCACTTCATCCGGCACCTCCAACAGTTGTTAAGTTATGTAAGGAGACCTAGTAGATCTTCAAGTAGATCAGCCACAGGTTAGTGCCATGTTTATCTGATGGAAATCAAAGTCAACATGAATGAGACTAATGAATGCAATACTGAAACAAAGGCCATCCAGCTATTTAATACTCAGGGGAGATTTATTACCTCTTTAAAAAGGCCTTTGATTCTGGTCTATAATCAACACTAATTTATGTACCCCCTTCTCTCTCTCTCTTGAAATGTAAAAAATATAAAACCTCATCACCATGATGCTAAATTTCTCTCTCGTTCGGTCTAGATCATTAGATGCTTGCCTAGCTAGCCTTGGCTTTGGCCTTGGCTCAACTTTAGAAGAAAAAAAGTGGGCCAAAGCTCATCTAACATTAGTACACCTAAGCAAATTAACTTTTACTAAGAACCACTACGTTAAAATTACAACCCTGCATTACCAAACTCTGTATATGTACACAAAGTAAACCTTGACCTGGACTGGTCTCTGGAAAATACTAGTATCAACATGAAACCCCCTCTTCATTCTCAAAAAAAAAATCCTGACAAGAACAGCCTACGCTACAGAATCAGTTAATTAGAAAGGGTCTCACCTGGGCCCTTTGTCTTTCAGAATATAACGGGGTCTATGCGTCTACATCTAACTTAGATAACCAAATCATCGAAATACAGACTAAGTTCGATCTATTTCGAGGTTTACGAAATCTGTCAGCCATTGGCATTGACATCAATCAATAGATCATCTATCGAAACGTATCTAGATAGTCCCGCCCGAAAGTCCGGGTAAGCCGTCACGAGTGACAGGGTGGTAAGGGGAATCGAGCTGCAACATTTAGCTCATGACGATGAAAACTGAATTGAAAGTTCGAGAGTAGATTACACATTGTTTCATGACATACAGCTCTGTAGAATCCCTTCAAAATGTAGAGAAATTGAAACAGATTACTCACAATGGCAGAACTTGTTATAAATATAATCTAATTTTCGAAAATTAAGCATAAATACAGGTGTACTCACCTCTAAACTTTCCACAACTTTTTTTACTTTGTGCGGGTGACGTCAAATTCACAGCGGAAGTGACGAAGAGAGGTCAAATCGTCCCTTTTCAATCACATTCATATTCATAAGGTCCGGTCCAATCAAAGTTTGATAAATCGAGTATGCAAAACAAAAATGAATAATGCATGAGGAGTTTCTCGATACTTTTCGATATTTTCTTGGTATCGGGGGCTTCGGGAAAATGAAATGTTACCAAATGGGCGTGGCCGAATCAGGGCCGAATACGCTTAGCCTGAATGGTGACGCTACAGCTTATATGCAAATGAGGGAAATCCGCGGGTGCTACCTTTCCGTCTATAAGTTTTAATTTGTCTATGGTTTAAAATAAAAAGACCGCACGCGAGACACAACTGAACTTTAAAGGGAGTGGCAAGTCGTAATCCATGGGCCTGACCAGTTGGCCTGACTCGGGGAAATTCGGATACAATCCAATCGTGCGCTACCGAAGGAATGTTGTTGCCGAATTCCTCGCGTGATCGTTAACTCGAATCCCTACATAGGTAACCGACCAATGAGATTCAAATACTGGAATAAAGAACACGCGATCTTGTCAATGTGCGATCTTGTCAATGTGCGAACTTTTATTAGCTGCGCGCGATAAATTGAAGTTGCTTTGAACTTTGATCCAGAGAAAGGAGCAGCCAACTGTAAAACCGCCCATAGATTACGACTATCTCAAATGAATTTTATCCCATGTTTCAGAGTCTGGATTCAATGAAAGGTCTTTCCAAAATCGAATTTGCTTTGTCGGAACAAAATTCTCTATCATAATTGAATAAAGATATTGACAGAGAATTTTGTTCCAACAAAGCAAATTCGCTTTTCATATTACTCATACTACATCATGCCTACTCATACACACACTGTCGCTCTCTCTCTCTCTCTACCTTTTTGTTACCCTCTCTTTCATCATCTCTCTTTTATCTTTGTGACTGTCTGAATTTATTTCCTCCTTCCATTTCCTCTACAATCATCAATCTTTTTCTTAAAAACTATCAAGACCTTGAAGAAGAAGTGAAGACAATCTAAACTAAAGTCAGAATAATCTTTAGTTTAATGGCATTTCCCCTTACAGACAACACACATCGTCTCTTCCAAGACATTACACTGATTTTCTTTTTTTGAAGATCAATTTGAAATAGCACTATGTGAATATAGTTGTCACAAACACCTTATGTTCAGTGAACCATGAAATGAGATGGTATTGCTCAGTAAATAAAGTAATGGTCTTGGAGACAAGGTTACATATCGTTAAAACGAAGTAAAATAAAAATGTTTGATGTAAATTTATCTCCAATAATGGAGTCAGGGGACAAAATAAACAGAAACACTGGACATAATTGTGTAATCATAGGAATATTAAGGTTGTACTCACACAAAATTTGTACTTTCTCACAAATTACAAACATATTTTATAGTATATCTTAACCCTAAAAAGAGTATGGTTATTTTGGTGGTTTCACAGAAGAGAACCCAACTAAATCCTTTTAGTTATGTACATATGCACACAGAAAACTGAAATATAAAAATATGCATTCCGTTTAAAGGAGGTAAAGAGTGTGCTTCTCTTTGGGATAATTAATTGTCCATAGGAAACGAGATGAATGATTATTAAAAGAGGGTCTAATTTGGCATATACCCTGCTTCAACTCTACACAGTACCTTGGGGGAAAATCAACACAATCATAGAATGTGGGGTGTAATAATTAGCAAGATACTGTAAATAAAAATTGAATAGTGTTCTATAACAGTCCTACTGCTTATTTATTCCTGAAACTAAAATCTTGGGATATAATTATAATGGAGATACCAATTGTTCGGAAATAAATCACACCTTTTCCCTATTTGCTCCTTTGTCAGACATGCGACATATAGGTTTTTCAAAACTTGTATGCCACAAACAAAATTAGATACTGGTAAATAATATCTTCATAAATTCACAATGCATGTATGTGAAACTATGATGTAGAAATTATGATGACATAAATTTGTAAAATCAGCACTGATTTTCTTATTTACTAGATAAATCTATATACCTACCTATTATGCTAGTCACTTGACTACGCTAACCCGTTCGAGAACTTAACATAAATGCGTCACAATATTGTGCGCACCCCCCGTAATGCTATTGTTCTCCCCTTCGCCACTCACCCGCATCAATACGCAATGGCCATCTTCCTCTTTTGCAAGCAACCCCAAGTAGCAAAACATGTTGCTTGCAAGGCGAGGGGAAGGAGGGAGGGTCATAGGTAGGTATATAGATTTATCTAGTAAATAAGAAAATCAGTGTTGATTTTACAAATTTACTGCAATAAAACATATATACCTACCTATTATGCTAGACTAGCACCCATTCAAAAACCGGGTGGCATGTTTTAAGTGAAGAAGAGAACAGGAATTACAAAGAAGACACAGCCAACTTCAAGGAAGCCGACGCAAAAATTGCCTCTCCTGCAGGGACGTCCCTAAGGTAGCAAGAAATGAAGGAATTGGGCAATCGCCAAAAGGCAGCCCTCAAAAAATCGTTAAGCGTCACACCTTGAAACAGGGCCCAAGAAGTGCTGACCCATCGCAGATTCCCCCAACTGAGAGAAAAAGCATCCAGGGCCCAAGCCTCCCGGTCGCGAACACGGGAGCAGTACCACGGGAGCAGTACCTCAGAAGCTGGAGGTCGAGAGCTGACCCAGCAACTGAAAATGAGGAAAAGACCTCTGGATGAAGCTTCCATTCTGATGGAAGACACCTGCCCCGGGATAGAAAATCCGCAAAGAGGTTTTCCTGACCAGGGATGAAAGAGGCAACAGGCATGATCGCCATGTGACGACACCACCTCCACAGCTGCGCTGCTAAGGCATCCAGGGAGGCAGAACGAGTGCCACCCTGCCGATTGATATAAGCCGCAACTATGACATAGTCCGAAGGAATCAGAATTGAACGACTGAAAAGTCATCTTCTGAAGTGAAGCAGGGTAAAGAAGACTGCCATGAATTCCAGGACACTGATATGGGGGAGAGTCCCAAGATGAGACCAATCCCCCGAAACCGTGCTGCCGTTGCAATGTCCGCCCCACCCTAGCCAAGAGGCATCTGTCGAGACCGAGATTGACGGAAGGGGGGTATGGAAGGACTTGCCTCGCGCGAGAAACGCCGCATTCCTCCAGCGGGAGAGAAGGGATTTGATTTCTACTAGGACTGGAATCCAGACCAAGAGAGAAACCCTGCACGGTTAGTAAAACCCGAGGAGATGCCTTTGAAAAGGCCTCATAAGGAGCCGACAATCCTCTAGAACATCGACCAGACTGGCTAGATAACCCAAGAACTGAAACCACTGCCTGGCCCTGACCGCTCTGGCCAAATTCAGCCTACGAGCCGCTAAGACAATAGCGAATATTTTGTCTCGACTGGGCCAAGCTAATTGGTTCTGCCCCCAGAAAAAAACTGGTCGGCATCAATTCTAACTTTTCTCAATTTATTAGGAAAGTTAAATCTTGGGTGACTGTGACAAGCATGCGTGCCCCAACTGGAAGACGAACATGCAACTCCACTAAGAGGAGCCAAACGTCAAGATAGCAAAACAGCCGAAGGCCGCGGCGCATCAGCAAGGCTGCCAAGGCAGCCACTACCCGCATGAATACTCGAGGGGCTGGACGCAGCCCGAAGGAAGAGCGCGAACATGGAAAGTCGCTGAAAGGAAGGAAAATCCCAGAGGGTCGTGTGAAGCGGGATAAAAAGGGATATGGAAATATTTATCGTTGAGATCACGTAATCCTTCCTCTCAAACAGCGGGAGAATTGAGGCGAGAATTTCCATCCGCAAGAAAGAAATTATTTACTCAAAAACAATCGGGGTTTTCCCAAGCGCTTGGGAATAACAAAAAACGGAGAAAAAGAAAGACGTGGCTGGTCTTTCACTTTTCCTATAGCTCTTTTGTTCAACTGAGATTCGATCTCCGAGGAAGCGTGACAGCGAGCCTGGGCAGACATCGAACCAGTCGCCTCGCCACGACTACCTCTCAAAGAGGCCCTGCCACGGAGTAACAGCAGGTAAGACTATAGTGACCCGACGGTGTTGTCCCGAAGTGGGAGCAACAACCCTCTGTCAGAAAGGGGCTCGCGTCGGCTAATAAAGTAGCAAACTGTCCGCCAAAAAGCAAGGGGCCACGAGAAGGGACATATTGGAGAAGAGACGAAAAGTCAGTCTCCTTAACCCCAAAGACGGAGAGTTGTGACCGCTGCAGACCTGACATCGTAAGCAGCAGGTCACTAAAAACAAATTTATCACCCTCGGTGATATTCCCTTGAAATGCGGCCAAGCGCATACAGGCTCTGATTTGACCGCCAACATTGCCCCAATGTCTATCCTCAGCCTAAAAAGGGGAGGAAATAAGTGGGTTGGGCGTTTACGCAAACGTCGACCCACCGCCAAGATCCTCCAAAGAGAGAGACTTAGCTTCAAAAAAGCTATCCTGATCTTGGGATATAAAGGCAAAAAAGCCTTACCCTTAATCGGACCGGAATGCCTAAAGAGAAGCCTGGTCTCGATGCGGTCATACTTCACCATGAAACCCTCCATGAGGGAAAAACCCTCGGAGGAAAACCTATTGCCTGAACTAATCGAGAAGTCGAACCCTACGCGCGGGTTAACTAAAATCAGGGACATACTTGGCAAACAAGGCAGCAGCCTTCGCCCCGCAGTGATTGAGGCTCTGCCTGCTCCAACAATGTTGATTCAGAAACCGAGAATTGAGAAGCAGACTCAAATCCTGGTACCGTTTCATTAGTTTGGGACAAAGGCCCGCAAACGATGAACAAATCAGGCGGATACTCCCATGGGTCACTAAAGGTCTCCTCAAAAGGGCTGCGGGTGGAGGAGACGCGAGAGACCCCAGCTCAGACAATGGGGCATCAAGCACAAGCGGCCGATAGTCTCAGTGTCAGACCTCTGAGGAGGCAAAGGAGCTAGGACTGCGGTATCTGTAAGCGACCCACCGCCTGACAGATTTCGGGCGGTTCTCCGAAACAAAACCCTCCACAGAGGGATGCCCGCCTCCCTCCAGGGGAGAGGTGTTCTGAGGGTACATGTATGTACCCAAAGTCGCGCACAGACTACCCGCACTGGCTGAGCAACTGAAGGCTACAGCCACGGATCGGGCGCTCAAAGCACCAAGTGCGAGGGCAGACTGGGACAAAGCCCAGTATTCGCCCATAAGCTACTAACAGTATGCGGAAAAGAAGACCATTAGCAGTCGCGCACTCAGGCGACAACACCTGATGCTCCATAGGAATGTATGACATTTGCTCCGGCGGCAATTGCTCCTGCGACAAATGCTCCTAAAAATACGACAATTGCTCCGCGACAATTGCTCCGCGATAATTGCTCCTGCGACAATTGCTCCGACGACATTTGCTCCTGCGATAATTGCTCCGACGACATTTGCTCCTGCGACAATTGCTCCGTCGACATTTGCTCCTGCGACAATTGCTCCGTCGACATTTGCTCCTGCGACAATTGCTCCGTCGACATTTGCTCCGATCGAGCGACAATTGCTCCGCGACAATTGCTCCGTCGACATTTGCTCCGATCGAGCGACAATTGCTCCGCGACAACTGCTCCGTCGCTAGAAATGCATATATGCGACAATTGTTCCTGCGACAATTGCTCTGTCGACATTTGCTCCGATCGAGCGATAATTGCTCCGTCGATAAAATGAATATATGAGACAATTGCGACAATTGTTTCTGCAACAATTGTTTTGTCGACATTTGCTCAGATCGAGCGACAATTACCTACTCCGCGACAACTGCTCCGTCGATAATAATGAATATATGCGACAATTACTCCGCCGATAAAAATGAATATGCGACAATTGCTCCGCGACAATAAACTCAGTAAATAGAAATAAATATTTGCTCCTCGAATGGCGTGTAAAAAATATACCCCAAATTTTTAAAGAAGAAATAATAATGGAAAAGAGAAAGGAAAAAGAGGAATGACAATGAAGGGAAAACCTGAACGTGGCTGTCAAGACAAACCCACAAGGGTTTTATACAGCAACCAGGTTCCTATTTTTATTGTCAGTCTTTTTTATGTTTTAATAATTACATGCAATTTTAATGACTATGCCCGTCTAAACACACTAAACTATATCATAATTTCTTGCATGTTAATGTTAATGAAACTCTTTTATATATGAAACTGAATAAAGCTGAATTGAAAAGAATTTAATTTAATTTAATTTAAAGCGTTGCTCGCTTCGCTCGCTTGATTTCACTATCTTAACCTATGCCGGTTACATTTATATTATCAAGAAAGGGAATAGGTTTGCATCTTGTCTTTTATCCAATATTTATGCTTAATTCTTTAACTCATAAAGTGATAGTTATGTCTGCAAGGATTCGAGCGGCAAGTTGACCTAAAATAGATGAATTTTCAGGACATGACCGCCTGTGACCATTAGCCTATTCATATCATCACACCCTGATCATACTCTCTGTGTGAACGGAAGATGCCGATAAATGTACGTTACTAAAATCACGAGAAGGGATTGTAACAATACACTTAAACCTGTTCTTAGTATTTAAAAAAAAATCAATATTTGCCCGCTTATAAAATCTAGAAACAAGACGTTTTCGATTAGCAATCATTTTTATTCCAGCAGCGGATGCCCGCATATCATAATATTTTTCGCTGCGCTCACTGAAAAGCTAGAGTGAAGCTTATTGGGAAGGCAAACAAATTGGGCATGCAACGGGAGGCGGACGAATATATTTCAGAAAGGTTATAGGCCTGTGGTGTATTTTGATGACGAAATGATACTTTATCCCCAAGAGAGTGCGTTTTCCTTGCTCGCAATGTTTAGAAACAGTGTGGTTTTGGACAGCAAACATTTGCAACAGCGAAGTATGTAATATTTGGCAGTGAGGTAACCAAATATACCATTTAAATATCTTATAAGTCCAGAGTGTATTTTGACAAAAAAACGAGACTTCTTTTAAGGCAAGATATGGTAATTTTTGGCTCGCTCGCAAAATAAATAAAAGTATGTGTCTTGGGGTGTGTGGGTGAGGGGTGTGTATAGTCAAATTAATGTGAGCAAGAAATGTCGGCAAAATATTTTGTTCATTCCCCATCCCACTCCTCGAAACGGATTTACGCCAGTGTCATCGTACTCTCGTGGAATAAGCAGTTAGAGGTACGGTAGTAATTGTCTCGACATACATGTATTTCGAGATATTCGAGATATCTCGAGGCAATGATATTGTCGCATATTCATTTTCTTCAACGGAGCTAATGTCGCGAAGGAATTGTCGCTCAAATGGAGCAAATGTTGGCGGAGCAATTGTCGATGAGCAAATGTCGCATATTCCTTTTTATCTACCATGTCTACCGAGTTTATTGTCGCGGAGCAATTGTCGCATATTCATTTTTAACGACTGAACAATAATCATATTTTGGAGCAAATGTCGGCGGAGCAATTGTCGCAGGAGCAATTGTCGCATTTCTATCGACGGAGCATTTGTCGCTCGATCGGAGCAAATGTTGACGGAGCAATTGTCGCAGGAGCAATTGTCGCATATAAGCATTTCTGTCGCGGAGCAATTGTCGCTCGATCGGAGCAAATGTCGACGGAGCAATTGTCGCAGGAGCAAATGTCGACGGAGCAATTGTCGCAGGAGCAAATGTCGTCGGAGCAATTGTCGCAGGAGCAAATGTCGCCGGAGCAATTATCGCAGGAGCAAATGTCGACGGAGCAATTGTCGCAGGAGCAATTATCGCGGAGCAATTGTCGCGGAGCAATTGTCGTATTTTTAGGAGCATTTGTCGCAGGAGCAATTGCCGCCGGAGCAAATGTCGGTTCCCCGCTCCATAGAGCACCCATAATAGATGGCTCAAGGTTTCCCATCAGCTGGCAAAGGCAACAGCCCGGGTAGGACTCGTTCCCCCATACGGCATCGGCCGGGGGCTATTCAATAGCCAGGTGCGAGGGCAGACTGGGACGAGGTCCCAGTATACGCCCACCGACTACTAATAGTATGTGAACTCACTATTGTTCCACCCGTGGGTGACAATAGGGGAGCACTAGTAGTTGCGCAGGTGACCGCACCTGATGCTCCGTAGAGCGCCCATAATTGTTGGCTCGAGCCTCCCATCAGCTGGCAAAGGCAACAGCCTGGGTAGTACTCGCTCCCCCATATGTTTCCATGGGCGGTGCCCGTGAGCTGCCCCGCAGTAGTGGCACGCGTCTCCCCTAGCGGCTTTATGTGAGTCATCGCTACCGTGCGGGAAACAGACGTCCCCCCCTTCTGGTCTGAGCAACCGGGGGATTGGATTTGAGACATCCAAACCACTAGAGCTTGACGCCACCCACCCCGAAGCCACGGGCTTCGGAGCTGATGTCCCAAGCTCAACTAGCGCCAACCGCCCCGAAGCCGCATGCTCCGAGGCTGGCAAACCCTGCGGGGAAACACCACTGGGCAACTTACCTGCAGCCCTTCTCCCTCCCCCATGTACGAAAGGACTAGGGAGAGTTATGGAAGTCCGAGTCGTCTTGCTAGACAACTCTTCGGAAGAAGCAGGTCTCCACGACCTAACAGCTTCTTCTTTTTTGACTACCGTAGCCACCATGAAAAGAGCAAATAAAAAAAGAAACTCCATTACGTACAGCATATATACTAACTAAGGTGAAGGCGACTTCAAACTGTTGGCTAACTTTCGCTAATTCGCTCGCGGAGGACGTCAAGCTTTACCTGTGCTTTCTCTATGGAAAAATTGTTTTGTCGTTACGAACTGAAGTTTACAATAATATTCTTGCGCTCTCTCTTCATTGTCAATTTGACAATTGTATAATTGAACATGATAAATACGGGCATGAGTACGAGTGTTCCTACTTAATTCGCAATAACTAATATCACAATCTCATCAAATTGGCAATTACTTCTGAATGATCTGAAGCTAAATGAAGTCGAGTCTACATTATATTGAGCGCCGAAAAGTTTATTTCATATTGTTTTTGTTTTTTTTTGCATGGAACAAACGTGTTCCATTCAGCTCTCCAAAGACAAAGTAAGATTATTAATTCTTTGAATTTGAATCATTGTCGGGTGTGTCGAGAATGAGCATCGCCTCGTGCGACACTAGAGAGGACTAGAAACATAAGATTATGGCTCGTCTGCTGTGATTTTTACTAGCCATTGGCTGGCGGGCTATCGTTAAAGATCACATTGCAAGAAAATTCCATCAAAATAAATATTGGCTTAATACTTATTATTGCACAGATGGCATAAATTATACAAGGTTATCCAAATTCAACGTTTGGAAACATTTGAATTAATAATTATTATCAATTATAAAACGGTAAAATACAGCCCCCGATATAGCAGCTGAAGAGCTCCTTGAACGCTGCTGAGATGTGTGACGACACACAAAAGACCAGTCCTGTCTAAGGAGACGATGTCCCATAACATCTTACACATTTTTCAGTGCCTGTTTTGTCATCTCCTCTTCACTTATTTCTCTTACTTGACTAGCGTCAGTCTTAATGTTAGTCTGTTGCCTCACTCTTAACTTTGTGTATGGTATTATTTTGATGAAAAATGCAGCGTTAAAAATATAAAGGAATCAGTCACTTGTAAACAAAATAAGACGCCATTGTATTTTCAGCTGCTTGCACCGGGGCATGTTCGTCGTTTCAAGAGGGAACGAATACAATCTGTGATATTATTCGAAGGGCTTTTCAATTTGAAAATGGGGTTTATTTCATTGATCATTGACCCTTCTCCTGTGTATTTACAATCAAACGGTTTTAGTTATCAGAATCAGTTTCACTTTCCCTTTTAGAATGGTGTGAAATAAGGTCATGTTAAATATACCAAACTCTTTATAATTTGATAAATAATTGCATTGCAATTACGTTCATTCATTATAGGACGTCGTCTGCTTAAGCAGGACCGATCCCTAGTGTGATGACATTAAAACATCGCTATATTTCTGGCGAATCCTCGGATATTCCAGATGCTTAGAAGAGCTTTTATTTATGTTGTTTTTATAATCATAAGCTTCCCAGTTTCTAGTGATACATTAATTGCCATATTTGTGATTTTCTTGCAATGTGATCTTTAATGTCGAGCAGCGAGAGCCCATACATATGCCCGCGATGCCAGCGGACCGGTCACCGGTGCATGGTGCATGCACTACGTGCAACTGTGCGCAACTCTGTTTTCACCGCCAATCATTTATCGATGCACCGGTATTCGATCGAATCAAAGCCGTCGAATCCCGGATTGTTCGATGAAATGTTCGATATGACTCAGGCTTAAATAAAACAGACAATAAAGTATACAAAAATATTAAATACTTTAAGAGAGCAGGTAAAAATAAATCCTAAAATTTTGAGGATATGCACAATTTCCACAAACCTAAACCGGATCGGGTCAAATGGAAACACCAGCAAGACACACAGAAATAACTACGTGGGGCTGGTCTTAAACTGCAAAATAACTGCCTGAAAAGGAACCTAAACTTTCCCTAGTAAAAGGCAAAAAGTTACATAAAACACAAGAGTATTATAATCTAGAACGAAAATAAGTACGGAAAAGTGTTTAAAAGAGCATAACAGCACTCTGAAAAGATACAAAAAGACCTGAAAACAGGAGTACCGTAACACGACAACCGAACTCGACGGGGCGAGCAAGAAAGAGGAAGATGGCCGTTGTGTATTGTTGTGTATTGCTGCGGGTGAGTGGCGAAGGGGAGAACAATAGGATTACAGGGGGTGATAACAATATTGTGACGCATTTGTGTTAAGTTCTCAAACGGGTTAGCGTAATCAAGTGACTGGCATAATAGGTAGGTATATATGATTTATTGCAGTAAATATACAATACAGAAAGTCTAGTTTCAATCCTTGGGTATAAATTTGTTGAGATAATGGATTGGTTTTCGATGGGGCCACTTCTGTTGTGGAGCGATATACTGCCTTCGGGGATCGTACTCAAATACTGGCTCTCTCATACCTGTCAAAGAAAGAAAAGAAAATTGTTTGTTTTTGTATTTCACACATAAATTAATCAATTATATTCTGCAATAAAACAAAGAATATAGAATAGAGAGAGCAAGATGTCTATTTAAGTTTCAAATTCAAAACCTAAAAATGAAATATTAGTTGTAGAAATAATTGTAGTCATTTATCTTATTCATTTTCAGGAAAGAGAAATGTTCACATTCATACCTTCTCAGCATGATGAATGGACAAGAATCACTAATTTTCACTATGCATTTTATGGCTCATTTTATTTTATCTTAAGTCAAATCAAATTTGACAACATATTACTAAATTCGATTGTGAAAACATATACATATGCATATAGCTATAAGTAAAAGTAAACAAAGACATTATTTGAGAAGTCTAAATGGAAAATTGTACACAGCAAAAAAACTAAATATGAAAAAAGAATTTGCAGTCAGGAAAAACAATAGAATAAAGCTTGGCTCACAAAGGAGTAGATGGAAAGTTTGTTGAACAGACTGATCCCATCGACTCTGGAAGAACCCTAAACCAGCAGGTGTGATGATGTCTTGGTATTTCTGATACAACTCTAGTGTCTTGAAGGTCCTTGCAGACAAGCTATGGCTAAAATGGAAACAAAGACAATAAGAAATGATTGAAAATTGATTTGAAATTATCTGATTGGGTGCTTTTTCAAATGTTGATAATGAACATACAGCACTCACGAGCCTCAAAAGGTGAGAGGGGTATTCCTCAGAGAGGGAAAAATAGTGGGAATAAAGCTGACAGGGGTTGTCAGGTCATGTGGTTAAAAGAAAGATGTTATGAAGAGAATCAAATAAGAGGATTGTGTCATGTGATTATGTATGCTGAAAGAAGGTGGATGAGAAGAATACGAGGCATAAACATAGAAAAAGAAAAAAAAAGAATAAACTAAGAAGATGGAAGATTCCTTACACGTCAGCTGCAGACCGAAAAGCAATATGAAACCCAGCATCTTAATATATCCATACATTTTCTATTCATAAATATATCTCAAAGGACATTGAATTTTTCGCCAATGAATGGTCATTTCATATATGGACCTTGACAATCTAATGCCATGTACAATATATATGAGGAAACTTCCATTTGCATAGAGAAGTTTTTGACACAGTGTAGTAAACCAGGCATTTAAATTGTCTAAAAATAACGGAGCTTCACATGTTGCACCTTCTGCTTGAAGAGCTCCAAGGAGGTGCAGTTGACAACAGCAGGTGGCAGGGAATTCCACAGTCTGATAGCGTCTGGGTAGAACGTTGTTTGGTACAGGTGAGTTCTAGCAAAGGGAACCCTGAACTTATGTGGGTTCCCGCGGGTCTGTGGGCCAGCAACTGGGATGAAGTTGGTGACAGGGAGATCAACCAAACCATGAAGAATGCTGTAAACCATGTACACTTTCTGTTGCGCCCTCCTCTCTTGTAGACTTATCCAGTGAAGATTTTTCAGCATGGTGGCTACGCTGCTTGTGCGCCGATAGTCACCCAGGACAAAGCGGGCATATCGACGTTGAACCATTTCCACCTTTCTAATGTTCTCTTGGGTAGATGGGTCCCATACCGTTGCAGAATACTCCATCACAGGGCGTACCAAGGTCTTGTAGAGTAATGCCTTTGTCTTCGGAGGGCAGGCTCTCACGTTTCTCTGCAGGAAGCCTCGAACCGAGTTGGCTTTCTTGGTTGTCACATGTACATGGTGATTCCATTTCAGGTTACTCTGTATGTTGACACCCAAGTATTTTACAGAATCTGTTTCTTGTAGCTGCTCTCCGTGGATGAAGTAAGGAAAGGATGTCTGAGACATTTTCCTTTTGTTAGAGACATGCATGATGTGGCATTTCTGCGGGTGGAAGTGCATCAGCCAGTCTTTTTCCCATTCCTGGAGGTTGTCTAGGTCTTTTTGAAGGCTCTGGGCATTTTCCTCACTCTTCACCGTCCTGTACTGGATGCAGTCGTCTGCGAACAATCTTGCCGTAGACTTGGGTGATATGCAGTCAGGAAGATCATTGATGAAGAGAAGGAAGAGAAGAGGTCCGACGACGCTGCCTTGCGGAACGCCCGAGAGGACAGGAGAGGTGTGAGAAGTGCAACCATTGAGTAGAACCCTTTGAGAGCGACCAGTGAGGAAATCCTTAATCCAGTTATGGGCTTTACCACGGACTCCATAGTAGTGGATTTTATGCAAGAGTCTTCCATGCGGGACCTTATCAAAAGCCTTTGATAGGTCTAACAGAATAACGTCAATCTGGTCCTTTGAGTCGACACTGCTAGTGAGCTCTTGGATGGTGAGAAGGAGTTGAGATGTGCAGGATCTTCTCTTGCGGAAACCATGCTGAACATCTGACAGAATGTGGTGATCATCAAGATGCTCATGGATGCTTGTGCAGACAATATGCTCCAGAGTCTTGCAGACGATTGATGTCAGCGACACAGGCCTGTAGTTGACCGCCTTGCATCTCTCACCCTTCTTGAAGATAGGGACAACATCTGCATTCTTCCAGTCCATGGGAACCACGCCCTGATGTAGTGAGGCCTGGAAGAGCACAGTCAACACTGGTGTTATCTCCAATGACAGCGCCTTGAGAAGTTGTGCAGGAAGTCTGTCTGGTCCGGTAGCCTCGTGGATCTCAAGAGCAGACAGTAGCTTGTGTACCCCAGCTGGGGAGATCACGATGTCATCCATACCAGGAAATGGACTGGGTCGCTTATCCTTCAATGTTGACATGTCTTCATCCCTGTTGAATACTGATGTAAACTGCTGATTCAGGATATCGGCCTTCTCTTTGCTGTCTGAGTGTGTCTTCCCATTGATGTCTTTCAGTGGAGATACTCCAGTGTTATCATGCCTCTTACTGTTGATAAAGCTCCAGAATCGTTTAGGGTTTGTAGTGGAGTCAGGGCTGATGATATTGCTGATGTACTCGTTGTACGCCTGCTTGCAGGTTGCCTGTGATGACCTCTTAAGCTGATGGTATTTGCTGAAATCCTGAGGTCTGCAAGATGCTCGAGCGCGATTGAAGGCCCGTTTTTCCTTCTCGAGAGCCGTTTCACAGACCTTGTGACCCACGGTTGGCTGAAGCGACAAGATGTAGTTTTCGCTGGAACATGGGTGTCCATGATGTTCAGTAGACTGGTCTTGAAACAGTTCCACATCTCATGCACTGAGCTCTGTTCACTGTATGTGTTCAGGAACTGTTGTTGAAACAGGCGACAATCTTGTTTCATCTCCTTTTTTTAGCTGCACATAGTTTGATTGTAGAGCAATTTTTACTTGCACTGTACACTCGGCACTCGACAAGCACAAGGTACGATAATACGCCAGCGGCGGTCTGTACCAGACTGGAAGAAGAAAATATGCATAAAGACTCAAGGCTATAAAGCAATTAAAGCCTGGCTCACTGAACATCTTCAAAACAAACTTAAAGGTAAAGGAGAGTTTTGGTAATCGCTCAAAAACTTTTCTTCAGGTTCCTTAATAGACCCGTTACACATGCGTCGGCTTTCAAAGGCGGCCCCGGAGGCGGCCCCGGAGCTGGCTTCACACCTGCAATTTGAATCCGCCTCAAGACCATTAAAACCTGTTACACATACCTCGTGCCCGCAATTTTGTGTCTACACAGGTGTAAATGGGTACGTGATATGCTTGAGCGCTAGTTACTTTGGTGGCTCGGCTATAACCAGGGTAAAAATATCTCCGCGCCATGAGCGTCACTGTGTGACGGATATGAGCGCTATGTATGTGGCCATTATTATTATTATTATTATTATTATTTACTAGCGGGACCCGTGGAAATCCACGGAATCACTTTTTACATTGCACTCTCAACATTTTCACAATCGATGCGTACATTCTTGTGAGTTTATTTATTTTTATGTTAATGAAATTATCACGCATACATGCACATGATCACAATTACTTAGACAAACATACCCACATACTCAGTTAAAAATATTGTATAATGTTTTGTAATGTACAGAATACATTTTAATTCTATCTTAGATATCATTATGACATAAGGGGAGGGAGAGAGAAATAGAGAGAGGGGGAGGGAGGAACGGAGAGAGAGAGAGAGTGTTGGTAGACAGATAAGAGAGAGAAATTGATGTAGCGAATATAAACATAAAAGAAAGAACTAGATGAATCTCCGACCACACGCGGTCAGGATTTATGCCTCCGCCATCATCAGATTGGCAATGTATGGCATACATGTACACTTTAAAAGGGATTGGTCTATCAAAATTACAAATCTTTTCACTTCAAAAGCAGAGGAGACAGAAAATTGATTTCATTTTATTTTCAAATAAAAAACGTAATTACCATTGATGACTTACAATCATCAAATATACCAAGGAGATAGATAATTTATAGCAAATAGACCGGTACACAGTCGCTTGGTCTACCACCACTTAGTCTAATTATCAGTTCGTCGAACTCCACGTGGTCTAACTTCATTTTGTCTACAACCAGTTTGTCTACTTACCATTTCGTCTAATTTCCATTTGGCCTAATAACCAATTTGTCTAATACCCAGTTTGGCTAACTCCATCTTGTCTAAAACCCATTTGGGCTAATTTTCACATCGGCTAATTTTCACTTCGTCTATTTCCAAATAGTCTAACAGTCATTTTGTCTACAAGCCACATAGTCTAATATCCATTTGGGCTACACCTACTTTGGCTAATACCACATGGTCTACCTATCATTTGGTCCAATTCCATTTAGTCTAATAACCAGTTAGGCTACTTATCATTTGGTCTAATTTTCACATAGTCTAATGACCATTTGGTCGAATTACTATTTATTATTCTGGCCATTTAGTAAGCAAGTTGAAAAAGGACAGGGAAATGAAAGTTTAAAAAATGAGACTTCAAAGAAGTGATCTACGTAAATGAGCAATAAAAGAGTTATTCACCTTGTTGCTGCTTATATCAAGATCAATCAATATCCCTGCATTTTATATATTAATTATTTAATTTATTAAAATCAATTATTTAGTATTATTTTTTAGTAATTAAACATTCATAGGTCTCCTCTTCCTTTCATGACTTTAGTAGAACAACCTAATTTTGTATTGCACTTCAAATTATGTTTGTTTGGTTGATAATCTGTTATTCATGTTTCTTATTTGATATCCGATGTACAGATGTTTGTGCAAGGACAGTAAATAAAAGCTAGGGGCGGTGCCAAGGTATTTTCATAGGAGAGGCAAGATGACACACAGACTTGGGGTTTGGAAAAGGGGGAAACTTAATTATAAAGGGTGAAGACAAGAATGGAAAATGGCATTTTGATACGTTGCCGAGCCCCTACATTGTATTTAACACACATTACATTTTAAGCATATATTTTCTAATGCACAATAGGCCTATGCAATTCTGTTCTACTCTAACTTGCAAGCGAGTGACCAAAAATGCTATGTTCTTGTTGAAGGTCATGCATGAAGCTTGCATTATACATTGATTTCATGACGAAGATGCCGCAAAAGCGTTTAATTTCAAGCACAATCTTTGAATAAAAGAGATAGATAGGACTTTATGTTAATGCCATGAGTTACAATAAGTGCGTGCGAGCGAGCGTAGCGAGCAAGCTTCGGGCGGGGGAAATATCTTAATTGCTGCAATGTTATTAAACATTTGGGCACTGTGTCCCCAGGTCTCGCTAAGTTCCTGCTCAAATGTGTCACACTATTTTCATATCAAGAACTAAATATTCTGCCATTAAGCTTCTCTTATTCTTTTGAGCTATGCAAACTGCTTTTTTCAGGGGCAGCGTTACATGACGGGGGGCAGGGGGCGGTTGCCCCCTATGACTTTTCAAGTGACCGAAAAGAGAGAGATAGAGAGAACGAGAGAGAGTGAGAGAGAAGAAAAAAAAAAAAGAAGAAGATAGAAGAGTATGCAACTATTATTATTATATTATTATTTGTTCATCTAAAACGTAAATTAACTCGCTCGTTGACAGGGGGGCACAATGGCCCCGCCCCCCTTCACCTTTCCAAGCACCCACAAAAATGTCGCTTTTTATACTTGTTCACTGCCTTCTTTTTGTTCTATAGGGCAGTGCCGTATCTAGGTATTATGACACCCTGGGCAGTGAATTTGCGCCCCCCCCCCCCTCCCCGAGTCAAATTATGTTATGCGAGGAAGCGAAAGCGACCTAGCGAGCAGCAATTTTTTAATTTATTTTTTACCCTTCCACGGGATTCATCATCGACATAACAATTTTTACAGAAGATCGTACATATATATGGTGTTTTTTCCCCATGATTTGTCATGTAAATAGAGTATACCATAATATAACAAAATATGCAGTCGCACAGCGGTGTATTGGATAGTTTGACAAAATATACGTTGTGTAGTCCTACAATGATTTATTACGTACAAAACAGGCAAAACAGATATCGGTATATTCTTGTTTTTGTTTTTGACTTCAGCTCAGGATAAAGTCTAATCAGGACAGCAACCCCCCACCCCCGGGCCCCTAGGCCCTTTCAAAAAGCTCTGGCCGCAACCTGTCCAGGGATGGCGAACAAAATTACGCATAGTGTTGTTGGTAGGTGCGTAGACGAAAAGGGAATAGCCCAACAGGCAATTAGCCTTAGTGGTAATTAGACAAAGTGATGTTTAGACAAATTGGCATGTAGACCAACTGACAATTAGACTAAATGGAAAATGGACTAAATGAAAGTTAGACCAACTGCATTATTAGACCATATAAATGCTACGTAGACCAAATGAATACTAGACCAACTGGAGTTTAGACGAAATGCCCACAGACCAACTAATTTTAGACTGACTGGGAATTAGACAAACTGACATTAGACGAACTGGTAGTAGACCAAGTGACAACAACATAAAGTAGACGACATAGACCCCTGTCCCCTTGAAATTTCTAAAATAGGTAGGCCCAGACTCCATACATCACGAATCATTTTTATGTATATAATGACCTCTATGACCTTTGAACTTTGACCTTGAGATCCCCTAAAATGTAATCAGTTCATTGTCCCTCACATATGCATACATGGGCCAAGTTAGAAGCTGATCCGTCAAACAGTTCTGAAGTTATTGTGAGAACAAACCCTTTTTATGTACATAATGACCTCTGTGACCTTTGACCTTTGGACCCAAAAATCTAATCAGTTCATTGTCTGTTGGACATGGTGGAGGGTGAAGGCAGGCCCTATATGTCCCTGCCGTCATTCTACTCCATCCGGTGGCATAGAAAGGTCCCAAATACAATAAAAATAAAAATAATGCATTCACATAATCCCGCGTCACCCATCCCACCTGCTAGTGCTATCTACACTGATTTTATTTTTCTACAATAAAAAAAAAATGTAATGTTTCAATTCAATTCAATTCAATTTATTTCACATTCGATAAAAAGGGGCAAACATACAAAAATTAAATCACAATAAACAGAATATATACATCAATAGAAAACAAAACAGGTAATATCAAAATGTGAGGGACAGGCAAACAAAGGCCGAAGGTCTATCGAAGGTTTATCCCAAAATATACATTATAAAATGTGATGCTTAAAAGAATCAAAAACATTTACACGCATGTACAAAACAATTTACCAAAGTACAGCGAAAAACAGAGCAAGCAAAACAAAAACAAGGGGCAAAACAAAAACAAGGGGCAAAATGTAAACATTATTTTAAAGTGTATAAGATAAGATTAGTTGTTTTTTATAATTCCTATTGAAGCTAGATGAGGAAGGGCTATTTTTAATATCTGATGGAAGATTATTCCACAGCTTTGGACCACTATATGTAATTGTGGTTCGAGAAAATTGGTAATTAAATTTTTGGATACGAATATGGGTAGATTGTCTAGTTAAGTAAGGTACAACAGAAGAATTTAACTTAAAACAATCATTCAAAAACTTAGGTAACAAATGATGCAAATATAAGAACATAAAATTAGCTAGTTTTAGTTTGTGTATGTCTTGAACTGTCAGTAGGTTGACTTCTTGAAACAGCAGAGCTGTATGTGATAGCGGAGCTGAACCTGTTATAATACGTACTGCTCTTTTTTGTAAAAGTAAAATTCTATTGAGATGAGTTGGAGCAGAGCTGCCCCAGACAATGTTACAATAAGTTATATGGGGATCTATCATCGACTGATAGATTGAAAGAAGAACTTTATGTGGCAATATCTTTTTTAATCGATTTATTGCACCAATAACTTTGGATATTTTACATGCTATATAAAAAATATGATTTTTCCAAGTCAGTTTATCATCTAAGACAACTCTTAAAAAGTTAGCAGAATGGACCAATGGAATTTGAAAATTATAAATGAAAACCTTTACATCAGTATATTTTATATTCTTATTTTTGGGTTTAAAAAGCATGCAACATGTTTTCCACAGATTAATTTTTAATTTGTTTGATGCAAACCACCTAAAAAACCTTTTTAAGCTCTGAGTTCAGGGTATTACATAAGTATTCAATATTATCCCCTGGCAAGAATAAGTTGGTGTCATCAGCATAAATAATTGAATGTAACATATTACTCACAAACTGAATATCATTAATATACAAAAGAAAGAGTAGCGGGCCTAACACAGATCCCTGTGGAACACCGCTATTAATATTTTTAGTAATGGAAGAATTATTATTCATAGAAACATATTGCACTCTATGAAGCAAGTAGCTAGAAAACCAATCTAAAGCTGTACCACGAACACCATAGTGGTTCATTTTTGGGATCAAAATTTGATGATCAACACAATCGAAAGCTTTAGATAAATCCAAAAAAATGCCCATAACAATTTTTTTGTTTTCAAAAGATAAAGAAATATGATTTGTTAATTCAAGTAAAGCCATGTATTAAAGATGAATGACCTTCCCTAAATCCGAATTGCTTAGAATATAAAATGTCATGCTTCAGTAGGAAACTAACCAAACGATTATACATTAATTTTTCAAAGATTTTTGAGAAAATAGATAGAACTGAAATCGGTCGATAATTATTCAGTAGTTCTTTATTTCCCTTCTTAAAGACTGGTACAACCTTAGCGATTTTCATTCGACTTGGAAATATACCCGTTTGTATTGAAAGATTGAAAATATTACATAGAGGGTGTGCTAATAAAACGATAGCCACTTGTATGACATGAGTATTAATATCATCATGACCTGGACTTTTACTACTATCAAGGTTATGGACAATTTCAAGAATTTCACTAATTTTTATTGGATTAATAAAATATAGTTTGAGGATTATGTTCCCTTGGTAAACAATCAGAAAAATGTGTATCAGTGTTTGGCAAAGAGTTAACAATATCAGTGGCAATTGTTGAAAAGTAATCATTAAATGTATTGACTATATCCATACCATCAATACGCTTGTCATCTTTTTCAATATAGTCCCATGAAACTTTCCTACGATTTGAGCGTAATAATTCATTTATAATTTTCCAAGTTGCCTTTGTGTTATTGCGTAAATTCTTGAATTTGTTACAGTAATAATTCCTCTTACATTTACGTATTGCACAAGTTACATAATTTCTAGCCATTGCATAAACAGATTTCCTATAAGCAGTGGGATTTTTAACATTACATTACATTTTTTCTTTTACACAGTTTCTTAAGTTCAGATGTAAACCAGGGCTTTGAAATACATATCTTCTTACTTTTAATGTTTAGAAATGGAAAACACTCGTCATAGATATCATTAAGTATATGCATAAAACAGTCAAATCGATTATTCACATCACGATTTTGTAACAATATGTCCCAATCAATTTCTGAAAGCATTCCACAAAATTTCGCAATGTTACTGTCGTTGATAACACGTTTTTTAACACTCTTATTTTCTTCAGAATCATTGATACATTTAGTACATGAGAATATTGATAAATGATCACCAACATCTGTAGTCATAATACCCGCCCGGATGTAATTTTCAGGCCTATTTGAAAAAATATTATCAATCAGAGTGGCTGAGGTCCTTGAAAATCTAGTTGGCTTCAATATAAAAGGTGTAAAGGAATAAGACATAAGTAAATCTGTGAATTTGTTAGTATGAATTGAAACAGTATTATGTAATAAATCAATATTATAATCTCCAATCAAAAGACATTCTTTGTTTTCATTTGTTATTTTCAGCAGAGACATTTCAATGATGTCCAAAAATGCAGAGACAGATTGATTAGGTGGTCTATATACAATGGCAAGAATAATCTCCTTGTGTTTAAAAAACAATTGAATGAAAAGCATTTCAACAACTTCACTAAAAATATCCAAGTCAGCTCTTCTTCTAAATTTGATTGTATCTCTTATGAAAAAACCTATACCACCGCCTTGTCTACAATTTCTTCCTTGCCCAAGAAAGGCATAACCGTTTTCATCGATTCATCACCTCTGAGCCATGTTTCTGATAATGCAATTATAGAAAAAGGATAAGAAAACGATGAGAGAGTACATACAAAATTGTCAAAATTTCTCTTCAGACTTCTACAATTAAAATGAAGTATTGATAAAGAATTAGTCATATTTTCAATGTCATTACCAAAAGTCAGTAAAATCAGAAGTGATTTTATTATTTGCTAGATAAATCTATGTACCTACCTATTTGCTAGTCTTCCGACTACGCAAGCCATTCGAGTAATTAAAGTCACGACAGTGCATATACCCCCCTAGGATCACGCCTTCCTCTGTGCACGTACGCATGACGCGCGCACACAATCCTCCTCTTTACGAGCAGCCTCAGACAAACTTTGACATGTTGCACGGCAAGGAGTGGGGTAGGAGGGTGGGACATAGGTAGGTACATAGATTTATCTAGCAAATAATAAAATCACTTCTGATTTTACTGATTTACTACAATAAATCAATGTACCTACCTATTTGCTAGACCAGCACAGATTCAAATGGGGGCATGTCCCAAGAGGAAGGTCAACAGGAACCCAAGGATGACGTTGCAGCTTGCAACGTCTTGTTAGAAAAAGACTCTACAGACAGAACATCTTTCAAATAAAAAGATGTGAAGGACGTGGAGGAGCGCCAGTAGGCTGCCCTCATAATGTCCACTAGGGGCACCCCTTGGAAAAGAGCCCAAGAGGCACTGATGCCCCTGGTATCTTGAGCACGGGGCTTCCCATCACTTAATAGGGCCTCCGGCCCAGCTGCCTGGATCGCTTCGACTATCCATCTAGAAATGGATTCTCTGGAAGCGGGGGAAAAGGGCTCTCGAGTGATGACAAAAAGCTGATCACTCTTACGAAGAGTCTTAGTCCTATCTAAATACCATTTCAAGGCCCTCACCGGACACCAGACCTTATCCTCCTGCACCGAGGAATGGTCCGACAGCGGTCTAAGAAAAATCTCAACTGGTCCAGAGGAAGCAGTCTGATTTTTGGCAATAAAGGAGGGCTTGGGTATAAGTCGCACACCATGGTTCTCCCAACGGATGTGACCCGGTGTGATACACAGAGCATGAAGAGTACTCCTCCTCTGTGCAGAAGCAATAGCAACTAAAAACAGCGTCTTGACCGTTAAATGGTGAAGGGGCGCTTTACCCAAAGGTTCAAAAGGTGGCTTCGCAAGCACGTCAAGGACCTTGGGTAGACTCCAAGAAGGAGTCAGGCTACGAGTTGATGGACGCTGCAAGAAGAAGGAGCGAGTCAACCTAGCCAATAGAGGGGAGTTGGAGACTCCCGAACCATCAGCAAAACCAACGTGGACGGCAGCAATAGCCGAACGATAGCCACGTATGGTTGAAATCGATCTACCCTTATCGAAAAGGGAGATCAAAAAATCGGCAATAACACCAATAGGGGCTTCACGTGGCGAGACACCCTGATTCTCGCACCAAGAAAAGAAGGCCCCTAGACGAGAGTTGTAGAGATCTCTAGTGGAGTCTCTACGGCTTCTCGTAACAAACTGGGAGGCCCTCTCGGAGAGCCCCGAGTTTCTGGCGTCTTCCCCAACAACGGCCAGGCAGTCAAGTGGAGGACCGCTGGGCGTTGATGAACAATCCCCGAGAGGGGTTGAATTATCAAATCCTCCCTGAGAGGAAGGGGAAACGGATGGCCGGCCAGGAGACTCAGCAGGTCTGGAAACCAATGTCTCGCTGGCCAATGTGGGGCTATCAACAAGAGCCAAGCCCCGTCCTCCTTGACCTTCCTCAAGACCTGAGGGATCAGAGGAATGGGGAGGAAAAGCGTATCCCCGGATAGCTCCCCAATGGAGGGAAAAGGCATCCAGCGCCCACGCCTCCTGATCCCGAACCCGCGAGGAATACCTCGGGAGTCGGTGATTGAGGGTGGAGGCGAACAGATCGATCTCCAGAGGACCCCACACCTCTTGGAGAAGAGCAAACACCTCCGGATGAAGAGTCCACTCTGACGGGAGGCATTTGCCCCGAGACAGAAAATCCGCGATCAGATTGTCCTGACCGGGAATGTAGGAGGCTACCGGAATAATGTTCATAGACCGGCACCACCTCCACAACTGGGCAGCTAAGGTGTTCAGAGAGGAAGACCGAGTGCCGCCTTGGCGATTGATATAGGCAGCTACTTTGTCCGTAAGAACGAGTACAGTGCGACCAACAAGACCGGGCCTGAAATGATGAAGAGACAGGCTGACCGCCATCATTTCCAAAATATTGATATGGGGCATAACTCTCAAGTGAGACCAGTCCCCTGAAATCATCTCGCCCCGGCAATGACCACCCCAACCGAGAAGGGAGGCGTCTGTCGCCAGAGAAACTGACGGAAGAGGGGTACAGAGAGGCTTGCCTTGAGCAAGAAACGAACTGTTCGTCCAGGGGGTGAGAAGGAGCTTGATATCTCTTGGGAGTGGAATCCACCCCAAAGGAGAATCTTTGCCCGGTCTGAAAAACTTGAGGTGCCTCTGAAAGGGCCTCATCAACAGCCTGCAGTCTGGCAAGACGTCGACTAGACTGGCCAGATAGCCCAGGAATTGAAGCCATTGTCTGGCTCTGACCCTGCGGTCATGGTGATAGTCCGAATTCTGTCCCGACTGGGGCGGGCAAGCTGATTCGGGATATCTATCTCCGCACCCAAGTACATCGGGGTACGTGTGGGAGATAATTCCGATTTTTCCCAGTTTATCAGAAAGCCTAAGTCTTGCGTTAGCCGCAGTAAAAGGCATAACTGATCCAACAGGAGGGACTCTGAGTTTGCAACTAGGAGCCAATCGTCTAGATAGACGAATAATCGGAGGCCGCGATTCCGTAGAAACGGGGCCAGGGCCGACACTATTCGGGTAAAGACTCGAGGGGCCGGCCTCAGCCCGAAGGGCAGGGCACGAAATCGAAACGTTTCGCCCCGGAAGGCGAATCCCAGCAAATTTCTCGACAGAGAGTGGATGGGAATGTGAAAGTATGCGTCTTTGAGATCGAGGGAGATCGCAAGGTCGTCCCGCTTGATCAAGGGCAGAATAGATGCCAAGGTCTCCATGCGAAAATGCACTGGAGGTATAAACCTGTTGATTCTTTTCATATTTAGAATCATACGTAAACTTCCCGAGCGCTTGGGAATGACAAATATTGGGGAGAGACAGAGATGAGGATGATCTCTCACCCTTTCTACAGCGCCCTTTCCCAGCAGCGTGGCGATCTCTACGGAGATGTGCTGCTGGAAAAGGGCGGACATTGGAGGCGGGCGGATTCTGATGGCGCCGTTTGGAATTGGCTTTATCAGATCTATGTAAAAGCCGTCGCGCACGACGGATAGCACAAAGGCGTCGCCGGAGATTGCCTCCCAAACTGGGAGGAATCTCCGGAGCCGCCCGCCTACACTGTCCACAAGCACTCGGGGTAAGGTATCAAAAGGCCGACTTGGGCCTGACCGGGCCCTTGGCGGCGGTCTTATGCCCCCCTCTTCCTCTCGCCGAGCCTCTACCACGGTTGTCCAGGGTAGGGGTCTCAACCCGAGGGATAGTCACAATCACTCGACGATTTGAGCGGTTAGCGGCTGTTGAGACCGACTTAGACTTCGGAAAGGACCGAGCAGGCTGAGTGGGCAAGAATTGTCTGGCCATCTCCTTTGCCTGTTTGCGACCCTCTATCTCTTTGTGGAAGACCTCATTAAACTGGCCCCCAAAGAGTTTGGGATGTGAGGACGGGATACCCCGCAAGAGAGGCGGGATGTCTTTCTCTAGCACTCCCAGTGTGGAGAGCGCCAACTTGCGGTGCTGATGAGAGCTGAGACCACTGAAGTCCAGCTAACAAAAGCAGGAGTTCATCCAACAAATTGGAGTCCCCCTCGGTCACATTCAGTTCAACTGATCTGGCCCGAAGGCGTAACAGTGAACCCAGGTACGCCGAAAGCCTTAAGCCCGACCTGACTTTGGTTTCAAAGTTCACTAGGGGCTTCTCGGCGGATCTATAGGACTGAGACTTGAAATTGATATTCAAACGTTGCCCCATACCCAAAATTTCCTGGGATAAACCCTTGGCTGAAAAGAAGCCCTGGGTATCATCCCGATAGAAAGAGAAGGCACTACCAAAGGGACGTCGGGTAGCCCGACCCGCATCGGTGAGTGCCTCCCTATCCCCATACTCCTGTTTGAAGTCCTCTGTAAGAGGAATACCAGGAGACGGGCCATGCTGTCTGAATAACGGTGATGGCTGATCACTGTCCGACTGGACTTGGGGAAAAATTTCTGGCATATACTTCTCTAACAGGGCCTTGGCATCTGCCGCCATAGCCTGAAAAGGCTGGGGGTCGTAGCCGGCCTGAGATTCTGAAACAGACGGGGCAGAAACCTGCGAGACAGAATCAAATTCGGGAGAAGTTGTCCGGTGGGGAAAATCCCATGGGGGTGGATATGCCCACGGACCAGTGAATAACTCCTCCCCCGGCGGGGCTCCGAGAGCCGCAGGCACGGGAGGAGTAGGTCGAGATACCGCATTCGGACAAAATTGTCCCAGGTTCTCATGAATATCGGAGACCGGGAAAACACCAGGGTCCGACTCGGGAACATCCTCCATCACAGTGATAACTGACTGGGGAGAACCCGTCTCAGTAACCGGCAGCGTCGGGGGATTAGTATCCAAACCATGCTGCTCAGCAAAGAGTCTCATTAATCTGAGCAACTCAGATTGAGAGTCGGGGGGAAGAGAGGGCGGAGCCTTCTTACCCGACTGGGGTTTATCCTTGGATTTACCCTTCTTGGCTTTAAGCTTCTTAGCGGGGGTGTGAGCCACCGTAATAGAAGGCCGTTTAGAAGCACGGGAAGTGTTAGGCTGCAGTATAGAAGCCTTACTACCCACATTGTCCGGGCCGGGCTCCCCAGTGGGGAGAAGCAATTTGGCCGCAACTGTGCTTCCCCGACCAGAGCCCCGATTCGCATTGACTGCCGGGGGGTGGACGGGCTGCTGCATTGCAGCACTGCTGGGAATAGCACCCGGAGCACTGACGTTGGTCAGTGGCTGGCGGGAACCAGCAGTCTTCCGCTGCGAGAACCTGCTCGAGGAGGTCGTCTTCTTAGCGGGATGCGGATTTGCGTTACCGACTGTAATTCCCCCAGACACACCGACGGTGGTCGGATGTCGGGGGAAGCCAGTAACACTGGGTGAAATCTCGCTAGGCACCCCGACGGTGGTCGGGGGTCGGCAAGACCCAGTAACATCATTAGCTGACCGCTTAGCGGTCTTACCAGTTAATGCCCCCTCCAGGCTCCCGACGGTGGTCGGGGGTCGAGAGGACCCGGTAATACTAGCTACCGCCCCCCAACTGCAGACGCGGTGGTCGTGAGTTGGAGGGAGCTAGAATTGCTAATGACGGGTGTTCGGTCCGAAGACTTATGAACACCTAACTTACCTATGAAGCCTGTCTTGCTCGACGTTCCCGGTACAAAAATACCAGAACGAGCCGACAGACTGACGCCCTTACCTCCCCTGACCATCGTGTTTGACTCGCTGGTAGGCGAGCGAAACACAGAGGTCTCCAACACACTCACTGGGCTGTCGCCCTTATAAGTGAGAGTAGTGGAAGGGAGGGAAGAAGAATTGGAAGAGCACGGAGGCAACCAAGACCTCGATTGCTCTTCCTCCGAAGAACTCATTATCACCTGTAAGGAGATATAAAAGAGTCAAACAATAAACAATTGTAAAGAAAAGGGCGTACAAAGCGAGAGTGAGACGGAATGGAATTTTCCAGCGCAGTGTGTGGAAAATTCCATTCACGCACTACGAACAAAAGAACACTCTCGTAAGGGTATATGCACACAACAGCCACACACACGAAACACCAACGAAACGAGTGTTCTTTTGTTCGTAGTGCGGGAATGGAATTTTCCACACACTGCGCTGGAAAATTCCATTCCCGCACTACGAACAAAAGAACACTCTCGTAAGGGTATATGCACACAACAGCCACACACACGAAACACCAACGAAACGTTACAGGGCTGAGCGCCCGGCAAAACGCCAAAGCGAATGCCCTGGGCTACTAAACGAAAGAGGTGAAAAGTGAGGTATGAATTTAAGCTCAAATATCACCAAATTAAATACGTGACAGACATAAACCGACACTAAACAGATAATAAAACAAGTCTAGGACGGAAATATTGGCAAAAGTCACCAGAAAACGCGCTAAAAGAGTAGCAAACTCTGAATTTTTGCGCGAGATAGTGACTTAGCTGCAACTCTTTAGGCTGCGAGAAGGAAAGAGGAGGATTGTGTGCGCGCGTCATGCGTACGTGCACAGAGGAAGGCGTGATCCTAGGGGGGTATATGCACTGTCGTGACTTTAATTACTCGAATGGCTTGCGTAGTCGGAAGACTAGCAAATAGGTAGGTACATTGATTTATTGTAGTAAATAGCATTATATTCTTCACGAAGTATGTAGGGGGTATCACCAACAAAATAATTGTGTATATCTGTCATAGTGTCATTGACAGGGTCTGTACAAATACAACCTCGACCTTCATCATTGTTTTGGGGAATTTGCCTCTTACATATAGTACAAACATTACTTACTGACATGTACAGGGATTATTAAACACAAAAACATGTAAATATATAAGAAAATATTAAAACAAGGAATTACAGGAGATTAATTTCGTAAAATGTGTAATTACACAATGCTTTCAACTCCAGGGACTCTAATAATAATAAAATAGATCAGTCATGAGGAATGTCACAAAGAACATCTATAGATGATAGATAATTGGTAAGAGTTCCTTTAACGACAGCCACCTACGATGGGGGTAGGATTTAGGGTTAGGGGATGAGGTTAGGGGAACTCCTTCCAAGGCTCGCGAGGTCTAGATCAGACTTAATCATCTTGGTGACAGGCTTACCATCTGACCCCTGAACAGACGATCCTTCAATGGAGGCGATGATCTTACCGTCATGTGTCCATGCAGAGAGAACCTTAGGGTGTTTGAAGGTTCTCATGTAGAGCTGCGCGTTCTGCTGTGTGAGATCCTCCTGTATCGTAATACCGGACTTCTTCAATCTCCTACGCTCCTGGATAACCTCCGTTCGCTTTCGATATGAGCAGAACTTCACTATGATGGCGCGATCATGCTTTCCTCCACGTTTCCCAACACGATGTGATCGATCGATGTCACTTTGGGTTAAAGTGAGCTTGAGATGTTGCCGAACTATATCGCACACAAGTTGATCCGTGTCCTCGTTTGCCTCCTCTTTGACTCCAAAGATTCGTAGAGAAGAACGCCTGGAGTACTGCTGGAGATCGTTGGTAGAGTGCTCGAGCTTCGCTAGTCGTTCCTCCTTCTTCCATCTCTTTTCCTAGCTCCTCTACACGATGACTTTTCTTTTCCAGATCAACTTCGATGTTGTGGAGCCTGCCTTCGTTCTGTTCAATTAACTTATTGAGCTTCATTGGCAATGGCTTTGGCAAGAAGACGGATTTCTGTTAAGAATTTCTCACTCTTGAAGAGTTCGACAAGCTGAGTAACAGAGGCGTCATTGCGTGTTATCGCTTTCGGCGGCATTGTTGTTACACAGGTTCGATAAATTGCGAATCACTGTACCGTTTAGGTGGTATTGTTAAAGTTACGTAATCTTTTGTGGAGTTATTCCGTATGGCAAGTGAAGGCAATGAGTGTAGAAAACGAAACTTACGGTACACTATATTGATTGAATGGGACTGGCTCTCCAAATCGAATGCTGGATAGAATAGCAAGTACACGGCGTTAAGATATCACAGTATCAACAAATAAATGCATGGAATCCTCAATTTATAGATGTAAAAAATCCCTGGAGTTAATCACAACTGTCTGTAGTTCTACATGAAGGTGCGAGTAGTAGAAAGAAGTAAAAACAGCAAAATTTTAGTGAAAAAGCTTCAGAGTAAACATGACAGCGAAGACAGCGAATGTTATGTTATATGTGCATTCACATATTCCCACCCCCCTGCCCGCTATATAACTACGCCAATGAATTTAAAGGGAGCGACAAATCGCAATCTATGGGCGCTTTTACAGTTGGCTGCTCGTTTCTCTGGATCGAAGTTCAAAGCGACTTCAATTTATCGTGCGCAGCTCATAAAAGTTTGCACATTGACCCAAATTTGAGTAAACCAGATCGTGTGTTCTAAATTCCAGTATTTGAATCTCATTGGTCGGTTGCGTATGGAGGGATTCGAGTTAACGAACGCGCGAGGAATCCGGCAATAACATTCCTTCGGTAGCGCACGATTGGACCTGATGGTATCCGAATTTCCCCCGAGTCAGGCCAACTGGTCAGGCCCATGGATTAAGACTTGCCACTCCCTTTAATGGAATAACGCTCCTCTAGCATAATGCTTGCCCCTCAAACTGAGAATATTCATGGAACATTTTTTTCTCTTTTAAAGAAACAAACTAGATGTAGAATATACTCAAATAAGATGAATTTACCATCGAATAAAAAATTAATACAGGTGTATTCGGCCTAATCTGTTTCCAATCTTGATATAAGAAACCCGGTGAGGCATTTACTGCAGTGCGGGCTTTAAAATTCAAGTAATGTATAGAATCTGCTCTGACACATATGCGCGTACCAAGGGGAGTGTTTTGGGTGTTTTAGGTGTTCAAACACCCCCGTTTGGTGTTATTTGGGCATTCTCGTGTAATAAGCCACTTCATGTTCCATGAATATTCTCTCATTGATTGGATCGTTGGCTAACTTCAGCTTGCTGTGTACGTGCGCGTTCATTCATGAAACTGTACTTGCTATTGTGTAGCTATAGGTAACTGTCTGAAAGTGGCAGAGTGGTCTTGAAGAGGAGGGAAATGAGGGGTAGATGGAACAAACAGGTTAATTATGTTTTCATTTCTGTCAAGAAAATAGTGGACAGTTCGCACAGTCCATACTTGAATTATATTTCTGACATTAATATTTACAAGAATCAGTCACTGTCTGGAAGTGGCAGAGTGGTCTTGAAGAGTAGGGAAATGAAGGGTAGATGGAATAAACAGGTTAATTACCTATATTTCTGTCAAATAAATGGTGGACAGTTCACACAGTCCACACCTATTTATAAGTACTCCATCATCAGCCTGATTCTTTTACAACAGAGACGGTGCTATATATACTTTCAGATTACATAATACTAAATAACATGAACAGGTAACAATATAAGGTGTGTCAAAATGTACTTAATGGGGTGAAAATTATGTGAATGATTAAAATAGTCAGGTCCAGAGGTCTACATAGCGACCTCTGCAGGCTTGTACATGACATTTGGCTTAATCATCCATACGAATTGTAAACGTTGATGTAGCCAATTAACACATCATGATTAATTAAACACAACACAAAAAGTAAGTTCCCCCAAAAGCAAAATGGCGTAACATTTTAACGAAAAGGTTTTAAGCAAACTAACTTGGCAGGAGTGTTCCTACACTTATTGACTAACTTCTGTGTGAAAATGAGATTGACCTGTCACAGGAGTCATATTTTATGCCATATTATTAACAGTGAATTTTAGCATTTCTTTCTTCATTTTAACCCTAAATATGTTTGCATCGCGAAAAGCAGTCACCACGCCGCTTAACTACTTTTTTCTTTCAAGCCTTGCGCAACTTTTGAGACCAAATTTGTGATGTCCGCGTGTGCGGTTCCGGAGTTATGCAACATTTGTGACCCGACGCCTCAAAACCTACAATAAGTCGCCAAAATTCTTTTTCTTGTTTTATACATTTTCTGAAAGTAGAGGTTCTCACCTTTCCAATGGTATATCACTTGCCTAGTTTACTGAATTATAACGCATTTAAATATCACATTTAGAATCGGTATGTAACCAGCAATCAATAACTCCTATTCAGAGAAAATGGCCATTTAAGTTTGGAACAAAAGAGTGCTAAACCTTCGCTCTCTGTGTGCGCCCAAGTAAAACTGGGTATTGAAATGGCCATAGCAACAGGTATGGATTATCAGATTAGGCTGAATTTTGGCACACTGCTCTGAGAGGACCTATTCATTACTCACTCAAAAAATCAATTTAATACCTTTAGAGGAAAAGTAGTAATTTGGCATTGAATGAAAGTATTACAAAAGCTCTCCAAACATTCATTAGCTTGACAGGTGAAAAAAGGGAGTCATTTTAAAATGCCCCCAAAAACATATTTCTAAGTCGAATTACGACTCACAAACTTGAGACATGATAGAATGATAATGAAACTACCCATTTCTATCAAAAACAGAAAATCGACTGATCCAAGCAAATTTACTATTTTGGGCTGTTTGCTACGTTGTGGTCCGTGCGACTTATTGTAGGTTTTGAGGCGGCGGGTCACATTTCGTAAGTGCATGTCAGACCCAAAATTGCCCCAAAACGTGATTTCGTGTACAAATCCAATGCAAATTGTGTTTCCAGCTAAAATTCATGTTTCATTATTTTTACTTTTACTGTTTAAAAACAATTAATTTTATGTTGTTTATGATTAAATTAGTGTCGCCGACGAATTCCATCGAAAAAACAATAAAAAACAAAAAGTCGAAAAACAAAGAAATACATAAGAAATTTAAAAAACAATAAAATACATAATAAAAAAATGATTTTACCGAATTTTTTTTTTGGTTTATTTGATCAGAATCTGACAAAGAAAAATTAGCAGTTTTGGGGCTTTATTTAATTAATTAGAGCAAACCATTAATTTTATGCATAAATTAGCATAATTAATTAGTTGTGACATTTTTCGGAGAAATTGACTATACAGTTTTGTAGATTACGTGGGCGGCGACGTGTGTGCCGATTTTCGTTGCGAATGCGCGGTGGACGGCCGAGATCTTAGGGAGGGGCGGAATCAGCCCCCCCCCCCCCCCCCCCCCCCCCCGGCTGTGAGATGGGTCTAAATAGGGTTAAAGTGTGCTCACATAACCAGCCAGAAAATTACCTCTTGTGTTTACACAATTGACAACTCATTTTGGTAGCAATATCTGATGTTAATTTTTTCAATAATCCGAATGGATTTTGCCATTTCAAAGTTAAGAGGGTTGAACATCGCTACTTTCCACTAAAATCTCCAAACTGTGCAAAAACACGAAAAGTGTCAGGATAGGTGCGAAGGGGTCAAACGATGGATGATAACAACTACAGCACTTTAACAAAAACCAGAAACAGAATTCGCCAAAATGACCCCCCAAAATGGCTCTTGTGACTTTTGAAAAGTGACAATTTTGCCTTGAATGTGTGCTGACTCATGTATGACTCGACGGATCAATTTCATTTTCACACAGAACTTAGTCAATAAGTGTAGGAACACTCTGACCAAGATATTTTGTTCGAAACCATATCGTTAAAAAGTTATGCCATTTTGATTTAGGGGGAACTTACTTTTTGTGTTGTGTTTAGTTCTGTGTAACTCTTTGTTATAACTAAAGCGAAGACAATTGCGCGATTAATATTTCAGTATTTTGTTTGAGATGTGTTACAATTATTGCAAACTATTCAGAACTGTCTTGTGAAATCTTGTCCACCCCAGAAATAGTTGTATCGATGGGAATTTGCGTGGTGAAATGAAGTCCCTTCTTTCGGATTCTGTGTGAGCGAGTTTCACATCGGAAACAAAAGAAAATCACTGAAGCCGTAATTTCTTTGTAACGTGTCTGCAAATGTTGGCAGTTATTGGATTAGTTCCCTAGTGGCTTCGATCACGGTATGGCCATTATTTGAAGTTAAAACACCCCCCTTTAGAATTCCTGATAACCCTTTTTTTTGCTTGTCAGATAATTTTTGAAAAAAAGACCCCCCCCCAATTAAAAAAAAAATACTGATATTTTTTTTTGCTTGCCAGAGATTTTTAAGGTAAAAACCACCCCCTTTAAAAAATCCAGGGTACGCCACTGCTCTGACATACGGTAGGATAAAATCATCGTCAAATGTTAACTGCAGTTTTAAAAAAATGGTAAGTAGGCCTATACCTATTTTCAATCTTGAAATAAGCAGCGCTCAGTAAGGTATTTACTGCTGGACATTTTGAACCAGCCAAGCCGTACTATACAGCTCAGAAGCAGAATGTCGACTGTACGTGGGCGCTGCCATGACAGAATACCAGCGTTGTAAAGAAGAATGTAATCAGGTTTTTCTTTTTTACTAAATACAGATCGAATAGGGAAAAACAGAGCCCACAAATACTATACTCAAACATTTTTTGTCCTCAACAACGTCACTCATGCCCAAAGTTAACCTTAAAATATCCAAATAAACGGCTTTTACTGCAGGTTTCTTCCCCAGAGTTCATGCAGCCAGCTAGTACCGCTAGCTCAGACCAGAGTACAACGACGCAGAGACAGAGTCCGGCTAAAAAAAGAAGAATTTCATCAATTAACTATACAGAGAGTAAAAGGGACAAACGATGTCTATAAAGTTTCTAACATTATTTAGTTCAATATAAAATAACTCACATCCAAAATCATCTTTAGATGAGTTCGCTCGGGAACTCGCAGTCATCTCATGTTGAGTGCTGTGCATACAGTGTATTGTTGTATCGTAAGCTGTAAGGGTTAAGCCCGCCTAGCAATTAGTATATGGTTGTACATGTACATAATATGCAATCGCGTCGCATGCATTGACCTTGCATTGAGATTGCACCGCAGTCTGGTGGGTGCTGCTCCTACATGGTATACTAATCACAAAGCGGACTACGATACAAATCGTACGTACGAATCACTGACCTCTATTGAACAAACCCATGGCATAATTATTTTGTTACGTGGGTGCCCCCAGTGAGAGTTACAGAGTCTGCACTACGTACCGTTCTCCAGACGCACGCGCAATCGTCGTCTGATTCGGTCGACCGCGAGGCAAAGCACGCGGGCCAATGGGATTTGGTCGTTCAGGAGATCGCTCACCTGCTGCCAACGCGACATCGTCGTGCAATGCGAGGGCGACGTTGCACATGCGGACGGCCAGGCCGACCGGTCGGGACGGAAGGCAGCGGGAAAACATTTTATAGAGTCCATCGGACCCCCCCCCCCCCCCCCCCCCCCCCCCCCCCGCAGCGCGTGCAAAGCCAATCGGGGCGGGCGTTGGGCCCCCCCCCCCCCCGCATCGCCTTAGCGAATAAATTATATTAGATTATTATTATTATGTAAACTCCCACGTACGGCAGCATGCACTACACTATACACATACACATGTATGTAAAACCAATGAGTAGCTAGAACACAGTGATACACATGCTGTCTCTATGCGAAGCCCAAAGACTGTTGTGCGGGGAGCCATTGGGGTGGAAAGGTCCTAGCATAATGGCAGTGATCTAGCATTCCTTACAGATACTTACCCTGACATTCACCACAAATCATAGATGGAATACCAAATGATCTCTTACAAACATCTTTTGATACAAGGAGAACAACATGAGACTATATTTAATGCATTTCTTTCCAATTTCTTTTTTTGCTCCAAATACAATACATGAGCTTTAAATGGGAGGATATATGAACTTAGTGAGTCATACCCCAGTCACACCAACGAGACAGACACAAGACACACTACAGACTGGACAACAAATTACATTTCTTCCAATCTGTCGGATTGGACGTGGTGCGACTAGGGTATAAGTCTTGTGTCAGATGCTTACCATGGCAACTGTTGTTGTTCCTCATCAAATATTATCCTCGAGTGTTGTTTGAAGAGGATGAAGATAAGACGATGATACCCTGTACCTCTGACTGGAAACGGAGCTAAGTAGTCCACTATTGTCTCTCCTTCATCTATCTTATTACCAGGTATGTTGCCTCTGTTACAAATCAAATCAAATGAGTAAGGATTTAGGAGTTCAATCACAACATCCATATAGAGAGACATTTAAAAAAAAAAAAACAAACACTGACATGATCAAGTTGAAAAAACAAAACAAAAAGTGACAAATTATGATCACAAGCAATCACCGTAAATTTCAGGAAGTCTAAAACAGATGAGTTTAGAAATACATGTAACCCCTTTGCCTTTCTTCAATCTTCTATGTACCTATGACATCACAGCATCATACATAAACATGCTAGAAATTCAAACCAACACTTCTTATTCTGACATGATTTGTCCAACATATTAATTACTGTGTATAATCAGCAGATTTTCGTAAGTCATTCAAACATCTGAACAATGGGAATATTTCTTTTAAACAATTAGAAATGTCCATTGCCGTGCAATGCGAATGTATCCCCCGGCACTGGCAGCAATTCAAAGGAGGGACAAAGAACCTCCCCCCTCCCCTCCCTCAAACAAAAGGATGGCGTAGAGATTGCCACCAGTGGCGTGGACTATGTCAACACTAGGAGCAGCATCATCAAAACAATGTGTGTAGATTAGAGTATAATGCATCTCTATAGAAAATTCGAAAGAAATCTCTCAAGAAATGTGACCTCAGAGCACACACAAGATATCCACTAAAATATGACCTTTGACCCTATGAAAGACTGAACACTGGGGCAGCATCACCAAAAACTATAGAGGTCTAGAGTAATCTATGATGGACCTCCATGCAAAATCTGAAAGAAATCAGTCAACAAATGTGTCCTCCAGAATGCATGCAACCAAAATATGACATTCGACCCTCTAAAAAGCAGAACACTGGGGGCAGCATCAGCAAACACTAAAGATGTGTAGATTTCACTAAGACACACCTCCATATAAAATTTGTAAGAAATCCGTCAAGAAATGTTAGATAAAGAGCGCACAAAATTCATGACCTTTGACCCTATAAAGGACAGAACAATGAGGGCAGCATCACCAAAAAGTAAAGATGTGTAGATTATACCAAGTTACATCTCCATATAAAATGTGAAAGAAATCCATTAGGAAATGCGGCCCGCAGATTGCACTCACGCCATCCTCCAAAGTATGACCTTTGACCCTATAAAAGACGGGACACTGGTGGCAGCATCACCAAAAACTGTAGGTGCGTAGATACACTTCCATACAAAAAATTTGAACGAAATCCGTCAAGAAATGCAGAAGAGTGCACGAAATGGACAAATGACCTTTGACCCTATACAGGACGGAACAATGAGGGCAGCATCACCAAGAAGTAAAGATGTGTAGATTATATACGTATTCGGTTTTGGTGACTTTTTATCCTGGCCGCCGTAAGCGGCGCCCTAACATCGCCATAACTGAGGGACTTCTCCAGAGCAGCTGGAACAAATGGTTGACTGAGCGAGTGATAGCGATTCAGCGGCCTGCATCCACTGGGCGTGTTACGTGTGATGAGAAGCGTCTTCTGGCTCGATCGAACTGTTTTCTATTGTTGTGCACTCGTGGTTTTTGTAGCCTAGTAAACATTTCTTTGTGATTCTTTTGTTGAACAAAGCAACTTTTATTTGTACTGATCTACAATGAAAAAAGCGAAGCAAGGAACTGGGAAACATTGTGCAGTTGTTGGATGCACGAACAATCGCAAAAAACTCAGAAAATGGAAATTATCGGTGTGTGAAATTCATTCTCCTTTGTCTAATGATGAATGCGAGTGTTTACAGCCGTATCAAATGCATCGATTTCCAAACAGAGTTTCAGCTGACAGTGCCGCGAAACTTAAGGAATGGTTGAAAAACATAAATCGCAATAGTTTTATTCCTAATGCCAACAGCAGGGTGAGTTGTCCATCTGTACTTTGACTTCTGCCAACATTAAAATCGGATTTTACTGTTGTAAAATAACTCATTGTCAAGTATGTTTACCTATCTTTTACAGACTGGTCTCTGGATGAATAAAACAAAATTAAATTATCTCCTTTGACAGTTCTGTCGGCTAGATTGTAAATGTAATCAATTCAGCTCTCTCATTAAGTCTGAATACCTATTCGTATTTCTGTATGAAAAGAATAATTCAGTGTTCCAAAAATGTTAAAATGGCTTGATTACTTTCTTTACAAAAGTGACTTAGAGGCTAGATTCAATTGTATATGAAATTTTATTATCACATGTATCGTATTGACTTAAACATTGATTTTAGTACCAGTAGTTCAAATTAATTTGCATAAGTTATCAATCGCTTTCAGTATCTCTTGTCTCCCGCAGGTGTGTTCAGTTCATTTCAAAGATGGAAAACCAACTGCTGACCATCCATATCCAGTCCAGTGCAAGGGTTACAAGAACTATGTGAGTTAATTGATCATGATTTATAAAGAATTACTTGTTATTTTCAATATAACTTACAATGTATATCTCCCTCAAAAAAGTAACTAGACATTTTCAAAACAAATTCTAAAAGTTACAGTTGTACAGTAATCTGTGGTGATATCAGTAAATTTCAAGGTGGTCTACACATATATTTTTTGAAAATATGACCTACATTGTTATATATAGAGTATAGATGTATGAAACATACTTTTGGCCGAAAGAAAATATAAGTGAAATGGGGAAAAAAAGGTTTTAATGATTTAATAATCTATGATATAGTTTTATGAAATTTTTAAAATAAAATTGTTCCAACAGAAAACACTCACTCCAGGAAGGCGACACCCAAAACAACGCACTCCGCCCAACTCTACAGACATAGCAGCTGATGGTGAAACACATACTGAACAGCATGGGAATGATCATGACGAAAGAGAGGGGGGCATATCTCACACCTCTATGCAGACAGATGTCCCTAAGATGGAGAATTCTTATTTTCAGTGGAGTGATGTCACCTTACAGGATCACAACTATGCAATGAAATTGTAAAATCAGCACTGTTTTTCTTATTTACTATATAAATCTATATACCTACCTATTATGCCAGTAGTCTTGACTACGGGACCCCTTCGAGAATTTATCACACATGAGTCACAATATTGTGCGCACCCCCCGTAATCCTATTGTCCCCTTCGCCACTCACGCGCGTCAACACGCTACGGCCATCTTCCTCTTTTGTGAGCAACCCCAAGTAGAAACATGTTGCTTGCAAGGTGCGGGGAAGGAGGGAGGGTCATAGGTAGGTATATAGATTTATATAGTAAATAAGAAAATCAGTGCTGATTTTACAAATTTACTGCAATAAATCATATATACCTACCTATTATGCCAGACCAGCGCCAACTCAAAGACCGGGAGGCATGTTTCAAGCAGAAGGGAATAGGATTACACCAAAGATTACAAAGAAGACACAGCGGCCTTCAAGGTGGCTGACGCAAACATAGCCTCACCTGCGGGAACATCCCTAAGGTAGCAAGAAATGAAGGAATTGGACGAACGCCAATAAGCAGCCTTCAAAATATCAACAAGCGCCACACCTTGAAACAGAGCCCAAGAAGTGCTGACACTACGAGTATCATGAGCACGAGGCTTACTGTCGGATAAAAGAGCCTCTGTGCCAGCGGCCCTAATAGCTTCGACGATCCACCTAGAGATGGAATCAAGAGAGGCAGGAGAAATGGCTCTCTAGTGATCAGGAACAACTGATCATCCTTACGATAAGACTTAGTCTTATCAATATACCATTTGAGAGCCCTTACAGGACACCAAACTTTGTCCTCGTGCACAGAAGAAAAGTCAGAAAGCGGACAAAGAAAAATCTCAACAGGGCCAGAGGCAGCTGTCTGATTCTTGGCAATAAAAGAAGCCTTAGGAATCAATCTAACACCTTTTCTCTCCCAGCGAACATGACCAGGAGTAAGACAGAGAGCATGAAGAGTACTGCGCCTCTGCCCAGAGGCAATAGGTACCAAAAAGAGCGTCTTAACCGTAAGATGATGAAGCGAAGCTTCACCTAGCGGTTCAAAAGGAGGTTTCGCCAAGGCCTCCAGGACCTTAGGCAGACTCCAAGACGGTACTAACTTACAAAAAGAAGGTCGTTTCAGAAAGAACGAGCGAATCAAACCACTTAGTAGCGGGGAATTGGAAATCCCCGAACCATCTGAGAAACCCGAATGAATGGCCCCGATCGCCGAACGGTAGCCTCGGATAGTAGAGATAGATCTCCCTTTGTCAAATAACGAGATTAAGAAATCCGCAATTGAACCAATAGGAGCCTTAGAAGGGGTTTGATTTCTCTCTTTACACCAAAGGAAAAAGACCGAGAGACGGGAATTGTAAATTTCCCTAGTAGAAGCCCTACGACTGGACATTAAAAAGTCCGCGGCTCTATCAGAGAGACCCGACTGTCTTGCAGATTCCCTGACAGGGGCCAAGCAGTCAAATGAAGGGACTCCGGACTGTGGTGAAGAATCCCCGAGAGGGGCTGCAACACCAGATCCGCTCTTAACGGGAGAACGAACGGTTGAGCCCTTAGGAGGCTCATAAGCTCTGGAAACCAATTCCTCCTGGGCCAAAAGGGAGCTATTACAAGCACCCGCGCCCGATCTTCCCTGATTTTCCGCAAGACACACAAAATCAGTTGGAAGGGAGGAAAGGCGAATCCCTGAAGGTTCTCCCAGCTGAGGGAGAAAGCATCGAGAGCCCATGCTCCCTGATCGCAAACACGGGAGCAATACTTCGGCAGCTGGTGATTTAGCACCGACGCAAATAGATCCACTTCCAGTGGACCTAGGCAACTGCGAATGCGGCAAAAGACCTCCGGATGGACCATCCATTCCGAGGGAAGATACCTGCCCCGAGACAGAAAATCCGCAATGAGGTTTTCCCGACCGGGGATGAAAGAGGCCACGGGTGTGATTGCCATGCGACGACACCACCTCCACAGCTGAGCTGCTAGGGCATTCAGGGCAGCCGAACGAGTGCCTCCCTGCCGATTGATATATGCCGCCACAGTAACATTGTCCGTGAGAATCAGAACCGAACGACTGAGAAGTCGACTTCTGAAATGGAGCAAGGTCAACAGAACTGCCATAAACTCCAGGACATTGATATGGGGAAGAGTCCCAAGATGAGACCAATCCCCTGCAACCGTGCTGCCTTTGCAGTGTCCTCCCCACCCCAACCGAGAGGCGTCCGTCGAAACCGATATCGACGGGAGAGGGGCAGTGAAGGACCTGCCTCGCGCTAGAAACTCCTTGCTCGTCCAACAAGAGAGAAGAGACTTGATCCTTACTGGTACTGGAATCCAGACCAAAAGAGAGTCTTTTCCCGGCTTGAAGAACCTGAGGAGATGTCTCTGAAAAGGTCTCATGAGGAGCCGGCAGTCCTCTAGAACGTCGACTAGACTGGCTAGATAACCTAGAAACTGAAGCCACTGTCTGGCCGTGACCCTTCTGGCCAGCAAGAGCTTGCGAGCCGCAGAGACAATGGTGAGAATCCTGTCTCGACTGGGCCGAGCCAACTGATTCCGTATGTCTAACACCGCTCCCAGAAAAACTGGGCTGCGAGTAGGAACTAACTCTGACTTTTCCCAATTTATTAGGAAACCTAAGTCTTGAGTAAGAGAGACGAGCAAACGAGTCTCGTCCAACAAACGATCGCGCGACTCCGCAAGGAGAAGCCAATCGTCCAGGTAACAAAACAACCGAAGGCCGCGTCGCCTCAGAGAGGCCGCCAGCACCGCTACAACTTGAGTAAAAACCCGAGGGGCCGGGCGCAGCCCGAAGGGAAGAGCACGAAAACGATAAGTCGCTGAGAGGAAGGAGAACCCCAGAAGATCGTGGGATGCGCGATGAATGGGAATGTGAAAATACGCGTCCTTGAGATCTATCTAGACCGCGTAGTCTTTCCTCTTGATCAACGGAAGAATGGAGGCGAGAGTCTCCATCCGAAAATAAACCGGAGGAATGAATTTGTTTATTCTTTTCAGGTTCAGTATCAAACGAAGTTTTCCCGAGCGCTTGGGAATAACAAATATTGGAGAAAGGGAAAGAGACGGCCTGTCTCTTACCCTTTCTATAGCCCTCTTTTCCAATAGAGACTCGATCTCCTTTGAAGCACGAGATCGAGACAGGGCAGACATGGGAGGTGACCGAATTCTTATAGCCCCTCCGGGGAGCGAAGCGAAAAGATCTATGAAGAATCCGTCACGACGGAAAGAACAAACGCGTCCCCGGAGATGGCCTCCCAAGCGGGGAGAAAAGAATGAAGTCAGCCACCTACCAAATTCGGACGAACAAACGCTCGGGGAAAAACATCAAAACCCAGGCTTGGCCTTCTGCGAAGCCGTCGCCTTACCACGAGAACCTCTCGAAATGCCCCTGCCGCGAGAAGGAGCTGGCTGCGGCTCAGAAGGCGGGACCCTAGACACACGACTGCGTTGACCCGAAACGGGACCAGCAGGCCTACGCCGGACAGGGGCCCGCGTTGACTTAGAGCTAGTGTGAAACTGCTTAGTCATATCCGAGATCTGTTTTCGCGCATCGATCTCTCTCTGAAAAACCGTAGCGAATTTACCACCAATAAGCGAAGGACCCCGAGACGGAACATCCCAGAGAAGTTGAGCAATGCCCGACTCTCTAACACCCGTCCTGCGACGGAACGTAGCCGAAGCAGCTGCGGTGGAAAGCTGCGACCACTGCAGACAAAAAAAGAGTATGCAGCAAGTCGTCAATAACCAGCTTGTCACCATCAGTAACATTCAACTCCTCCGCCCTGGACCTAAGGTCGGAGAGAAACCCTTGAAAAGCCGCCAAACGCATACCTGACCTAACCTGGTTTTCAATATTAAACCAAAACTTATCCTCCGCCTTGAACGCAGCGGAGGTAAGCGGATTAGTCGCCCGCAAGCGACGACCAACCTCTAAAATCTCAGGAGAAAGAGTCTTAAGGCGGATTCACACCAAACACGACAAACGACAAACGACACGACAGCACGACATGAAGGACTTTCTGAAAAATCGCTCTAATGCAAACCCTATGACACCGTGCACACTGCCACGACATTTTCCGAAACGTCGTGCACGACGTTTTTAGGGGTTTTTAGTCGTTTCAGAAAATCGCTCAGCGAGCGATTTTCCCAGCACGACAAAACGACATTTTGGCCACCAATCAATTAGCGTGGAGGATTTGCAGTGACGTCATATTTATCCACGGCTGCTAATTGATGGCAGAAACTTTTCATTTCTCCAGCTCATATCTCTATGGGATTTTACGTGTAAATTATTTTATCGCACCGCACAAAAAGTACCATAGAGCTATGCACAAAAACACAATACTCGTTATGTTTTCGTCGAGTCCAACCAAAATGAGATTTCCAAGTTACATACTTGTCTGATTGATCCTTCCTTTGGTTGAAAGGTTGCTGAAAATTTATCTTCGGTAAGTAAAACTAAGCCTAATTTGATGAGACTAGAGGTCTATATATTTAATGTTTGACCAACTTGACAAAGACCAAAACCAACGTTAACAATAACAATACAGTATAGGGCTAGGCCTAGATCTAACTAGACTGCAGACTGAATAAATGGTGGCTAAACCAAACTTTACTTAGCCCTAGCCTAGCTGTATGAGCAAATTCAATGAGAAGATCTAGATCTAGATCCCTGGCTCCAGATCTAACTTAGAATAGATCCAGCTGTTTAAATTGTTAGATATAATTCCTAACATTATATAAACTAAACTAAACTAAAGTAAAGCTAAACTCAAGCCCGGTCCCAGGACCATTCCAGGTCCAGGTCTGGAGACAAGGGGAGGGGGCATGGTATGGACTATGGCTGGGCCATCAATGGCCATCAATCCGTTTAAAGTCAGAGCTACTATGGTCTGGATCCGGGGTCTGGATATGACTATCATGGTCTAGTGTCTGTAAAATCTACAGAGAGAGAGAGGGAGAGAGACCCCCTCCCCCAAAAACAAACAAACAAAAAACAACCCAAAACCCCAAAACAAACGAAACAAAACAAAACAAAAACACCGGCTGCAAATTTCGAACCTGTCACTGACTTTAAACGTTACTAGACCATCAAATTGACATAGTCACACTAGGCCTATTGTTAGTTCTTAATATGAAGAGCCTAGGCTAGGCCTACTTTGGCCTTGGGGAGGGGTTTGTACTTTACTAAGCTGTATTAGGTCCAGATCTAGAGCCTAGGCCAAATAATATTGGTCTAGATTCTAAGTTAGGCAAGCATCTAGTCTCTATACTCTGAATTTAAAATATTTGTATCTATAGGCCTATTATCAATTTACATGTCATTGACTAACATGAGATCTAGAGTCTATATAACTTTATGTCGATCTAACTTAGATCTAATTAGTCAGAGACCCTTTTTTCTTATTTGTAGGTCTAGATATATGCCTAGTGTTTCCTTTTCTTTGTAATTGTTGAGTATAAAAAGAATGATGTGTACAGTGTAGAGTCTAGAGTTTGACTTCATTTTTAGGCCTCATTTTTTAGTCTAAACTGTTAGACTCGTCCATATCTTTTTGTTTTGTTAGATTTTGTTTTAGGTAGTTTTGTTGGTTTTTTTTTAATCAAAGCATTTTCAGTAGATCTAGAAGCAGTAAAAAGTTACAGGCCAATAACAATAAAAAAGGAGGAAGAAAATAATAAGATAAATTTTACATAATTAAGGCAATAAAACTAAAATTTTCAGAGAGTTTTTTTCAGTAGGGCTACAAATCTCTGCAATAGGGATGTCAAAGATCTAGCAGTGGCAGATTTAGGGGGGCAGCCCCTTTTTGCTTGTCAGAGAATTTGAAGGGAAACTGGATCAAAAAAATCTGATAACCTTTTTTTTTCTTCTTTGCTTGTCAGAAAGTTTTCAGAGATATCCCCCCCCCCATCCCACCCCATCCCCCCCGCTTTGACAAAATCCTGATTCCTGGATCCACCCCTGGATCTAGAGTTGATGTAGATCTACAATGTATATGTATTTATGTATATTCTACTTGCTGTTTATAAACCCGTAAGTCTACATTGAGAAAAAGGGACGAATCCCATCACTTGTTTGAGTGGGAGCATGCATAGCAAGTTATGAATCAAATTATATATCACTAGTGTCTGATTTATCATATGCCATATCACTAAATAAACTTATGATAGATTGAAATAGTTTAAATTTTATGTTTCACTTTTTTTCAAGTTGAATAATTACATAAATTTACATAAGACCACCCATTCTATATGAGACTACATGTGGATTTCTAAGATGAAATAAACCCTTTATGAACCCGTTTATTTGTAGTCTTATTTTTTGCTATTTTCTTCCTCTATTTTTTGCAGCATAAAAGAATGGGCCATGATGAACTTCTAGAAACCCAGGCAAATCGCTGTACAAAGATGAGGATATTAAAGGCGAGACACATTTGCTGTAAGATTGCCAGCAAGCTTGAAAGATCTGGTAATTATTTTGTTTCATTCAACTCTAAAATGAAGTTAAAGATTCGTTTGGAGATGGAAACTGCTAAGTCGTTTTTATATCTAGATACTTTACATACAGTACATCCCCCATCAATTATGTTCTTATAAATAAAACATAAAGCACCTCGGAATTCACCTGGTCAAATGATTTCTTTACTGTTTTAATTTTTTAAATCATTATTATTGTCAGCATTGTTATTTTGTCTTTTAAAGAAAATTATTATTATTTTCATTTTACTTTGTTATTTCTTATCCTGGCAAAAATACAATAATGATCTAATTTCCTTTCTCACTAAATTTACAGGAGAAAGTACTGAATGTAGTTTGGTCAACATACATGTACAGGCTTGTTTCATGCAGTACAAGAACATGGGGAAGAACGAGGGAAGAGAAGTGGAACTGGTGCATCATCATTTCAGGTCATCACACTCCCGTTTCCCGTCATCAAGGGAAAACACCTACTAACGTACATGTACTAGTATTGTTGATTTCACATCCTTACCTAGAGAGTAAGTACAATTTTATTTATAGTACAGTACATGTAACAATCCAATTGTTTCCCAATGCATGAATTCATGGAAATTGGGGATGGGTGTTCATTCAAAGTCGTGTCAAATAGTTGATCTGCTTCGTTTTAATAGGGAAATAATTTATACCCTGATCTTCTACATAAGCTTTGTCATGGTCCTACACAACCATAACATTTAATATATAAACACTGATCATGCATACTTGTGTTATAGTCCCTTGCTATGTTAAGTGGTGTTTTCTCATCTTATTATAGTTCTGTTCATTCCAGTAAATGTTTAGTTACTTTGATGCATGTGTTTTGTGAAAAAAAATGTTATACAATTGTACTAGTCACTTGGTAGCTATGATGTAATGATGTTAGGAAGGCTATATCATTTTTTAATTCCTTTTTCATTTTGTAGGGCACACATCTACAAGAGATTGTACCTGGTAGCTGATGCAAAAGGATGCTCTCAAGGACAAGAGGGGGTCGAAGGGAATGAACTTGAAGCCATTCATCATTCTCACATAGCAGTGTCTCCCCCAGTCCATCGGCTGCTAATATCAATACTCCCTGTGTCACCACACCCTTCCTTGTATTTCCTAGTACCCCAATACCCCTGCCCCCCCCCCCCCCCCCGATCTCAATTAATGATCTCACAATGGAGTGTGCAAGGACACACCGAAGGCATAACAAAATGAAGTTGACAGAATCGATTCATTTCAGTATTCTGAATAACAGTCTTACTCCCATGAAGAATTTAATTTTACAGCCCCTATAACTACATGTATGTTACTTCTCTTCCTTAATTACCCACGCCGATGAAAATCGGCAGGGTTATGTAAAGGGCTCCGTATGTTTTTTTTTTGTTTTTTTTGTTTGTTTGTTTGTTTGTGTACAAGATAACAAGAGAACGGGTGAACGGATTTGCACCAAATTTTCAGGGAATGTTCAGAAAGTGACAGGAAAGAATCGATTAGATTTTGGTGATGATTGGTTGACCCCTGCAAATTCTGTGTGACCTTGAACTTTTGACCCTGTAGTAAAGTATAGGAACTTCAGTTCAGAGAGTGACAGGATAGAAACTAGAAAGTTTGATGACCCCAAACTTCGCCTGCCGATGCAGAAATATTTTGGTCAATTAAAACACTCATTACTTCGTCTCACCAAAAATCTATTTCAGGTTTATGAATTTTAGAAGACTTTTAGACCCATTATTTGCTATTTCACTTCAAATCCGCACGAGCCTGCAATGAATATTCAAAGCCAACGTAGCCCAGCAACAAGGGATTTTTCGCGCTTGAACTGTACTCTCGTTGCGAAATCGAAAGCGGCTAGGTATACGGTATACGTATAGCCTAGCACGTCTAATTTCTCCTATTTCTTATCTTCTGTGCATTTCTGTTTATTTTCCCCGGTTCTTTCCACTTTGTTGTGGAAGTTTTTGTGATTTATTTTATCCTGGTGGACGTGTAGTACGTGATTTTAATTGTTTTCGGTGAAAATCTGGTGCGTTTGTTCGACGTGAGTGAGTCTATCGCACTCGCGAGTGTTCGCGTGTGTTGATCTGAGTGAGTGGCTGAGTAGCTGTAGTGTACGTACATATACACAGCACTGTCGCGAAGTGCCTGCATGGGGCCGGCTGACTGTAGTACTGAGTGAGTAAGCTCTGTGCCTCGCATGCACGTCATTTTCAAGTCGAGATCCAACTTCTTTTGTCGTCATATTTATTTTATCCAAGCCCGATGAAAAAAAAAACAACAACCCGAATTGCAATGTAAAGATAGAACATGAATACATTTACTAACACTGACATGACTGAAATTGCTAACATTTTTTTTCTCACCACGCCACGCTCTCTGACATGTCTAATCAATTACTTTTAGGGGAGGGATGTTTCAATAATAAAATATCTTTTTCAGAAGAATTTTTTCAAGGGTGGGGACACACAAAGCTATGACCTGGATATGGCAAAATTTATTGGGGGGGGGGGGGGGGGAGATGTGCCTCTTGTTATCCCCTTTGAATGGCTATTGCTTACAAAAATAATCGCAACAAAACAAAACCTATTGGGTTAAGGCGTGGGTCTGCCGCCTTTGACGGCCTTTCTAGTTTGCTACATGTTATGCATTACCACTGGTTAGATTGTTAATAGTCTGCAATAAGTAATTTCTTTTAGTGGGGACATTTAAACTTTTGCCAAAACTCTATTTCAAAATTTAACTGTGGTTAATGTTGTTGAATATCAAGTTACGTCCGCCCCCCTTACATAATCATTAGGCCATTGCAGATTTAATCTCGGGACTGAAGTGCATTTTACAGCACGTCCCAAGTATTTTAGAAGGGGGGGGGGGTGTCCAAGCTAATTATATTTGCTTACTATATCATACATTCTTGGGGGATGAATTTAATTTGCACTCTAATGGAGCTTGAACTTTATTTACATACCTTACAATACCATAATTTATAAGATATTTAGTTTATTTGGTTTCATATTTGCATGATTTTTTTAATGTACTATTTTAAGGAAAATCCATACTGGTCTATTTGTTAAAGGTGCGTGTAGTAATTTCCCCAGTCGAAATAAAATAGTTTAAAATTAGATGGAAAATAGAAAGAAAATAGACCCAGAAAATATATTTTCTTACTATTTCTTTGCTTTAAAAAATAGTGAGAAAATATTTCAGGAATATAATGGAAATAGTGATAAAAATAGGTTTAAAATATATTTTTACCCTATATGTTTTGGAACAAAAAATAGACAAAAAATAGAGATGAAAAATAGTTGAAAAATAGACCAAGAAAAATTATTCTCTTGTCCACAATATCCCATTAAAGATTTGAATTACAGTATTAAATTCCTTTTTTTTAGTCTTTTAAATATTGGTTTTTGTATTGTTTGTATTGTCCAATTACAGATTTTTCAGCTCTCAAACATAATACAATAGGCACTGAACTTGTTACAAATTTTGAAAGAGAGAGGGGGAGGGGCATGGCGAGAGAGAGGGGTGGGGGTAGAGAGAAAGAGAGAGGGAGAAGAAATGGGGAATGACATTTAAAAGTACATGTATGTTGTGTTTTTTCAATGAAACTCTGAAAATGGGGGTTTTTTTTAGTCATTTTAAGATGCACTAATGTAATATGGGGTAAAGAATTGCTTTTAATTTGTTAACAAAATATCAGCAGATTTTGTTTTATCAACCATGAGTTTGTGTTGAGATAACTTATATAGAAATAGAAAACAAAAATTTATGTTAGTCAACCAAGAAATTAAAGTACTTTCCTAATGTCTGGGGGTACCCAAAATCCATATAAAATATAGAAGCCTGGACAACTATTTTCAATTAAGAAAATATATTTTTCTGGTCATTTTGTCTATAAAATATGGTAAAGAGTGAGTGTATAAGACAACCCCCCCCCCCTCCCCATACACCATGGGTGTGTGTCGCGGAGAATACCACCATTTTCACACAAAATTTATGTTCCAAAGCAGTGGCGGATTTAGTAGGAGGGGCACATTCGGCCCGTGCCCCCCCCCCTTTTTGGAAGAAAAATATGCATCGTGCCCCCCTTTTTTTTTCAATTGTGCCACCCCCCACCCTTTTTTTGGGGGCTTGTCAGAGAATTTTTTTTTTTTAGTTCCCACACCCCCCCACCCCCCCCCCCCCCCCCCCCGGAAAACTGCTTGAATTATTCCGAATAGACAACAAAGATCATCAATTTTATGTAGGCCTATTTCTTCAATAATATACTCACACGACCACAATAATGAAGAAAGAAAACCTAGCTGTGATTATTCCGAATCAACATAGTCACATGACCAATTTAAGAACCTTCAGAAAATCCAAATAAAGAATAAATGATTTCAAGATTTCAAAATATGTCTTATGTTTACAATTATTTTGATGACTATAATGATGAATTTGAAATGAATTCTATCACGACATTCTCATCGAAGACGACATCACCTTCTCTCCAGCACGACGTTTTAGCGAATGTCGTGAGTGGTGTGCACTGTTTTTTGCCGTTTATCGTGTAGCATGTCGTGCTGTCGTGTCGTTTGTCGTGTGTTGTGTTTGGTGTGAATCCGCCTTTAGCCTTGAAAAAGCTGTCTTGATCCTGACAACCGAAGGCGAAAGCCTTACCCTTAACCGCAGTAGGGCGCTTAACCAACAGCGCGGCCTCAATGCGGTCATACTCCAGCTTGAAATCCTCCTCGAGAGCAATACCCTTGGAGGAATCCTGCTGCTTAAACCAACGCGAAGTCGAACCCTGCGCGCGGGTTGACTGAAATTCAGGGAGATATTTAGACAACAAAGCAATCGCTTCCATCCCACACAGGGCGAGCGATTGAGGCTCCGCCTGCCCAAGCGATTCAGAAACCGAAGCTTGAGAAGCCGCCTCAAGTCTGGTTCCACCCGAGTGGAATGAGACAAAGGACCGCAAACAAAGGACTCAGCAGGCAGAGCCCCGCATGGTTCAACAAAAGTCTCCTCGCCCGGCGGCGCCCCAAGGGCCGCGGGAATAGGAGGCACATGCGAACCCGACTCAGACAAAGACGAATCAATCACAAAAGGCTGATTAGTCTCAAAGTCAGACCCCTGAATAGGGACAGAAGCCAGGGTTGAAGTAGCCGGTACAAAGGACCAACCCTGATCCTGAGCAAAAGCCCGCATCATGCTGAACATATCAGCTTGAGAGGAGCTAGCTGGGTTAGCCAGGCCAGACGGGCAAGAGGCCGGCAAAGCCTTGCCACTTTTTGCCTTCTTCTTGGCCTTTTTCTTGGCTGGCTCGACAAGAGTCGAAGCCGAAACCCTTTTCTTAGAACGCTTAATCGGATTCGTTCGGATCTCCGAAGCCGCTTCGGAAAAACGAACCGAACCCTCCGCGGAGGGACGTTCACCTCCCTTAAAGGGATTAGAGCGCTCAGGGCGTAAGCCCAAAGAATCGCCCAAATCACCCATATTGGCTAAGCAAGAAGATGCAGTAGCCATGGGTTGGGAGCTAAAAGCACCCAGTGCGGGGGCAGACCGAGATGACTCGGTATGTGCCCGATGACTACTAAAGGCGTGTGAACCCACTATTGGACCGCTAGAGAGCGGCAATAGGGGAGCACTAGTAGTCACGCACTCGGGTGAAAACACCTGTTGCTCCGAAGAGCGTCCATAATTGTTAGCTCGAGCATTCCCATTAGCTGGCAATGTAGACAGCCCAGGAAGTACTCGTTCCCCCATATGGCGTCGGCCGGGGGCTAGGGTTTGAGAACCCAGACCAACATGGACTAAGCCCGTGGGTTGCCCTGCAGTAGTGGGGCGCGTCTCCCCTAACGGATCAGAGCGAGTGAACGCTACCGTACGGGAAACAACCGCCCCCCCTTCTGGTCTTGACGACCGGGGGATTGGATTCGAGATATCCAAACCACTAGAATCTGACGCCACCCACCCGAAACCACGGGCTTCGGAGTTGACAATCCAGACTCAGTTAACGCCACCCGTCCCGAAGCCGCAAGCTCCGAGACTGGCAAACTCTGCAAGGAAACACCACTAGGCAACTTACCCTTAGCCCTCCTCCCTCCCCCATGTACCGAAGTACTCGGGAGAGTTCTGGAAGGCCGAGTCGTCTTGCTAGACGACTCTTCGGAAGAAGCAGGTCTCCGTGACCTAACTGCTTCTTCTTCCGAATTCATACCACTGCAATAAAACAGACAATAAAGTATACTTTTCAAAATAAGAAATACTTCAACTGAATGCAGTAAATAAGACTAAAATTTATTTGGGAGATACGCACAAAAGATTTCCACAGCCAAAACCGTAAGAACAAACACCGAACCCAAAGGCTCGGTGACAAACGGAAACACCCGCAAACACACAGAAATATCTACGTGGGGCTGACCGTGAAAGGGAAAAATAAATGCCAAGAAAAGGAATCAAAAATCCCTTGCAATCGGCAAGAGTGACTACTACAACACAAAGTACTATAATCTAAGCGAATATAGGTACCTAAAAGTGCTTTAAATATGCGAAAAAAGCGCGCCTAAAAGATACTATACGACCTGATTTCAGGAGCGCTGTGACTATACGTCCTATCTCGTCGGGGGCGAGCAAGAAAGAGGAAGATGGCCGTAGCGTGTTGACGCGCGTGAGTGGCGAAGGGGACAATAGGATTACGGGGGGTGCGCACAATATTGTGACTCATGTGTGATAAATTCTCGAAGGGGTCCCGTAGTCAAGACTACTGGCATAATAGGTAGGTATATGATTTATTGCAGTAAATTACCAATTGCAGAACAGCCACTCTAAAGCAAATTAAATAGACCATTGTCCTGAAGTATCGGCAACAAACATGAATGATGGTGTGGTCAAGTTTTATACAGGACTGAATACAGCTGTGTTTTGGGCTTTTGTCAATTCTCTACTCATGACTTTGTCTTCTGTACCAAATTTTCAAACAGCAGTGCATGATCAAATTTTGCTCGTTCTAATGCGACTTCGACTTGGCCTTATGTTTACAGACCTTGGTACAAGATTTTGTGTCTCCAGAACCACAGTGTGCACAATATTTTCTACATGGTTAACAATAATGGCTAACTATATGAAAGACAACGTTATCTTCTGCCCAGCACGCGACACTGGCAAGAATTCGGCCCCAAAGTGTTGCTACTTGCCACCCCAAAGCTACCTGCATAATAGATTGTACTGAGATATTTGTTCAGAGACCATCAAATCTAAAAAAGTGGGCACAAACTTATTCTAATTACAAAAGCCATAATACTTACAAGGCACTTTATTGTATTGCCCCAAATGGCTCTGTAACATATGTTTCTAAACTCTTTTGAGGACAGGCAAGTGACACTTTTATTTCAAAAACAGTGGATTTGGTGAACATTTATTGCTAGGAGATGAAGTACGTGCAGACAGAGGGTTTACCATTGCAGACATTTTGCCAGCAGGAGTAAAACTTTCAATTCCAGCTTTTACCAGAGGATTTAAAGACAGGCGTCTTCCTGAAGAAAGTGTCACAGAAAATAGAAGAATAGCCAACGTGCGAATTCATGTGGAGAGGGCTATTCGACGCTAGAGTCCTCATCAATGCACCCATCGAGGCTGGCACCTAACCAACTCTCCTCTGGTCTTACTATCAGACCAACTTGAACAATCTGGGTACCCGTCTCCTTCTCGAACTGTTCTCTTGCAATCTGTTCATGTTGTTGACCATGCGTTGTGGCAGCATTTCCTCTGAAAGAAGGTGGTTTTTGATCCATTTGGCTGGATCACTTTCTGGTCGTTTTGGTACACTGGCGGCAGAACTACTGGTAATCCTCAGTTTCCGTTGTGAGGTCCATAGAGCTGATTTTTGGTTTACCGTTTTTTTCAGCAAGAATTTTTGCCCGAGTGTCTGTCAACTAGATATACTCCTCAAATACCTTCTTGCATGGACCACACTAGAACTGGGTTGGCCATAGAATTATTGCTGTTCGAGCGAATGTTCTGAACTATGTCTGGTATGACATTCTGCTGTGTGTTGCGATTCCGAATGCAGGACATGTCGGCGCAGGCAATGCCAATAAAGCCCTTCTTGTTGGCTTCATTAACCTTAAACGCCAATCCAGCAGTGTGGCTGCAACATCTCTCTTCTGAAGCAATGCAGTCACACTTTACACCAATAATCCGATTTTCATCCCGGTTCAACTTGATGGTAGTTGCCAATTGCTTGTGAGTAACGTATTTGACAGCGTAACATTATGTTTCATCCAGACATCTTGTGCATCACGATGCCCACCAATCCTGAATGGAGGTAGTTCATTCCTTCGCTGATGCTCCGAAAGTTTCGGTTGGGTTGGCTGTCACATGCTGGCATGCTGACAAAGTAGTCATAGATATCTGGGGGAAGGAAAAAAAAAACACACTCACTATAGGTCTTCCCACTTAGGTGAATTTAAATGAAGATATTTTAAACATAAGACTAAAAGACCCACCACCTGACACATTTTCTAAATGTGTCACATTCATAATGCATTGCTACTGAATATTTTTACACACACAGACACATTTAAATATCACTATTGATTTTGCACATTTCATTTTGTATTTACTTAGCTTTACTTCTAAGTTCTATCCTAAATTTGTTTATTTTGTCTAACAGATACGAAGTTTCACTTTGAACCTGTCATACTCTTACGACCATAATGCTGTAAATTAGGTAATGATTACATTGGAACCTATTACCGCTTCCAACTCCCAGAAATCATCCCGGCACTATATAATCCGTATCAAATCGTATGAACTAACACGATAATGAATGTGCGGGACACCCTTGTAGTGGAGTCTCATTAACTTTGACTGCTGAAAACTCACATCAAAATCGAGCGAAAATCGTCAATAATGTACCTTGAAACTCCAACTTAGGCCACTGATGGACATCATCTTCCCATTCACTCATCTTTGACGAAAATAAATCTGAAGACGTAGTTGTAAAGTCCAAAGAAAATAGAAGTAAAAATGATAACTGCGGCGGTACACAAGCAAGAATACAGCAGGATCACGAAAAAGAATACTAACCGAGAAGCCCCCCAGTAATGTAGAGGGCGCACTTCCATGAAAGGTCGCCCGTATTTGTGTATACCAAGATACATCTTCATACAAAATTTGAAAGAAATCCATCCAAAAATGTGGCCTGCAGAGTGCACTCAAGCCATCCCCTAAAGTATGACCTTTGACCCTATAAAAGACGGGACACTGGTGGCAGCAACACCCAAAACTATAGGATTTTAGATTTCACCGAGAGACACCTTCATGCAAAATTTGAACAAAATCTGTTCTGAAATGTGACCACTACAGCGCACACAAACTATCCCCCCAAATAAGGCCTTTTACCCTATAAAAGATGGAACACTGGGAGCAGCATCACCAGAAATTATAGGTGTCTAAATTTTAGCAAGATACACCTCCATACAAAGTTTGAATCCATAATACATAAAGAAATGTGACTGCTATGGGCACACAAAAATGTGACGCAGCGGTGGCGGCGGAACGCTGCTGAATCCAAAGTATCCTCCGGCATCTGCTGGGGGATACAATTATACTTGTAGATTATTGTTAGCTGGACATGCCATGATGAAATGGACAGAAAACCTATGCATATTTACAAAAATAAATCATTTGATGAGGTATACATGAATCATTAACCTCTAGATTGCTAAAGGTTTATATCAAATACATAATGGCAAATTTGGAATACATGTATCATACTTTTCTCTTTGAAATTGACATCACTTGTGCATTAAAGCATGATGTACTGAAAAAAACAAAACAAAACAGAAACAAACTGTTCACCAGTATTACAGAGGATATACTTACATTAACCAGTGCATATATTCAGCCTCATTGTCCAGTAAGTGGCCATCTGTAAGTAATGAACATACCATACATCAGCAAGCTTAAAACCGCCAAATTTTGTTCAGTTCATTTTTCTGTTCTCAATTGCGAATTCTCAGCTTTCAATCAGTTATACAGTGGAAACTCACTATAACGAGGACCTTGGGACCATGAATATTCCCTTGTTATATCAAGAATCTCCTTAGGCAAGAGATCAAAAATATCACAGCGTGCGCCTGCCGGCTCCCGCCAAGGCACGCGCCAATTAACGGACCTATGCCACCGCGGCCTGCCACCTCGCACTTAAAAATAAATCCGTCATGCCGCCGGGGCTGCTACCGATTACTCTTAAAAACTAATCGGCCATTCCCCCTGCGGCCTGCTGGCGATTGCACTTGAAATTAAATCCCCCATTCCGCCCCGCCTGCCGCCGAAGTGCGAATGTTTTTAAAAATAAATCCGCCATGCCGCCTGCGTTGCGGTCATAGTAGAATCACGTAAATATGACACTCTTTGTCAATTAAAGGGACATTATAATGGCGCCATCTACGTTTGCAACCTTGCCTAGTTACCAAGAAAGCTGAATGAAATAAAAATCTGCCATTCGAGCACGCGCGGTGCGGCATCCCATCGAAGATGCTCTTCGAGGCGAACTACATCTTTTATTTATTTTTTTTAATTATCTAAATTGCCGACATCGTGGGCGTTCAGGGGAGAGGGTCAACTTAGCTGGAAAGTAACCATTTTTCATGTTCATGGATGTAAAGATCACATATTCACATGTAGTGTATTTGGTCTGTAAACGAATTTGCCGTCTGGTGTCATGTTCTACTCTGGTCGGTTAAGATTCCCGAAGTGGTGATAAATCGAAGCGATATTATGGTAACCGTGGGGTACACGTATCGGCACGACTGCTGAAAAAAGCTGTGCGCGGCCATAGAGAATATGGTGTCAAATCTAACCGTTATGCGTGCGTTCAATTTTCCCAGTTTACTAATATCTAACATATTCATACCTCCACTAAGTATATTAACAAATAAAATGAAGATTAATGATCATATCACTGTATTCAGCAACTCAAAAAATATATAATTATTATCAGGAATAAATGTTAACGGATATTTAACATGCTTGTTTGTCCAATGATAGGGTACTTGGACTAGAAAATAACGCTACCTCAGGAAGAAAAATTTGCTTATCCGAAAAAATCAAGAACATAAAAGCATTTTCTTTGTAATAAAAAGGGAAATAATTATTTTCCGACAACCATTTAGATTATATATGCAGAGAATATTAGGAAATAATGTAAGTTGGCGAAGGAAGCTCATTTCCGCGTCCAAATTTTGGTCTCGACCAAAATATGGACGTGGCAAATTTTGCCTCTCCCGAAAGTGAGGAAACGCAAAAAAGTGTTTATGAATTATAAAGACAGTGAACGGAATCTTTCAAGAATATATGCGGATAGGTTTCTTTTGCGGATACCAACACCCCCCCCCCCCCTTGAGGAGCACGCTTCGTGGCTCATCAACCCCGCCATGAAATTAATTCCTGGCTAAGCGGCATTTTGGAGTAACCAAAGAAACAAAGAGCCGTAATGACTTTGTATCTGATAGACTTTTATTTGTATTTTTGTTTTGTTTCGTGCTTGAACAAATCAAACTTTTTACAGTGGTTTTGAAAATCAAGATTTATATGCATGTTCATCCGTCTCGTAATGTACAGTATGGAAATTCAGCCTAGGTGAGAGAAAACAAAATGCATAAATTACTTGTACTTGTGATGTTCTTTTCCCTCCGCAAAGCCACCGCCCTTTGATGGTGAAACGATATTTTGCGCGCTATTGTAAACATGTCAATCATTGTGGCGCGTGAATGGTACGTGACCTCTTTTCGTCAGCGTGCCTTTTTCCTTCCACATCTACTGCGCACGAATAAAAATAAAAATGTAATGTCTTATTTACTCCTAAAACACATTATCGATTTTTCTTTCCTAAATCACGCACTGTCTTATAATAATAATAATAATCAATTTATATACCGCAAATTGCAAAATTGCCTCTAAGCGGTCGAAAAGACAAAGGAATGATGAAAGTTGACTAGAAGGAAACCAAATACTTCGCACAACAAATTACATCAATCAATACCCTCCAGTACACAATAATAGTACAAATTACAAAGCACAACCAAAATATGAAACTTATCACAAATTAATATAGTAGTAGTAGGCCTTGCATAACTACAAAAACATGAAGGATGGAAAATGCCATATAGGGATATCAGATTTAAGATTTATGATTTAAAAAGATGGTTTTAAGCATAAGTTTAAAAGTATTAACAGATCTAGCATTGCGATTTTTGAAGGGGAGATTGTTCCAAAGAAATGAAGTGCATAGGAAAAAGAACTTAAGATAATCTCGGCTGAGTTCACTTCACTTTCTCTCTGCTAAAGAAAAAAAGTCTGTGTTTCCGCTCTATTTACTGCAGTTTAAAGAATCAATCATAAGTGCCTCTTGTAAAATTAACGCCTGACAATTTTTTCTTCTTCTAAATCACGTACTGTATCATGACGAAAGTTCTTTTAATTCTGTTTTTAAAGCAAATTTCTGTATACGCTTTCCTTTTTACTGGATTAAAAGCGATAGGAACAAAAAAGGCTATTGAGGATATTATTTTGCCCTGATTCTTTTCTTTTCGGCTGTAATAAGAATTACATAATTGAAACGTACAGTCCCGCCGCGGGAAACGGCATGCGTCCGTATAATATACGCGTCTTCATAGCACTACGTCTAAATGCGTTCGGGCATACTAGGGGAATGGACTAGTCTAAATGACTGAATGAACTACAATACTTGGAATCAGTTTGCATACAATATTTGGTTCTATGTTAGGTACGGTATCTGCCGGGGTTGTATCGTCGCTACACCGGACGAGGGTTTGTGTGCAAGCGTGATGTTTGAGATGAGCCGCGAGAACGGAATGGTCCCTCTTTTTGATTTATATTTCATCTTTTTTTTCTCTTGTTTATATTCCATTTTATATCTGCAATGTCCTTCTCTTTCAAGACGTTAAAGACAAGGACAGGTGCATGTTGCCGATGTTACCAAAACATCCTTATGATTTATGTTTCAGCTAAGCGCCAAATCATTTTTCGATTCGATAATGTATTTTGCGTCTTAGTTCTAATTTATTTGTTGTTTCATTTGGTCAGTAGATTCTTTGTGATTTATGCGCCGAATCAATTTTCAAGTCGATAAATGTACTTTGCGTCTTATAGTCCTAATTTATTTGTTGTTTCATTTGGTCAGTAGATTCTTGTAATTATGGCCGAATCAATTTTAAGTCGATAAATGTACCTTGCGTTTATAGTTCTAATTTATTTGTTGTTTCATTTGGTCACTAGATTCTTTGTAATTTATGCGCCGAACCAATTTTTAGATCTGGGTTCATAATTCGGGATGAAAAAAAATGTTATATTTCTGAAGGTTATTCCTAAAAGTCACATAGTCATATTATATTTTCGTAATTACGAATTATGTATAGCCTACATCGTTTTCGAAAATACGTAAACGACCTTCTGAATAACGAATCTTCACAAAAATACGTCACATAGTTGAAATTGTGAACCCCTCGCTATGGAAAATTTGTATTTCGGAATTACAAACTGATGAGTTATAAAACGAATTTTCTGAAATAAGGGGAGAAATTCCCTCCCTGCACCACCCCTGCATGTTACATTGCGTCTAAACACAAGTCAGTCCGCCTACTTTCCGCCTACCGTTATCTTTATCTCGAATTTGCTATGAAACGTGGGACCCCCCCCCCCCCCCATAACATACAATGCAGTATTGCCCAGAGTAATTTGGTCGAAAGTTAAAAGCAGTCATGACGTCGAACTATAACTTTTGGCCAGAAAAAATGTTTGCTAAGCCGTTTTTCTCTCAAATTTGTCAAGTCGTCACAGATTTGCACTTGCGCGAGAAGGGGGAAAACTTTCCCTTGCACCACCCTTTCATACATGTATACAGTGCAGTATTGCACCTGTATAAAGCATTGTCAAAGTCCCCCACCCCTCACAAAAAATAAAGAAAAAACAAACCTTCATAGGGAATGCATTTTAGTGAAAGGCGTAGAAGGTACAAATTATTACTATGTTCGAACTGCCCGCGCCTCAAAAAGACAGGAGATTCTTAGGAAAGCGGGAGGTCCATTGATGGATTATTGATCGTTATTACAAAAAACGATCTTTTCTTTTCAGTATCGACACCCCTCTTGTGTTCAAACCCTGCCTTCCAATTTATGGCAGGAAGTTCTTAGAAATCGGAAACCATTGATAGATTAATGACATGCCATGAAAAGGTGACACAGTTATTGTAAGGGGAGCTGGAGTTCTGGGAAAGGGTGAAACAAAATAATTTCTAAACTTTCTTACTCTGTCTCTTACTACGTTCGTCTGGAAGACTATCATATTAGATATGTCCCTGAAAAAGGATTGCTCTTCAAATACCCTCACAGAAAGTAAATGTAAGCTTTCAACAGAATATGAAGAGCGTTCGATTGGTGTGTGATTTTGGAGAGAGAATTGTTTTTAAAGCTCCATACAGAGTAATAAATCGGAGAGATAAGAGTCCAATTCTGTAACTTTTTAACAACCGAAAAGAAAGGAGGTCAGCATTGTGACCAGAAAAAAAGGATCTTTTTCGAGATTATGAAACAACTGCATGATATTTTTTCTAACCTCGAGTAAACTAGCGGGAGAGAAGCGTTGACATTCGAGCTATATATAAAACCGTTTATCTTCGTCCGTGTTTAACATCAGGATGATACGTTTCAATTATGTAACTCTATGACAGCCGAAAAGAAAAGAAAGTTAGCTTTATAACCAGAAAAAAATTGGCATGTATGTGTCGAGATTATAAAACAAACGCGTCATTTAGAAGGACAAGGGGAGAGAAAAAAAAAAAAATCAACAATCGTCTCGTGCAGAGGCCTGAGGAGGTGCTTTATTAATTCTTGTTCTTTGAAAGGGGCGGCTTCTATACCTCCGTAACATGCAGACCTGGGGAAAAGAAAAGAAATTTAGCTCTTAGAAACCCGTA
>CM046866.1:21854847-22037789 GCA_025617745.1 Heliocidaris erythrogramma
ATAGTTTAAAATATATTTTTACCCTATATGTTTTGGAACAAAAAATAGACAAAAAATAGAGATGAAAAATAGTTGAAAAATAGACCAAGAAAAATTATTCTCTTGTCCACAATATCCCATTAAAGATTTGAATTACAGTATTAAATTCCTTTTTTTTAGTCTTTTAAATATTGGGTGTTTTTGTATTGTTTGTATTGTCCAATTACAGATTTTTCAGCTCTCAAACATAATACAATAGGCACTGAACTTGTTACAAATTTTGAAAGAGAGAGGGGGAGGGGCATGGCGAGAGAGAGGGGTGGGGGTAGAGAGAAAGAGAGAGGGAGAAGAAATGGGGAATGACATTTAAAAGTACATGTATGTTGTTTTTTTTCAATGAAACTCTGAAAATGGGGGTTTTTTTTAGTCATTTTAAGATGCACTAATGTAATATGGGGGTAAAGAATTGCTTTTAATTTGTTAACAAAATATCAGCAGATTTTGTTTTATCAACCATGAGTTTGTGTTGAGATAACTTATATAGAAATAGAAAACAAAAATTTATGTTAGTCAACCAAGAAATTAAAGTACTTTCCTAATGTCTGGGGGGTACCCAAAATCCATATAAAATATAGAAGCCTGGACAACTATTTTCAATTAAGAAAAATATATTTTTCTGGTCATTTTGTCTATAAAATATGGTAAAGAGTGAGTGTATAAGACAACCCCCCCCCCTCCCCATACACCATGGGTGTGTGTCGCGGAGAATACCACCATTTTCACACAAAATTTATGTTCCAAAGCAGTGGCGGATTTAGTAGGAGGGGCACATTCGGCCCGTGCCCCCCCCCTTTTTGGAAGAAAAATATGCATCGTGCCCCCCTTTTTTTTTCGATTGTGCCACCCCCCACCCTTTTTTTTTGGCTTGTCAGAGAATTTTTTTTTTTTAGTTCCCACCCCCCACCCCCCCCCCCCCCCCCCCCCCCCCCCCCCCCCCCCGGAAAACTGCTTGAATTATTCCTGACACACGACAAAGATCATCAATTTTATGTAGGCCTATTTCTTCAATAATATACTCACACGACCACAATAATGAAGAAAGAAAACCTAGCTGTGATTATTCCGAATCAACATAGTCACATGACCAATTTAAGAACCTTCAGAAAATCCAAATAAAGAATAAATGATTTCAAGATTTCAAAATATGTCTTATGTTTACAATTATTTTGATGACTATAATGATGAATTTGAAATGAATTCTATCACGACATTCATCGAAGACGACATCACCTTCTCTCCAGCACGACGTTTTAGCGAATGTCGTGAGTGGTGTGCACTGTTTTTTGCCGTTTATCGTGTAGCATGTCGTGCTGTCGTGTCGTTTGTCGTGTGTTGTGTTTGGTGTGAATCCGCCTTTAGCCTTGAAAAAGCTGTCTTGATCCTGACAACCGAAGGCGAAAGCCTTACCCTTAACCGCAGTAGGGCGCTTAACCAACAGCGCGGCCTCAATGCGGTCATACTCCAGCTTGAAATCCTCCTCGAGAGCAATACCCTTGGAGGAATCCTGCTGCTTAAACCAACGCGAAGTCGAACCCTGCGCGCGGGTTGACTGAAATTCAGGGAGATATTTAGACAACAAAGCAATCGCTTCCATCCCACACAGGGCGAGCGATTGAGGCTCCGCCTGCCCAAGCGATTCAGAAACCGAAGCTTGAGAAGCCGCCTCAAGTCTGGTTCCACCCGAGTGGAATGAGACAAAGGACCGCAAACAAAGGACTCAGCAGGCAGAGCCCCGCATGGTTCAACAAAAGTCTCCTCGCCCGGCGGCGCCCCAAGGGCCGCGGGAATAGGAGGCACATGCGAACCCGACTCAGACAAATACGAATCAATCACAAAAGGCTGATTAGTCTCAAAGTCAGACCCCTGAATAGGGACAGAAGCCAGGGTTGAAGTAGCCGGTACAAAGGACCAACCCTGATCCTGAGCAAAAGCCCGCATCATGCTGAACATATCAGCTTGAGAGGAGCTAGCTGGGTTAGCCAGGCCAGACGGGCAAGAGGCCGGCAAAGCCTTGCCACTTTTTGCCTTCTTCTTGGCCTTTTTCTTGGCTGGCTCGACAAGAGTCGAAGCCGAAACCCTTTTCTTAGAACGCTTAATCGGATTCGTTCGGATCTCCGAAGCCGCTTCGGAAAAACGAACCGAACCCTCCGCGGAGGGACGTTCACCTCCCTTAAAGGGATTAGAGCGCTCAGGGCGTAAGCCCAAAGAATCGCCCAAATCACCCATATTGGCTAAGCAAGAAGATGCAGTAGCCATGGGTTGGGAGCTAAAAGCACCCAGTGCGGGGGCAGACCGAGATGACTCGGTATGTGCCCGATGACTACTAAAGGCGTGTGAACCCACTATTGGACCGCTAGAGAGCGGCAATAGGGGAGCACTAGTAGTCACGCACTCGGGTGAAAACACCTGTTGCTCCGAAGAGCGTCCATAATTGTTAGCTCGAGCATTCCCATTAGCTGGCAATGTAGACAGCCCAGGAAGTACTCGTTCCCCCATATGGCGTCGGCCGGGGGCTAGGGTTTGAGAACCCAGACCAACATGGACTAAGCCCGTGGGTTGCCCTGCAGTAGTGGGCGCGTCTCCCCTAACGGATCAGAGCGAGTGAACGCTACCGTACGGGAAACAACCGCCCCCCCTTCTGGTCTTGACGACCGGGGGATTGGATTCGAGATATCCAAACCACTAGAATCTGACGCCACCCACCCCGAAACCACGGGCTTCGGAGTTGACAATCCAGACTCAGTTAACGCCACCCGTCCCGAAGCCGCAAGCTCCGAGACTGGCAAACTCTGCAAGGAAACACCACTAGGCAACTTACCCTTAGCCCTCCTCCCTCCCCCATGTACCGAAGTACTCGGGAGAGTTCTGGAAGGCCGAGTCGTCTTGCTAGACGACTCTTCGGAAGAAGCAGGTCTCCGTGACCTAACTGCTTCTTCTTCCGAATTCATACCACTGCAATAAAACAGACAATAAAGTATACTATTCAAAATAAGAAATACTTCAACTGAATGCAGTAAATAAGACTAAAATTTATTTGGGAGATACGCACAAAAGATTTCCACAGCCAAAACCGTAAGAACAAACACCGAACCCAAAGGCTCGGTGACAAACGGAAACACCCGCAAACACACAGAAATATCTACGTGGGGCTGACCGTGAAAGGGAAAAATAAATGCCAAGAAAAGGAATCAAAAATCCCTTGCAATCGGCAAGAGTGACTACTACAACACAAAGTACTATAATCTAAGCGAATATAGGTACCTAAAAGTGCTTTAAATATGCGAAAAAGCGCGCCTAAAAGATACTATACGACCTGATTTCAGGAGCGCTGTGACTATACGTCCTATCTCGTCGGGGGCGAGCAAGAAAGAGGAAGATGGCCGTAGCGTGTTGACGCGCGTGAGTGGCGAAGGGGACAATAGGATTACGGGGGGTGCGCACAATATTGTGACTCATGTGTGATAAATTCTCGAAGGGGTCCCGTAGTCAAGACTACTGGCATAATAGGTAGGTATATGATTTATTGCAGTAAATTACCAATTGCAGAACAGCCACTCTAAAGCAAATTAAATAGACCATTGTCCTGAAGTATCGGCAACAAACATGAATGATGGTGTGGTCAAGTTTTATACAGGACTGAATACAGCTGTGTTTTGGGCTTTTGTCAATTCTCTCCTCATGACTTTGTCTTCTGTACCAAATTTTCAAACAGCAGTGCATGATCAAATTTTGCTCGTTCTAATGCGACTTCGACTTGGCCTTATGTTTACAGACCTTGGTACAAGATTTTGTGTCTCCAGAACCACAGTGTGCACAATATTTTCTACATGGTTAACAATAATGGCTAACTATATGAAAGACAACGTTATCTTCTGCCCAGCACGCGACACTGGCAAGAATTCGGCCCCAAAGTGTTGCTACTTGCCACCCCAAAGCTACCTGCATAATAGATTGTACTGAGATATTTGTTCAGAGACCATCAAATCTAAAAAAGTGGGCAAAAACTTATTCTAATTACAAAAGCCATAATACTTACAAGGCACTTTATTGTATTGCCCCAAATGGCTCTGTAACATATGTTTCTAAACTCTTTTGAGGACAGGCAAGTGACACTTTTATTTCAAAAACAGTGGATTTGGTGAACATTTATTGCTAGGAGATGAAGTACGTGCAGACAGAGGGTTTACCATTGCAGACATTTTGCCAGCAGGAGTAAAACTTTCAATTCCAGCTTTTACCAGAGGATTTAAAGACAGGCGTCTTCCTGAAGAAAGTGTCACAGAAAATAGAAGAATAGCCAACGTGCGAATTCATGTGGAGAGGGCTATTCGACGCTAGAGTCCTCATCAATGCACCCATCGAGGCTGGCACCTAACCAACTCTCCTCTGGTCTTACTATCAGACCAACTTGAACAATCTGGGTACCCGTCTCCTTCTCGAACTGTTCTCTTGCAATCTGTTCATGTTGTTGACCATGCGTTGTGGCAGCATTTCCTCTGAAAGAAGGTGGTTTTTGATCCATTTGGCTGGATCACTTTCTGGTCGTTTTGGTACACTGGCGGCAGAACTACTGGTAATCCTCAGTTTCCGTTGTGAGGTCCATAGAGCTGATTTTTGGTTTACCGTTTTTTTCAGCAAGAATTTTTGCCCGAGTGTCTGTCAACTGGACATACTCCTCAAATACCTTCTTGCATGGACCACACTAGAACTGGGTTGGCCATAGAATTATTGCTGTTCGAGCGAATGTTCTGAACTATGTCTGGTATGACATTCTGCTGTGTGTTGCGATTCCGAATGCAGGACATGTCGGCGCAGGCAATGCCAATAAAGCCCTTCTTGTTGGCTTCATTAACCTTAAACGCCAATCCAGCAGTGTGGCTGCAACATCTCTCTTCTGAAGCAATGCAGTCACACTTTACACCAATAATCCGATTTTCATCCCGGTTCAACTTGATGGTAGTTGCCAATTGCTTGTGAGTAACGTATTTGACAGCGTAACATTATGTTTCATCCAGACATCTTGTGCATCACGATGCCCACCAATCCTGAATGGAGGTAGTTCATTCCTTCGCTGATGCTCCGAAAGTTTCGGTTGGGTTGGCTGTCACATGCTGGCATGCTGACAAAGTAGTCATAGATATCTGGGGGAAGGAAAAAAAAAACACACTCACTATAGGTCTTCCCACTTAGGTGAATTTAAATGAAGATATTTTAAACATAAGACTAAAAGACCCACCACCTGACACATTTTCTAAATGTGTCACATTCATAATGCATTGCTACTGAATATTTTTACACACACAGACACATTTAAATATCACTATTGATTTTGCACATTTCATTTTGTATTTACTTAGCTTTACTTCTAAGTTCTATCCTAAATTTGTTTATTTTGTCTAACAGATACGAAGTTTCACTTTGAACCTGTCATACTCTTACGACCATAATGCTGTAAATTAGGTAATGATTACATTGGAACCTATTACCGCTTCCAACTCCCAGAAATCATCCGGCACTATATAATCCGTATCAAATCGTATGAACTAACACGATAATGAATGTGCGGGACACCCTTGTAGTGGAGTCTCATTAACTTTGACTGCTGAAAACTCACATCAAAATCGAGCGAAAATCGTCAATAATGTACCTTGAAACTCCAACTTAGGCCACTGATGGACATCATCTTCCCATTCACTCATCTTTGACGAAAATAAATCTGAAGACGTAGTTGTAAAGTCCAAAGAAAATAGAAGTAAAAATGATAACTGCGGCGGTACACAAGCAAGAATACAGCAGGATCACGAAAAAGAATACTAACCGAGAAGCCCCCCAGTAATGTAGAGGGCGCACTTCCATGAAAGGTCGCCCGTATTTGTGTATACCAAGATACATCTTCATACAAAATTTGAAAGAAATCCATCCAAAAATGTGGCCTGCAGAGTGCACTCAAGCCATCCCTAAAGTATGACCTTTGACCCTATAAAAGACGGGACACTGGTGGCAGCAACACCCAAAACTATAGGATTTTAGATTTCACCGAGAGACACCTTCATGCAAAATTTGAACAAAATCTGTTCTGAAATGTGACCACTACAGCGCACACAAACTATCCCCCCAAATAAGGCCTTTTACCCTATAAAAGATGGAACACTGGGAGCAGCATCACCAGAAATTATAGGTGTCTAAATTTTAGCAAGATACACCTCCATACAAAGTTTGAATCCATAATACATAAAGAAATGTGACTGCTATGGGCACACAAAAATGTGACGCAGCGGTGGCGGCGGAACGCTGCTGAATCCAAAGTATCCTCCGGCATCTGCTGGGGGATACAATTATACTTGTAGATTATTGTTAGCTGGACATGCCATGATGAAATGGACAGAAAACCTATGCATATTTACAAAAATAAATCATTTGATGAGGTATACATGAATCATTAACCTCTAGATTGCTAAAGGTTTATATCAAATACATAATGGCAAATTTGGAATACATGTATCATACTTTTCTCTTTGAAATTGACATCACTTGTGCATTAAAGCATGATGTACTGAAAAAAACAAAACAAAACAGAAACAAACTGTTCACCAGTATTACAGAGGATATACTTACATTAACCAGTGCATATATTCAGCCTCATTGTCCAGTAAGTGGCCATCTGTAAGTAATGAACATACCATACATCAGCAAGCTTAAAACCGCCAAATTTTGTTCAGTTCATTTTTCTGTTCTCAATTGCGAATTCTCAGCTTTCAATCAGTTATACAGTGGAAACTCACTATAACGAGGACCTTGGGACCATGAATATTCCCTTGTTATATCAAGAATCTCCTTAGGCAAGAGATCAAAAATATCACAGCGTGCCGCCTGCAGGCTCCCGCCAAGGCACGCGCCAATTAACGGACCTATGCCCACCGCGGCCTGCCACCTCGCACTTAAAAATAAATCCGTCATGCCCGCCGGGGCCTGCTACCGATTACTCTTAAAAACTAATCGGCCATTCCCCCTGCGGCCTGCTGGCGATTGCACTTGAAATTAAATCCCCCATGCCCGCCGAAGCCTGCCGCGAATGTTCTTTAAAAATAAATCCGCCATGCCGCCTGCGTGCGGTCATAGTAGCAATCACCGTAAATATGACACTCTTTGTCAATTAAAGGGACATTTATAATGGCGCCATCTACGTTTGCAACCTTGGCCTAGTTACCCAAGAAAGCTGAATGAAATAAAAAATCTGCCATTCGAGCCGCGGGTGCGGCATTCCCATCGAAGATGCTCTTCGAGGCGAACTACATCTTTTATTTATTTTTTTTAATTATCTAAATTGCCGACATCGTGGGCGTTCAGGGGAGAGGGTCAACTTAGCTGGAAAGTAACCATTTTTCATGTTCATGGATGTAAAGATCACATATTCACATGTAGTGTATTTGGTCTGTAAACGAATTTGCCGTCTGGCATGTTCTATCTGGTCGGTTAAGATTCCCGAAGTGGTGATAAATCGAAGCGATATTATGGTAACCGTGGGGTACACGTATCGGCACAACTGCTGAAAAAAGCTGTGCGCGGCCATAGAGAATATGGTGTCCCGAATCTAACCGTTATGCGTGCGTTCAATTATTTCCCAGTTTACTAATATCTAACATATTCATACCTCCACTAAGATATATTAACGAATAAAAATGAAGATTAATGATCATATCACTGTATTCAGCAACTCCAAAAAATATATAATTATTATCAGGAATAAATGTTAACGGATATTTAACATGACCTTGTTTGTCCAATGATAGGGTACTTGGACTAGAAAATAACGCTACCTCAGGAAGAAAAATTTGCTTCATCCGAAAAAATCAAGAACATAAAAGCATTTCTCTTTGTAATAAAAAGGGAAATAATTATTTTCCCGACAACCATTTAGATTATATATGCAGAGAATATTAGGAAATAATGTAAGTTGGCGAAGGAAGCTCATTTCCGCGTCCAAATTTTGGTCTCGACCAAAATATGGACGTGGCAATTTTGCCCTCTCCCGAAAGTGAGGAAACGCCAAAAAGTGTTTATGAATTATAAAGACAGTGAACGGAATCTTTCAAGAATATATGCGGATAGGTTTCTTTTGCGGATACCCCCCCCCCCCCCCCCTTGAGGAGCACGCTTCGTGCGCTCATCAACCCCCGCCATGAAATTAATTCCTGGCTAAGCGGCATTTTGGAGTAACCAAAGAAACAAAGAGCCGTAATGACTTTGTATCTGATAGACTTATTATTTGTATTTTGTGTTTTGTTTCGTGCTTGAACAAATCAAACTCTTTCTACAGTGGTTTTGAAAATCAAGATTTTATGCATGTTCATCCGTCTCGTAATGTACAGTATGAAATTCAGCCTAGGTGACGAGAAACAAAATGCATAAATTACTTGTACTTGTGCATGTTCTTTTCCCTCCGCAAAGCCACCGCCCTTTGATGGTGAAACCGATATTTTGCGCGCTATTGTAAACATGTCAATCATTGTGGTCGCGTGAATGGTACGTGACCTCTTTTCGTCAGCGTGCCTTTTTCCTTCCACATCTACTGCGCACGAATAAAAATAAAAATGTAATGTCTTATTTACTCCTAAAACACAATTATCGATTTTTCTTTCCTAAATCACGCACTGTCTTATAATAATAATAATAATCAATTTATATACCGCAAATTGCAAAATTGCCTCTAAGCGGTCGAAAAGACAAAGGAATGATGAAAGTTGACTAGAAAGAAACCAAATACTTCGCACAACAAATTACATCAATCAATACCCTCCAGTACACAATAATAGTACAAATTACAAAGCACAACCAAAATATGAAACTTATCACAAATTAATAGTAGTAGTAGGCCTTGCATAACTACACAAACATGAAGGATGGAAAATGCCATATAGGGATATCAGATTTAAGATTTATGATTTAAAAAGATGGGTTTTAAGCATAAGTTTAAAAGTATTAACAGATCTAGCATTGCGAATTTGAAAGGGGAGATTGTTCCAAAGAAATGAAGCTGCATAGGAAAAAGAACTTAAGATAATCTCGGCTGAGTTCACTTCACTTTCTCTCTGCTAAAGAAAAAAAGTCTGTGTTTCCGCTCTATTTACTGCAGTTTAAAAGAATCAATCATAAGTGCCTCTTGTAAAATTAACGCCCTGACAATTTTTTTCTCTCCTTCTAAATCACGTACCTGTATCATGACGAAAGTTCTTCTTAATTCTGTTTTTAAAGCTAAATTTCTGTATACGCTTTCCTTTTTACTGGATTAAAAGCGATAGGAACAAAAAAGGCTATTGAGGATATTATTTTGCCCTGATTCTTTTCTTTTCGGCTGTAATAAGAATTACATAATTGAAACGTACAGTCCCGCCCGCGGGAAACGGCATGCGTCCGTATAAATATACGCGTCTTCATAGCACTACGTCTAAATGCGTTCGGGCATACTAGGGGAAACGGACTAGTCTAAATGACTGAATGAACTACAATACTTGGAATCCAGTTTGCATACATTATTTGGTGCTATGTCTAGGTACGGTATCTGCCGGGGTTGGATCTGTCGCTACACCGGACGAGGGTTTGTGTGCAAGCGTGATGTTTGAGATGAGCCGCGAGAACGGCACTGGTCCACATCTTTTTGATTTATATTTCATCTTTTTTTTCTCTTGTTTATATTCCATTTTATAATTCTGCAATGTCCCTTCTCTTTCAAGACGTTAAAGACAAGGACAGGTGCATGTTGCCGATGTTACCAAAACATCCTTATGATTTATGTTTCAGCTAAGCGCCAAATCATTTTTCGATTCGATAAATGTATTTTGCGTCTTAGTTCTAATTTATTTGTTGTTTCATTTGGTCAGTAGATTCTTTGTGATTTATGCGCCGAATCAATTTTCAAGTCGATAAATGTACTTTGCGTCTTATAGTCCTAATTTATTTGTTGTTTCATTTGGTCAGTAGATTCTTTGTAATTTATGCGCCGAATCAATTTTCAAGTCGATAAATGTACTTTGCGTCTTATAGTTCTAATTTATTTGTTGTTTCATTTGGTCACTAGATTCTTTGTAATTTATGCGCCGAACCAATTTTCTAGATCTGGGTTCATAATTCCGGGATTGAAAAAAAATGTTTATATTTCTGAAGGTTATTCCTAAAAGTCACATAGTCATATTATATTTTCGTAATTACGAATTATGTATAGCCTACATCGTTTTCGAAATATACGTAAACGACCTTCTGAATAACGAATCTTCACAAAAATACGTCACATAGTTGAAATTGTGAACCCCCTCGCTATGGAAAATTTGTATTTCGGAATTACAAACCTGATGAGTTATAAAACGAATTTTCTGAAATAAGGGGAGAAATTCCCCTCCCTGCACCCACCCCTGCATGTTACATTGCGTCTAAACACAAGTCAGTCCGCCTACTTTCCGCCTACCGTTATCTTTATCTCGAATTTGCTATGAAACGTGGGACCCCCCCCCCCCCCCATAACATACAATGCAGTATTGCCCCAGAGTAATTTGCGTCGAAAGTTAAAAGCAGTCATGACGTCGAACTATAACTTTTGGCCAGAAAAAATGTTTGCTAAGCCGTTTTTCTCTCAAATTTGTCACAGTCGTCACAGATTTCGCACTTAGCGCGAGAAGGGGGAAAACTTTCCCCTCCCTGCACCACCCCTTTCATACATGTATACAGTGCAGTATTGCACCCTGTATAAAGCATTGTCAAAGTCCCCCACCCCTCACAAAAAATAAAGAAAAAAAAAACCTTCATAGGGAATGCATTTTAGTGAAAGGCGCTAGAAGGTACAAATTATTACTATGTTCGAACTGCCCCGCGCCTCAAAAAGACAGGAGATTCTTAGAAAGCGGGAGGTCCATTGATGGATTATTGATCGTTATTTACAACAAAAACGATCTTTTCTTTTCAGTATCGACACTCCCCTCCTTGTGTCAAACCCCTGCCTTCCAATTTATGGCAGGAAGTTCTTAGAAATCGGAACCCATTGATAGATTAATGACCATGCCATGAAAAGGTGACACACGTCTATTGTAAGGGGAGCTGGAGTTCTGGGAAAGGGTGAAACAAAAATAATTTCTAAACTTTCTTACTCTGTCTCTTACTACGTTCGTCTGGAAGACTATCATATTAGATATGTCCCCTGAAAAGGATTGCTCTTCAAATACCCTCACAGAAAGTAAATGTAAGCTTTCAAAACAGAATTATGAAGAGCGTTCGATTGGTGTGTGATTTTGGAGAGAGAATTGTTTTTTAAAGCTCCATACAGAGTAATAAATCGGAGAGATAAGAGTCCAATTCTGTAACTCTTTTAACAACCGAAAAGAAAAGGAGGTCAGCATTGTGACCAGAAAAAAAGGATCTTTTTCGAGATTATGAAACAACTGCATGATATTTTTTCTAACCTCGAGTAAACTAGAGCGGAGAGAAGCGTTGACATTCGAGCTATATATAAACACCGTTTATCTTCGTCCCGCTGTTTAACATCAGGATGATACGTTTCAATTATGTAACTCTATGACAGCCGAAAAGAAAAGAAAGTTAGCTTTATAACCAGAAAAAAATTGGCATGTATGTGTCGAGATTATAAAACAAACGCGTCATTTAGAAGGACATAGGGAGAGAGAGAAAAAAAAAAATCAACAATCGTCTCGTGCAGAGGCCTGAGGAGGTGCTTTATTAATTCTTGTTCTTTGAAAGGGGCGGATTCTATACCTCCGTAACATGCAGACCTGGGGAAAAGAAAAGAAATTTAGCTCTTAGAAACCCGTAGATACACATTTTAAAAATAATTAGAGCATGGTAAAATAATATCCCCATTAGCCATTTTTGTTCCAATCGCTTTTAACCCAATAAAAAGGAAAGAGTATACAGAAATGAAATTTAGCTTTCAAAACAGAATTAAAAGAACTTTCGACTTTATGATACATGTACGTAACTTTGAAGGAGAGAAATAATTGTCAGGGCGTTAATTTTACAAGAGGCAGTTATGATTAAAAGTAAATAGAGCGTAAACACAAGACTGTTGTGTTAGCAGAGAGAAAGTGAACTCAGCCGAGATTATCACACAAGTGCGTGATTATCATACAAGTGCGTGATTTAGGAGAGAGAGAAAAATCTATAATTGTGTGTTAGGAGTAATAAGACATTACATTTTTATTCGTACGCGGTAGATGTGGAAGGAAAAAGGCATGTTGACGAAAAGAGGTCACATACCATTCGCAGGACCAGAATGATTGACATGTTTACAATAGCGCGCAAATTGTCGGTTTCACCATCGAAGGGCGGTGGCTTTGCGGAACGAAAAGAAGTACAAGTAATTTATGCATTTTGTTTCTCGTCACCTCTGAATGTGATCATTACTAGACGGATGAACATGCATACTAAATCTTGATTTTCAAAACCACTGTCGAGAGGGAGAGGGAGGGGGTTGATTTGGAAATGTTTATATGGCAAGCTTTCCAATTATTTGGACGCAAGACTGCACTGTACATTTATTTAACTGGGATGGGAGCGGGGAAAGCTCTGACTTTTACCACATTTGAGAGAAAGATAATAATGACTCGTAGCAAACATTTTTAGGCGGAAATTACAGTTCAACGCCCTGACTTTTTAAAATTATTTGGACGCAATAGTACGTTAAAGGGGTGGGTGACGCCCGGACTGCTTTTTAATTATTTGGATGCAGTACTGCATTGTAACTATGTCACCAATTTTGAGAGAAAGATATCGGCTAGTAGCGCCCTTTTTTGCGTTCTCCCTTTTTTAAATTTCTTTTTTTTTTAGTTGACGTTTAGTGGGGAGGCCGCCCCCACCACCACTCCCTATAGTCACGCGCCTGAAAAAAGGGGTTTCGCATATTCGAATGTTGATAACAGAACCCTCGTCGCTTTATGTAAGATGTGCGGTACTAGTCAACAAAAAAGAAAGGTCATAAAGCAGTAAAAAGAAACAGGGTTAGTAATTCCGAAAAGTTAGGGCTCTATTAAATCTTCGGAATTACGAACCATAGGAGTAACGAACCATCTGCATTATGACGTATGGAGGCAGTCTGGACGGGGTCATCCCTATAGCTAGAAGGTCCGATAGTTAGCGGGTCCGATAGACCGACACCCAATAGATAGAAGGTTCGATAGACCGAATGTACGAGAGGGTCCAGTAGACAGAAGGTTCTATAGACCGAATCGCCAGGAGGGTCCAATAGTCCGAAGGTTCTATAGATCGAATGACCAACGGGTCCGATAGTCAGAAGGTCCGATAGATAGAAGGTTCGATAGTCCGAATGTACACGGGGGTCCAATAGACAGAAGGTTCTATAGACCGAATCGGCAAAAGGGTCCAATAGTCCGAAGGTTCAGTAGGGGTCCGATAGTTAGAAGGTCCGATAGACCGACAATTAATGCGTACAAAGGGTAAAATAGTGGATAAAATGATAAGTGGGTAAAAAATAAGTGGGGGCGTTCCAACCAAAGGAAAAGCAAAAAAGGAAGAGGTTGAAAAGGAAAGAAGAAAAGAAAAGAAAGGAAAAGAGAAAAAGAAAAGAAATCACAAAGGAAAGAGAAGAAAACAAAAATCAAAAACTTCACTCACTAGCATTATTAGGGTTACTTTTACCAATGCCCATTATATTTTCATTATTGATATTAATTAGTTATCAATATATTATCGCCATATTTATGTATATAAACCAATGCCAATTATATTAATAAGTCATATTCAAATGGAAGTTATTTGGTTTGCATCTTGAATCTTTAGCTAATGTTATGCTATTTTTCTACTCAAAGAATGTTAGCAACATAACTGAAAGGAATCAAGCCGCAAGTTGACCTAAAGGGGCTAAAGAGATGAATTTTCAGAAATAATGGCCTGTGACCAATAGTCTCTTCCCAATATGAGAACGGAAGATGCCGATAACATGTTACACAGATTTTGAGAACGGAATAACAATACGCTAGAACCTATTCTCAGTATACAAAAATTTTCTTTTATTCTCTCTCTCTCTCTCTCGCTTTTCTCGCTCAAGAAACTAGGCCTTTGCAGCAAGCACCTCTTACGTCAAGAAGCCCGAATATCATAATATTCGGGCAATGAGGTATCCAAATTCTCGAATCCCCCCCCCCCCAAAAAAAAAAAAAAAAAAAAAATAATTTTCCCCAGTCCACAGACTAAAATTTGCCACAAGGTAGTAGTATGGGTGAAGTCTGTGAACATTCAAAAAAGTATAAAAGCTGACATCATAGCTGGTAGGAAAATATCACCTGACAACCCTAAACAAAATGGAAACGCCCCCTCCCAAGGAGGTGGTAGAGCCTAATTGAAGCAATTTCATTTTTATCGGTCAGAATCTTTTGTTGTCAGAATCTTATCTTTTGTTACTTTTAATGAAAATTCAACTATAAAGTGTGCACCCCATAAGATTTCTTTGTTTAAAAAATAACATTTGTGTAAGAAGGGGACGCCCTTTCCTCAGCTTGCTCCACTAGAAAAAAAAAATGCTTCGGGCATGATGGGCCTCGGGGCTTTAGTGTGCACCATATAATTAGATTTCCATGTTTCAAAAAATGGTCAGCGTTCCCCATTGCCAATAGGCCCTACGGGGGGGGGGGGGGGGGGGGGATCTACATGGGTGGACCACCCCGCCCACGGTGATGACGATGATGCTCTGATAAAAATATATTTAACATGTTGAAAATGAACGAAACAAAACTTTAAAATAAGTTCCCCATATTTTTTTTTTTTGGGGGGGGGTGGGCCTACAGACCTAGTGCATCGGTTTATTACAATACACATAGAAGAAGGTAAGGCATTACCCTTTTCCTTTTATGAGATAAAACTTATTGTATCCACTTATTTTAGCTTTTTGTACGTTATTGTCGGTCTATCGGACCTTCTAACTATTGGACCCCTATACTGAACCTTCGGACTATCGGACCCTTTTGGCGATTCGGTCTATAGAACCTTCTGTCTATCGGACCTTCTATCGGACCCTGTTGGACATTCGATCTATAGAACCTTCGGACTATCGGACCCTCCGCCGATTCGGTCTATAGAACCGTCCGTCTATTGGACCCTCTCGTACATTCGGTCTATCGAACCTTCTATCTACTGGGTGTTGGTCTATCAGACCCGCTAACTATCGGACCTTCTAGCTATAGGGCTGTAACCGTCTGGACAACCCCCCCCCCCCTCATAAAATTATATAGTATCGGGCTTGAGTGATATACAATGTAGGCCCCTATATGATAACAGAGAAAAAATGTACGACGATCGTAACGAATACACATGAAGAAGTGTTTACGTTCTTCAATAATTTATGACAGCATTAAAACATTCATTCTTGCATTTCCTTCTTGTACATGTTTGTTCCTTTAAAAAGTAAATACCTCAATGTAATATATCACCACACAAAAAAAAAGACGTATTTACAATAATTTTGCCGATTTAGATAAACTTTAAATTTTAAATGGTTGGCTTAATGTGTTCATCCTAGAAAATAGAGAAACTCTATAAACATGATAAACTACTGACAATTATAATTTGTCAAACTTTGCGCACATCTCACTATTATAGAAACGTTATATAAACCAAACTCCAAGCAAAGACTTCAAACGGGCGCAACTAGTAAAATTTTACAAAAAATAAAGGATATCCCGATCTCAAATTGCATGTCGTTTTTGCTAGGCAACAGATAAAAATGATAATCAAACAATAACTCAGCGTACGTGAGTTTATGATCTATTCAAATGCAAAATAAGTAAATCCGCATTCATTCAGAAACCTATCCGCATATATTCTTGAAAGATTCCTAAACACTTTTCGGCGTTTCCGCACTTTCGGGAGAGGGCAAAATTGCCGCGTCCATATTACTAATAATTTGTACTTTCTAGCAACTTTCACCAAAACGCATTCCCTATGAGGGTTTTTTTTTCTTTATTTTTCTTTTTTTTGTGAGAGGAGGGGGACTTTGACACTAGAATAGAGTTTAAGATCAAGTGTACAGTGTTCTCTTGTGAAAAACATTATGAAAGGGGCAGTGGAGGGAGAGGAAAGTTTTCCCCCTTCCCGCGCGAAATCTGTGACGACTTGGCAAATTTTAGAGAAAGATAACGGAAAGATAACGGCTGTAGCAAACATTTTTTCTGGCGGGAAAGTTATAGTTCGACGTCATGACTGTTTTTCACTTATTTGGACGCAAATTACTCTGGGGCATTACTGCAGTACTGGGGAAGGGGTCCCCTCCCGCGAGAAGCGCAAAAGCTCTGACGATTAATAGCAAATTCGAGATAAAGATAACGGTAGGCGGAAAGTACGGTTCGACACCCGGACTGATTTTAAATTGACTTTTGTTTAGACGCAATGCTGCACTGCTTGTAACAAGGGTGGGTGCAGGGAGGGGAGTTTCTCCCCCATCACCACCCCAAGCAAAAAAAGAATAAGTTCGCGGGCTTGGCTGAGTCCAAGCACAATAACAATATATATTTATTGATCAAGCATGCATGAAATTGTGACTCTCACTGCTCGATGATGATGATGATGATGATGATGATGATAGCGCAGGTGTCCACCTGTGCTGGGCGCTCATGGCGCTCGCTCTAAAAGTAGATTGTCTCGCAACATTCAACATGATAAAAACTACTTTCGAAAAATCAACTGAAGGCAATTTCAATAGCCCTGTGTATCACCTTTAGAAATGTGCGAACATCGTCATTGTAATCGCCTATTACGTAATCCAAACCTGATTTCTATGGGCAGTACAATAGGCCTTTGAAATTGCCCTTGAGTTTATTTTTCGAAAGTAGTTTTGATGGTTATTCTTGCTAAGTGCGTTGAAGTGAAGTCCAGAAGTCTAGGCTTTTGTCTTGTCCGTATTAATTGAGTGGTTTGGCTAATAATTAAAAGTCAATCCAAATGATCAATATCAATTAACCAATATAAGTAAACATCGAGTTAAATTTGAGAGAGAGAGTACACCTAGGCCTATGGCTACTAATTTCAGATAACTGTGGACATCGACATTGCGATGCGTCCCGTTTTCTAACCTCTAAGGTTTGTAAAAAGAAGAGTTCCGTTTTTATTTTGACAGAAATCTTATCAGTATTATACTATTGACTACTGATTGCAAAGTGGAAATTCTTATTTCAGGAAAATCCGGCTCGTCGGACATAGAAGTATAAATCGGTCGAAAAAGTTAGAACTTGAGAACGAAAGGATATAGGACTTCATATGCCACCACCGAATAATATGTGCTATCGAGACGGATTATTATTCACGAATCGTACATGTATTTCGTTTGACATCAATAGAAAATGTTTTTTTTTTTAAACAAAGCACAGATCCAAACAACGTTACTGCAAACCTTCCGTATGGACCTCATGAATCACACCCGCCGCCCACCGATCGACCAACATTGCGTGCATGTCAACATGCCTTATTTTTAGGGGCCGCGGAGCTTTTCTGAAAGAGTGGCGTTTCTAAAAAAATATTTAAAAAACAGTGAACATGATTGTGCTCGCTTTTTTTTAATCTTCTTGTCACAAATATGCATATCTCCACGAATACTTGACCTAGTTTTGGGGTGAGGGAGGTCATACCAAATAAAAATTATTCCTAGTTCCTGGTCCCCGCCCGCATCCCTTTTTTTCGCCTTCTGATGCCTTTTGAGGGTCAGGGACCCAAGAAGAATATTAATACAGCTGTATAAAGGGAAGACGAGCCCAGTAGCATTTGCATGTGCGGCGGCCATGGAAAAATATCAAACGTCAAATAACATGGTATACCCCCTCATTTTCGAAAAATCCAGACGAGAAACTAGGAATCCGTTTTACTTGGCCTCACAGGGGCAGGGGCATGGGCATGATCCAGGGTTTCGAACACAGGGAGTAGCACAAGTCTGAAAATTTTCACACAAGCACTGTTAACTATTTTGGACATACAAAATAAATCAAATGAAAGGGGTGTCATATATATTCAAGTCCCTACCTATTTGGTCGGGGAAAAAATGTACTTCGATGAAGAAAATACGAATTTGATGTATCCATTGAGCAAACACTTGTATAAACACCCAGATATATAATTAAACTTCCTATTCATATTCGTTATTCATGACTTCAAAACGATTAACATTGTGCAACTTTGAGCGTGTGTTGAAGGTGTAGCTTCATGGTTTTAATGAGCTTGTATTTTCGAAAATTTCAGTTCAGTGGTTCATGCTAGTAAAGAATTTGCAGGGTCTGAAAATTACAACTAGTATACATGTATGTAACATGCATCTTGACTGTCATCGCTCACTGGTCGGACGCGCGGTGCCTTTTCATCTCCTTGAATTGGCACACAATGGACATGAGGCAAGCGCGCTTTCCTTTCCCTATTTTCGACGTTTGTTTCCAAACAATTATACTGCGTATCGACTACAAGAGCCTGACAAAGTTGGAATTTTCCTCATTTTAGTACTTACAGTTATTTTCCTTTCATTTATGACTAATTCATATTATTCGATCCTCTATACCACCCTGAATCTCTTTAATATTCTATGCTACTTGCTTTTTTGCATGATATACTTCCGTTTGTTTTATTTTCCTGTTTAATTTATCTGTTTACATTTTTGTTCTTCCAGTTTTCACCTTTCTGTCAAGTTCCGCGAATCTTGTGACTCTTTTGAATAATTGAATTAAAATTCTTGTAGTGAGAAAGGAAATAACGATGTTTTCAAGGAACTTGCAGAATTGAATGAATTGCTTCATTTTTTTCTCATAAATTACCGTTTCCTCCAAGAAATTTGTGTTTCCCTCTATCAAACCAATGTGTCCGAAAATATTAATTTGAAACATGTTCTTCCTAAATATGTACTTGCTTGCCCCATTTTTAACATCGGAACAAATAATATACATTTGCAAAAGAAATAACTGAGTTAGCTGGTTTATTGATTTTCGAACTTATTCGGATTTTCTACTTGTTAATTCTATATAATTTATGTAATTACACTTTCATTGGCCAGATTCCTTGATTTCTGTTTTAATACTAAACGTACAAAATTAATTATTGGCTTTTACTTGTCAAATAAGCCACTTCGGAGATGCAATCTGAGCATGAGCAGATAAAGGTCATCTGTACCAAATTCTAAAACCCACTGAGTCAGACACTAATATTCGATATGTGCTCATGCATGAATGTCATGTAATCATTATTCAATTATGCACTAATGGTGCATTCCATGATATCCAGATGGAAGTATTCTTTTTAAAGGGGGAAACAAAAGCTATTCATGAGGCACCTCCATCACTCCCAGAGTTATTTTCCTGAAGTGCACATAAAGGGACCCTCCATGTCTAAAATATCTGTGGATATTTGGGGTCATTTGTACCATGCGCTAACCCCGAACTGGCTTATTTGACTTTCCTTATGATGGTCCATCATAATTTAAGCCAATGTTATACACCCCCTCCCCCACCCTCTATCAATATCCAAATAGGCCTATAAACAATGTTAGTGAAAAGAACATTATGTGGCCGAGAAAAAAAAGCTATGTCCAGCGTTGCGCCCCATCGAAGTTCATGCCAACGTTCGTGACGGATAACAACTCGTCTTTCTATACTTTACAATGGATCGTGTAGACAAAAGAACATTTTTTACTACTATTAAAATAAGTAGAACAGCTGAATATGCATGTGACACCGGTTCTACATATACAGCAGTAAAGGTATTGTTCTTTTGACTACCGGAAGCATTGTGAAGGGTACAATGAGGGTTTGCTTTGTCCACTCTCTTTGTCCGTCATGTTCGTAGCGACTCTGTCACAGAACTCCTGTGGACTCTGTATACAACTGGTGTCAATGGCCAACTGATTACGTAACCAAGTACATGTACAGAGTTGAGGAGGGGGGGAGCCGAGATATGAGATATGAGATATGAATAGCGATGGGTTTATGAATTAATAGTTGAGAGAGTATAAGAAGGAATGAAAGAAATAGTAAAATAGAGTGTTAAGTGGGTTGTGCACGTCTGGTAATGGCATTGATAGCGAGATCCGAAGTAAAATTGAGACGATTTACTTGACGAATTAAATTTCCTCCAAACGATCAAAATAATTTCGTCGGGCCGTCTTCAATACAAGAATTATGAAACGCAAACTAACAGAAGGTGATTTTAGATCTACTTGACGAATTACTTCTCTAGCTATCGATCGAAATAGTTTCATCGGGCTGTCTTCAGGAATTATGAAACGCAAACGATAAAGAGGCAATTTGCTGGACGAATTTTATGGAATAGTTTGGAATTTAGCAGAATTAATACACAGTTTAATAATACTTTTAAAAGACAATACAAAAAGAAATTACTTAGCAATTATTAATTTATGTTAGGATGACTATATGTATGTTGTGTGTTTATATATTTTGTCCTGTTTTACTTTCTCGGTTTATTGTATTTTAGTTTTTGTTTTAATTGTTATTACTTGGTACCGCATCCATGGTAGCAATATTATTTTAATCATCAATCCACGTTGGGCATGTGCGTTCATACAAGACTTTTCTTGGCTTTTTAGTGCGTGCCCCTTTTCCATTCATTTATGTTCAACCATGTAACATCTCTACCTTTCCTATTACTTTTGATTGCTTTGTTCATGTTTTATTGACATGTTTTAATTCTCCTTTTTATTTGTCTGTATATGATTTTGTTCATTTTTATGAATTGGAAATAAATACTGAATTGAATTAATATTGATAAAATTCAAAATAATTTATCCGATGAAACTATTTCGATCGATAGCTAGAGAAATAATTCATCAAGTAGATCTAAAATCGTCTCACCTTCTTTTCGTTTGCGTTTCATAATTGTTGTATTGAAGACGGCCCGACGAAATTATTTTGATCGTTTGGACTAATTCTTTCCTTGAAGTCGCCCGACGAAATTATTTTGAATTTTATCAATATTAAAGAGGTACTACGGCCTAAAAATAATATTAATTGCGTTTCATAATTCCTGAAGACAGATGCTCCATTGGATTTTTTTTTAAAGATAAAAAAGTAATTCTTGTATTGAAGACGGCCCGACGAAATTATTTTAATTCGTCAGGTAAATCGTCTCGCCTGTTTAGTTTGCGTTTCATAAGTCTTGTTCTGAATACTATCCGATGAAACTATTTCGATCGATAGCTAGAGAAATAATTCATCAAGTAGATCTAAAATCGTCTCACCTTCTTTTCGTTTGCGTTTCATAATTGTTGTATTGAAGACGGCCCGACAAAATTATTTTGATCGTTTGGAGGAAAATTAATTCGTCAAATAAATCGTCTCGTTTTTCTCCGGACCTTGCTATCAATGCCATTACTAGACTACACAACTACTGTTTCTTACATGCTCCTTACTGTCTCTCAACAATTCTCAACGATTTATATTTGTCGCATATATCAGTGGCGCCTGTTGCGCCCCCTCCCCTATTGGCCGTCGTAAAAAAATATAGCACTATATAGCACTATTTTGCATTTCTCCCCCATGACGGCGATCAATAATTCATGGCGCCCCCCCCCCTATTGGGAAATCCTGGATACGCCCCTGCATATATAGGCGCCCGACAAAGGGGTCAACTAAACAGGCGAGACGATTCACCTGACGAATTAAAATAATTTCGTCGGGCCGTCTTCAATACAAGAATTACTTTTTTATATTTAAAAAAAAATCCAATGGAGCATCTGTCTTTAGGAATTATGAAACGCAAACGATAAAGAAGCAAATTTGCTGGACGAATTAAAGGGGTACTCCGGCCTGCAATTAATATGAATTGAATAAATAGAGTAAAATTAAACTTAAATTTTCAGTGTTTTGCTTGTTTAATTTTACTCTATTCATTCAATTAATATTATTTTTAGGCCGGAGTACCTCTTTAATATATTGATAAAATTCAAAATAATTTCGTCGGGCGACTTCAAGGAAAGAATTATGAAACGCAAATGGAATGGGAAGTCGTCTATATATGCGACAAATATAAAAATAGCAAAGGATTTATGAATTAATAGTTGGGAATTGTTGAGAGACAATAATGAGCCTGTAAGAAACAGTAAAATAGAGTATTAAAAGTGGGTTGCGCAGTCTGGTAATGGCATTGATAGCAAGGTCCGAAAAAAACGAGACGAGACGATTTACTTGACGAATTAAAATAATTTCGTCGGGCCGTCTTCAATACAAGAATTAGTTTTTTATCTTTAAGAAAAATCCAATGGAGCATCTGTCTTCAGGAATTATGAAATGCAATCGATAAAGAGGCAATTTGCTGGACGAATTAATATTGATAAAATTCAAAATAATTTCGTCGGGCGCCTTCAAGGAAAGAATTATGAAACGCAAATGGAATGGGAAGTCGCTTATATATGCGACAAATATAAAAATAGCAAAGGATTTATGAAATAATCGTTGAAAATTGTTGAGAGACGGTAATGAGCCTGTAAGAAACAGTAAAATAGAGTATTAAAAGTTGGTTGTGCAGTCTGGTAATGGCATTGATAGCAAGGTCCGAAGAAAAACGAGACGATTTATTTGACGAATTAATTTTCCTAACGATCAAAATAATTTCATCGGGCCGTCTTCAATACAAGAATTACGAAACGTATACGAAAAAAGGGTGAGACTATTTTAGATCTACTTGACGAATTAATTTTCTACCTAACGATAATAATTTCGTCGGATCATATTCAGAACAAGACAGTAAAACAGTAAAATAGAGTATTAAAAGTGGGTTGTGCAGTCCGGTAATGGCATTGATAGCAAGGTCCGAAGAAAAATGAGACGATTTACTTGACGAATTAAAATAATTTCGTCGGGCCGTCTTCAATACAAGAATTACTTTTTTATCTTTAAAAAAAAATCCATTGGAGCATCAAAAGTCCAAAGAGTTACGCAATAAAAGTAGAAAAGATAGATCTAAATAAATATATCTTTATCATTTATGACTAAACAAAACAAAAAACAAAAAACGGCGTGTATGTCATCTGTAAGAATTACGGAGGCAAACAAAATGAAGACGCATTTATGAATTTTCAAAAAGGAAAGGAAACGTCAGTGAGACGAATTTCACAAATTAATTCAGCGACGGAACTTGATTTTGCAGCATCTGAGTTCACAAAAGTTACGACACACAATGAAAGTATGAGACACGGTGATTTAAATAATTATATTCTTATATTAATGCTGAAAATGACAGCATCGTAATATTTCATTTTGAAGAGTAATGAGGAGCAAACAATATAATAATGATTAAAATAAATAAATAATTGCGTTCTCAATGTGCGTGAATGGTGTCCCACATAGTCTAGTTCTGGACTCTTTTTTATTGATTTTTTTATTCGCCGACTATACGCGATAAGCCGAGTGATGGCGCGATCCCGAAAACCTGTTGGCCCCGACGGGAGGCCACATGGCAGGGATGTTACGTCGTATATTCAAGCGGCGAAAGCTAGCCCGCGGGCGGCATGGTGTAATCCATACAGCGGGAGACCGCGGCGGGCATAGTATAAACCTACTGCAAATAAATACGGCGGGAGACCGCGGCTGACATGAGCGATTAACTCGAGATGCGCCCGGCTATGACCCCATGCCGGCTGCGTGCTGAACGGGCTCAATACTCAGTAACGACTGTTCATGCTTCCCTCGTCCGGCATGGGGGATTAATTTGGCCTATATGCGGCCTCTGGCATTCCCCCCATGCCCCCTGCAGGCAACACGCTGTGATATTTTTGATCTCTCGCCTTATATGAGGGTAAAAAACAAAATTACATAAAGACCAGGGGCCAGCATAATTGCCTTGTTAATCTTTAGTTGTACACACCAAGCAGTAACATTTATGCAAAGAAAGGGACTTGGAAGTAAAAAAGCACACTAGGCTACCGGTAAACAGTCTTTGGTTGGGATTAGACAATTCAAATAAACCTATGACATCACAGTTCCATGACAACATTGCTTATTGTACCTTTAGTGATCAGTCATATCATTCAAAGATTTGTAACTTCTCATTATTTGATTTTCCTCAAAATCTTTTGATCTGTTTTTTTCTGGTTTTTTTTTCTGTTTTTTGTCTGTTTTACAGCTTTTAATCAAGTCATCTTGTTTTGGGAGATGTTTCATTTAAGCTTATTGACTTTAATATACAGGTTTGATTTGCTTATTGACCTTAACCCTAAAAGGGCCGGGGTGGAATCCACCCCCAGACGTTTCTCCTGATATGTGCGCAACACACAAAGCAGCGGCGTTTCATGACTTTTTCTTTTGAATCTCACACATCATTTGAGACCAAATTCGCGATGTCCGGGCATGCAGTTCCAAAGTTACGCAACATTTTGTACTTGCACTCAGACCAAAAAGTGCTCAAAAACGTAATTTCATGTATAATATCAATACAAAATGTGTTTTCAGCCAAAATTTAGAAATCTATGAATATTTTTACATTTGCTGATTGAAATTAATTTATTTTATGCTGCTTATGTTCGCGAAAGTGTGTCTCCCCCCCCCCCCCCCCCCCCCCCCCGGCTGTGGCATAGCCAAAATATCCCGGCCCTTTTAGGGTTCATAGACAGGTTTGACTTGCTCATTAACCCTAATAGACATGTTTGACTTGCTTATTGACCCCAATAGACAGGTTTGACTTGCCTGGATTGCTGAGAAGGAGAGTCCACAGAGTATCATCAGAGGCATCGAAACTAACATCAGGTGCTTCAGCAGACTGTACATGGATTTATGCAAATTAACAATTGCATCCAGCATAAAATTTCTATCAACATAATGGAACGATCAAATCTTAAACCAACTTAACTTAGTCAAATATTTAGTAGGTGACCTTTCAACTGATGAAAAGGAAAATTTTGATCTGCATTTCAAAGAGGATTACCTAAGAAGCATTCCTACTCAGTTTCACAACATTTGACTTCAAGATTCTCAGTTAACCTCACCCTTTTCAGGATAACACACACAAAACAACAAAAAAAAAAAAAAAAAAAACAACGAAAATGTAGGCTCGTAATGATTCTAATGTATGAAAACAACTTAATTTGAGTAATTTCCTTTCCAGTTTTAATTTTGGGTTTATCAGAGTGTTCAAATGTACTTCCTGTGCACTCATGGAGGTAAATATGGTTTTTCTAGATTGCATGATTGTTTGGTTTTGATTTTCTATGCTTTTATATTTATTGAAAGAGGAAAATAAAATTCAAAGACATCTGAAAGAACCTACCTCTGTTGGAGTGACAATGTTTCCCATGAATACTGGCACATGTTCCCCTGAGCTCCGCCTGTATGATATAGAGAGTGGCACATATGGCACAAAGCTGGCTCCATCAAATACATCTTTGAAGATGCCATAATGAGTGGCCACATCTCGTATGTGATACGGTCCGCTAGTATCCTCCCAGACATCTTTGACCCGATCAAGTGGTATCTTTACTGCATGTATTAGAAATAGATAGACAAGATATAATGTGAAATTTTTACTTGGTGCTTTCTTCATTATAAGGCTTTGAATCAACATGTTAATGATGATGATGTTAACCTGTTGACTACTGCATTCTCTCATTCCCATAGGCTTAATACAGGGACCACCCGGTTCCTGTAGGCAAAGGGTTAAAAAAAGGAATACATATTTTATGTGATGATATGCAACAAAATTTTGATCAATGTTCTTTTTGTGTTTAGCATATTGATCAGCAAATGCATTATTTAGAAAAGATACATTACCAATGAATTCACACCTGATATCTAATCTAAACACATGTTTCACTCTCCTAATGCCATACAGATATCAAAAGCAGTTCTTGAATCCTTTCAACTAAGAGATTAAGTATCATACTACCTACATTGTGTAATGCATGACTACTGATGTACAATGTACACAGTAAACAAGAAATTCCAGTTGCGAATACTCCTATCATTGTACCAAAGTAATCTTTATACCTGTGCATGATACAGGCACTATTTTTTGCTTAACTCACACCCTATCATTAACTATAAAGTACATGTATGATGTTTCCGTATTTTATTCTACCTTGAAATATCATGTAGTATCAATAGCATTTGACTTAATAAAACTAATGCTATCTAAATAATGAATATCTTTATTATCATTATGCTCATTCTTGACCCAATAATGGGGTACAAAGTATATTGGCATAATGGCATGTCACTGCTAGCATTCATACATGTAGAGATAAAGTTGAGTAAAGCCAAATGCAAGGACTATTTCTTTGAACTTGATATTAAACACATGTACAATAAATATTGAGTACCTTCAAACTCAAATATGCAATAAAAATAATTATTACCTTTAAAAGGCATTTTAGTGGCGCATTAAAAACGCATATTTTTGTCCGCCTGATTTCCGATTTCCACGAGTTAGGGCCAATATTGCACGAATCGAAGATGAGTACAATATTGGCACTAACGAGTGGAATATTCTCTGGTATCCCATTCAGAGCCATCCAATATAATATATATAGAAGAAAAAGAATAACACATGGTCAAGAGAAAGAGAAAATATTGCAACAGCTTTAATAAAGGAAATATCAGAGTCTTACATGCCCTGTGTCTTGCATTGGCTTCTAGTTCAGTCCGGCTTCTAATATCCCTGACAGCAGCTGCTCTGGTTCGACGTATAACTCGTCTCTGTCTGTGAGGAGCAGCTAAACCAATATCTACATGTATGCCCAGGGAAGCTGTATGGACTATGGAGACATAATTTTAAATGCATTCTTGAGTCATGCTAATGAGCAACAGAATCGTTACTAAATTCAATGAAATCTACAAAGTACTGTGATCTATGTTACATGTATAATATAAAAACAAATGATCTCCCAAACAAGTTGACTGTGTGAAAAAACAAGAGCCCCAGGGGGCACGATGCTCACCCGAGGTGGATCAATTCACATCTGGTGCAGAATGTACATTTTGCCTGGCAGTGCCCCCCCCCCCACTCCAGTATGTTACCCCACAGGGCCCCTATAAGGCCACTCAGAGAAAATTCATGAACAACATTCATTCTTCATCTATAGAGGTACTGTATCTCAATACACAATACCAAGTCTGAGCTATGCTTGGTTCTGAAGAAGATGTTTGATATTTACATAGCTTTTACAATTGGGGGCCCTCCCCCTAGGCCCCCCTGGGGGCCACATGTACCACATGTACCTAAGGATGATTCCTACCAAGTTTGGTTGAATTCCGATCATGGGATTTGGAGAAGATGAAAATGTAAAAAGTTAACGGTCGACGGACGACGCACGCCGGACAAATTTCCATCGCAATAGCTCACTCGAGCCTTAGGCTCAGGTGAGCTAAAAAAGAAGTTAAAACAAATATGGATTCATATCAATGTGATGCACAAATGAGCCCAAAATAGGAGTCATGCTAATATCCCGCATGCATATACTGCCGTCTATGCGTGCGACGGTGCCAGATATTAGCATAATTAAATTCAGCATGTTGTGTTGGAACCGCTCAGCGCTGCACTGCCTTGTACTCCTTTCATCTACAGCGCACATTCCGTGCCGATCTTGCCGTCTTTGGAATGCGTAATGCACAGCGAAAGCTACATTTGAACAGTAAGTAAACCCACATCAATGTCGCCATAAAATTTTTTTTTTCACATTTCTCATGATCCGATCGTTGAAGTGGTCGTATGAAGAAGATTTTAGCAAACTCCGAAGGTGGTTTGCAAGGTTCACCGTGGAATTGGATGAATCTTGCCACCTGATTTTTTGTTTACTTGTCTCTCTGTAGGCGTAGGAGAGATTGCCTCCCTGCTTTATGTTCAAAGCCATTCATAAAACATCAAGCCTGTATGGCTACATGAAGCTGCCAGAATTAAGTTAACTAAAGACAGAAAACCAGTAAGTTTTTCCCTTTTATTGTCTTATTGATATGTCTTTTTTTTGGGGGGAGGGGGTAGCCTAGAAGGCTCTTTGAAGAGTAAAAACAAAAAAGCCGACTCTACTCTTCACAGAGCCTGGTACTTAATCTCGGTCTGCAATATAGCAGCCATTTATGAGTCTAAAAACCTCTAAGACTTTACCGCGAGCCAGCTTCTCTCATCCCCCCTTCACGAAAACCACATTTTTTAACCTAGAATTAAAAAATATGGAAAAAAAATATGAAATATTAATTTTAATGTTTACTGGTTGGTTCAATATCGTTGTTACTCCCCGAAAAAGCCTTCGCTGTGCTTGTAGACCCGGAAGTGTCCCATAATGTTATCGACCTACAGTCACTAACGCAATTTTCAGATCCACCATACGTTAGACAAGACCGCTACGAGTGGGCCTTCCATGCATTCTGACCGGGCGTCTTCAGCACTGCATCCCGAGGACGCCCAGTCAGAATGTGTGCGAGCCTCTATGAAGTGTAGCGTCAGGCTTTTTTTTTTTTTTACTCTTCAAAGAACCTTCCAGGCTAGGCCTACAGGGGCGGATACAGAATTTTCAGAAAGGGGGGGGTGCATACTGAGGAACCCTCTGTTTGGCGATGCCAAGCGGCCATCTAGGGGGTCCTGTGGGCATACTTTGTCAGATAAAAAACGGGGGGGGGGGGCACGCCCCTTGCGCCCCCCTTCTGGATCCGCACCTGGCCTAGGAGGGGGGAGGTTGGGTGCTTGCCAGCGTACATATTGAGCTGATTTTTTTTTTCAAATAAAGAAGAAGTCGGCCAAACTGGGCTTCGACATGAGGATTGAGGGCACCGTAAAAATCCCAGTTACGGCCACACAAAGTTATAGTGGTCATATTGACCACAAAGTGGGATGAATGCAAGAATACTACACATTTTCTATCGCATCTACTAAAGGTATGGGGGGAAAAACACGATAAATATTCAAATACTTCCTTTCAAATTCAGCTCTAAAAAATCTTACTACCTTAAATGGCCGTTAGCAAGAATTTCTGATATTTCCAGCAAAATCGAAAGTTTTAATACATGTATGTCCCATTCCAAAGAAATCCCCGCCGATTTTGTTCGCGATCGCATGTTGTCGGAGCTAAAGCCAGGGTAATAATATCCAAAACCCTTTGGAAGCACATAGGGACGTTATATTATAATGTGATATGCGCTATACAAGAACAGTGGTATTATTATTATTACGTTGTTTTCATTTCGCAGATGATCTAGACTAAACTCGGCCAATAAAATTTTGTCCACAAGTAACTCTGTATCGCGTGCGCACATCGATCTCTACTATCGCGCACACTGAAAATCGGGACTTTTACATGCGCGTGATAGGGACCAAATTTTTTTTGGGGAGATATCAGCACTAGCGCAGATCAGGAAATGTACACAATGACTTGTGATACCCCATTTCGCCAGAATAGGCCAGTTTCGTAATGTAGGCACAGACCTTTAAACCCGATTACGTAATCAGAGTGTCGGACAAACGGTGACCGGTAGTGTGAAGCTGTTATTGTACATCGTGTTTCACTGTGCTAGATGTACTGCACTTTGTTCGCTATAGAACTGTTCGTTGCATTATTGTGTGAGCAGATTACTGACGAATGAGGAGGGAATTTCAAAATAAAAGTTTGGAGATCTTTTCAACATATTATTTAATATTTTGAGCATACTAACGGTTCAAACAAAGGTCGGAAAATGGGAAAACACTGCTGTTACGGTACGTGTAACAGCGACACCCGCTATGACCAACGGCAACGTCCACATACATGCAAGGGGGTTTTTCATCCCCCTTCCCAAACAGAAAACAATGATGGACAAATGCAAAATTTGGTTGAAAGCATGCAGAAGGAAAGACTTTGGTGTGGATAACAAATCTACATACATCTGTTCAAAACATTTTGTTGGGGGAGCAGGGCCTACCCGGTACCTGAGCACCCACATCCACTGCCTGCTGCAGCAACGGAGTTGGACAGCGACTGGCTGCTAAAGCTGTCCGCCCAAGTCCCCGCAATAGACAGTCGATAGCACATCAGCAAGTCAAATGGTCATACTGACCATTAGCCAGTATGTACATTATGTGTATACTGGGTACGGGGGATACAGATGTAATTTTGTTTCAAATGGAGGTTTTTGTGGGCGAACTGATACTATGTATATACATGTAGATTCATGTAGAAATATGCTTAGATACAAAAGGGAGAAAGTTATAGAAACTTACATTTACAGCCCTCTTTTTTTGTTCTTGTTACAGGAACTACCTGTAATATAGGGTATGACTTGGTATAAATGACTCTTAGATGCAGTGAGTGTGAGTACTAATTGGAAGCCATCTTAAAATAGCTCTTTAATCTACATCTCTCCGCCGAGCTCATTGCGTTGAGGGGGGTCCGCTCGCTAGTCATAAGGACCGCTTTCCATAAAAAAAATTATTCATAAGGACCGCTATTCATAATAAGACATAAGGGTTGCTATTCATAAGTGTAATTATTCATTGACCTCTGTGACCTCTGACCTCCTTACCCCAAAATCTAATCAGTTCATCTTCGTATAGGGATACATGCTAGTACCAAGTTTGAGGTTCCTACCTCAAATGATTCTTCAGATATCGCGGTAACGAAAAGTGGGACGAACGGACGAACGGACGGACGGACGGACAACCCGAAAACATAATGCCTCCGGCACCCACCTTTGGTGGGCGGAGGCATAAAAACTGTATAATTGGGCAAGTAATATTTCTTTATTATCTATTAAAGCTATCCTTGGTCACATTTCGTACTAGGCATCATCGCATGCCATTTTTTTTTTTTTGTATTGCTGTTGTATTGCTGTTGGTGAGAATTTGTAAATTGATTTCTCAATTATTATACAAAAAGTATAGATATTGATATACAAACTGTATGCCAAAATACTTCTTTCATCTAAATAAGTCTGTCACGTCTTGTGTCTTAATGCTTATTTGAAATCGTTTCGAAAGTGCTTAACGATAACGAACAGGTTTTTTGCTGATGCGTCCAGAACGCGTTCTTGTATAAGAATCTTTTCTGGATTCTGTCTGGTGGTGTAGCAATTGGTGTCATGGTCAAGTCCGTCTGCAATGTTTCTGTCTATTGGTGCAGGAGTGTAAGGGTGCGCAATTCCAGCTGGCTCGGCCAGACGAGGCATCTGCGGGACATCTCTACGTGTACCCTATTCCTTCTGAGTCGCTTGCCGTCTGGGGTGGTGACTATATACGACCTGGCCTGCAGCTCATTACATATGCTTGTCAGCACTGCTGGAATCCAAATGTGGGATTCTTTGTCCAGAAAGCGAACCTTCTGCCCTACTCTGAGTGGTCGGAGTTCCTGCTTACTTTCAACCACATCATAGTCTGTTCTCATGCGCTCCCTACACTGCTCCAGGCATTCCTGGTTCTTTTGTCCTTGATACGTTGTATTGGAATCAGTGTCCGGACTTGGTGGCCCAACATCATTTCGGCTGGGGATGGAAGACGGGAATCCACTGGAGTGAAACGTAGATTGAGTAGAGCGGCTGCTGTACTTTCTCCAGATGCCTGTGTTTTCTGAATGATTTCTTTGACTGTTCGGACTGTACGCTCTATTTGTCCATTCGACTATGGCTATCTTGGTGAGGAAGTCTGGTGTGTTATTCCCCATTCCTTGCACATTTGCTGAAAAGCCGCACCAATGAATTGTGGGCCGTTGTCTGACATGATCTCTGTAGGAGATCCCAGAAGGCCAAAGATCCCAGTAACAGCATTCACCACACCTGCACTTGTTGCAGAGGTCAACCGATGTACGACCAGGAACTTCAAGTGATAGTCCACTATCAGAAGGTACTGGACCATGGTGAAGAAGTGGTTCCCTTCTCTGCTCCGGCATTCTTTTCTGGCATTGGTTGCACAATCTGACACTTTCGTCAATCTGGCGATTTACGTTTGGCCAATAAACTTCTTCTCGATTCCTGGATGGCCTTTGTGCAGTTGCTCAAGGATATCTTGCCTCATAGATTGGGGAATGATGACCTGCCTGCCTTTGAATAGGACACCTCCAGACATGCCCAATTCATTACAAAATGGCCAGTATGGACGCAAATCGTTTGGAAGTTCCTGAATAGTTGCAGGCCAACCAGCATGAGTGAATTCTTTCACCTGCTGTAGGATAGGATCCCTGGGGTGTAGTGCTTGTTTCTTGAAGCTTCCGAAGTGGAGCACATCGATACCCAGCGAGTCCTCGGCCTCATCCAGTAGTATACTCTCTACATGGACATGGTCTTCTGTCTTCTTTGGATTGGGCAGCCTACTGAGTGTGTCAGGGATAATCATCTCTGTTCCTGGCCGGTGTTCAATTGTGAAGTTGTATCCTTGAATCTTCACTAAAAGCCTCTGTAGCCTGGGCGGCGCACTTGTGAGTGGCTTGTTGCATATTGTCACAAGTGGTTTGTGGTAAGTCCATATCTTGAAATCACTCCCAAAGAGAAGTGTGAAATCGGGTAATCCCGAAAACGAGAGCCAGTCTCTCCCTCTCAATGTTCGAGTACTGGGCTTGGCGGGGCGAAAGACTTTTCGAAGCGTATGCCACAGGCCTCCCTTGCTGTGAGAGGCAGGCTCCCAAACCTTCCAATGATGCGTCCACCTCAAGGGTGACATGTAACTCTGGATTGTAGTACTTCAGCAAGCTGTCCTGCTGGATAGCTTTTTTCAGTTGGCAGTATGCTTCCTGGTGATCCTCCTGCCACACAAATGGGCCATCTCTCTTCATGAGATCCCTCATAATAGCGACCTGATCTGCATAGTTTGGGATGTAGGGTGATAGGAAGTTCATCATGCCTAGAAATCTCTGAAGGTCCTCCTTGTCCTGTGGGGTGGGCATTGTGTGGATATCTTCCACCTTGCAGGGATCTGGACTGATTCCTTCATCTGAGTAAATCGTCCCGAAGAAGCCGATTTGCTGCTGTTGAAGACTAGCCCCTCCTGAGAGGCTACCTCAAACAGCTTTGAGAGGTGCAGGTCATGCTCTTCTTCCGTTCTGCCCATGACAACTATATCGTCTGCTATGCAAACACATCCTGGGGTTTGCCCTATTATGTCGTCCATTCGCTGTTGGAATAATCTTGGCTTGTGGAGAGATCAAATGGAAGACAAAGAAACAATATCTCCCGTAGGGAGTACGGAAAAGTAGTCAGTTCTTGCGAGTCTTCACTCAGGTGCACGGACCAATAGCCCTATTTCACATCCAATTTAGTGAAGTACTTTCCATTCGCAAATGATGGATTGATCTTTTCTAGTGTCTGGATATTGTGAGGACACCGCTTGAGACTTTCATTCAGGCGCTTTGGGTCCAAACACACCCGAATTGATCCATCCTTCTTTACCGATGTAGTGATGGAGCTACACCAATCAGTGTGATAGCTCTTTAATCTATATCCCTCCGCCAAGCTCGTTGCGGTAATTTCATGTATGATATCATGTTAATGTACATGTGTAGTTCCAACTCGATCTACAACACTACCGACATGACGACTGCTCTCGACGTGTTGCTTACTCTGAGGGCACCGGATACAGATACAATATGTACGGACATGAGATACGATGATGGGTGGCTATTTTCTCTCTCAGACTTTTTCAATTTTTGCTCCTCGCCCGTTAAAGCACTATAATAGCTAATTACGAGGCAGGCCATGGCAGGATAGGCTTGTTGGTACAGCCCCCATGCAAGAGAGTTTAGAACTTGATGGCCTATTTAGGCACTCATCCCTCTGTATTATTTAGGGTTGTTTTCTGCTTTATTATTAAAGTAATATGTTCTTTTTATGTCATTTATTTTTATTTTTTATATTTATTAATGATCTTCCAAAGTCCAAACTGTTCAAATAAGTTGAGATTTCTACTCTTTGCAGACGAATACCCCTAACATTTTAGTTTCTAATGATTCTTCACAATCTCTGAATTTATATTCTCAACTTTGAATTGCAGAAAGTATCTGAATGGTTTAATTATAACGAAGTATCTTTAAATATAGAAAAATCGAATTACATTGTATATACTTTTGTTAAATATAACCGTAGAATTATTAGATATAATAACTAGAAATATCACTGAAGATGATGATTAATACCCCCGCGCCGTGACAACAGCCTTTCTTGACTTTTGGTCAAAAACTGCGGAAGTAGTTCGATCCGCAAGATGTTTCCCTGATTTACTGCCATAGATATGCCGTTTCCATGGCAACGCAGCTTCCGACATCAAAAAAAATATGTTGTACACATCTTCCCAGTAAGACCAATGTGTGTACCAAATTTCATGACTTTCGGTCAAAAACTGAGGAAGTAGTTCGATCCGCAATGTGTTTCCTTGATTTTCTGCCATAAATATGCCGTTACCATGGCAACGCAGATTCCGACTCATCCGAAAAATATGTCTTGCACATCTTCCCACCAAGACCAATGTGTGTACCAAATTTCATGACTTTTGGTCAAAAACTGAGGAAGTAGTTCGATCCGCAAGATTTGCAACGGACCGACCGACCGCCCAACCGTTGACTGATTCCTATATACCCCCTTCAAACTTCGTTTGGCGGGGGTATAATTAAGATTGTTATAGTGCCATTATCCATTTTGATTAAATTTTCAAGGCGCTTTACAACATAAAGAAAATTATACAAACATAGAAAGAGAATAACAAGAAAAAAAAATGAATAATCAAGTTATAAAACGTGTCACATTAATATATTTGATGTCTTGATTGATGAAAACTGACAAAGAATAACCATATAATAGATGTAACAAACAAAATATCCAAAAATGTTGGTGTCATCCGCAAACTTAGAAATGTCTTGACTCAACGTATTCTTATTACTTTGTGTAATACCTTAATCTTGCCTTATTTATCTTATTGTAAAGTAGTGTGGGCAAACATATCCAACAGAATTGCAATTTAGGGTATTTTTTCAATTCGGGAACCCGACGATTTTTCGGGCGGGTTCCCAGTTACCCGAAAATCATATAACACAAATTACAAGCTTATATTTACCCCTAAGAAGCTATTAACCCGTTGAAGACGGTAAAGCCCAGTGCGATTCCCCCGCTGGGAACGGTAAAAATCCGGACAAGCTCAACGAAGCGTGGTTGTCAAGGAGGGGGTGTGGTCTACTGCGTTCATAGCCAATCAGCGCCTTGATCGCTTTTGCCGCTGGCTTACTGAATATTCATAGTGTTCGGTGCACGAAACTGCGCGATACCTCATGCATTATTCATTTTCTTGTTTCCTAATTGGCTAGTGCCGACGGAAGTAATAAATAATTTATGAGGTTCCGCTGTCAACGCGAATGTTTTTTGCGCCGGTTGTATTTTACCCCCCCCCCCCCCCTCTCTCTCTCTCTTTAGAAAGAGGGATACGTGGTTGGTGAATTTATACGACATATCATTTCCACCCCATTTTGTTTCCTCCATCTCCATGAAATTCATCTGTTTCATCCTAATTTTCTGCCTGTATTCTTTTTCCGAGAGTAAATACTTTTACTTCCATTCGTCTTTTTTAATTTATTGATTGTATTTCTTGTCTTCCCCATCCCCCTTCCCTTTGACCCACTATTTTGTTTTTGTTTTTTTGTCAATTCTGAATTCTCGTTGTAGCTTCCTATATCTCACTTATTCACATGATTCATGTCTGCTTTTTTTCGTAAATTTTATTTTGTTCTTCTTTTTTTGTCGTTTATCCTTGGGCTATTCTTTTATTTTCCCACATTTTTATTCATTTATCATAATTATAGCTATTCCTTTATCTTATCCTGTTTTTTGTCTCCCTTGATTTGTTTCCTTCTTTCTTCGTCTACCACATTCTATCAGGGCCAGCCGAACGTTTTTGAGATTGGTGGGGCCCAAATATGGGAACCATGCAGGGAATGTTACTATTGTGCTACAAAAATGGGCCCAGTCACCGCCGTCGACATTCCCGACAAAAAATTTGTTGACAACCCTAAAAAAGTCCAATATCGTCGCCGTTGTCGACATTCCCGGCAAGCCCCCCCCAAAAAACAAAACAAAACAAAAAAAAATGGTTCAAAGGACATCGCCGATAGTCGATGTCGGGGGGGGGGGGAGGGGTCCAAATTTTTGTAACACATTTTATATGTCCGATGCAAAAATATTGGGGGCCCCCGGTTCCGCCGGCCATACATATTATCCTCACAATTCTGTTTTTTTAATATATTATTCATTTATTTTCATTAGACATTATTGCGACAATAACTCATGAACGTGTTTGCATATTATATTTTCTATTTATTGCTTTATATGTATTTAAATAATTGGTCTTATGCTTATTCAAGCTGATTTAACAATGAATGAATAAAGTCATTTACTTTCATTCTTATTTTCCAGTCTTATTCTTCATATTTCCTTTCAAACAATATTTCATTAGTAGTCATTATTATACCATCATGATGGGTTGCTGTTATAGGAATTTATTATTTTAGCGAGACTATACGCTTCTCCGAATCCTTCTGTATTTTCCCATTTTGTCGCCTTTTCAGGTTATTCAATTTTGTTGATGTATATGTAAAATGATGATTATATTATAAGAAATTAATATTGATAACTTTAGCAGCTTCGTAGTAAGAAAAAGACTACCATTTTCACAGTGCTAATTTGTTTTTCTTTTTTTGCAAAAAACACAAAATAAAAACAAAACAAAACGATTTTTCTCTTATTATAATCATCTTTACAGAATCATTTCGTGTGGATTCTGTGTTATCTATTCTCGCGTTTTGGGTGGTTTTTTGCCGCAGATTATAAGCTCTAATGAAGTGGTCGGAAGACTAATGAATTCACAGAGTTTAAACCTTATAAATCGGTTCGACTTTCGCTAACTTCTAAAGTCTAAGTAGGGGAAATGTTCAATAATAATTCCTCTGTTATAAGTGGTACACTGGTACAAGTTTAAATACATATATATATTCGGTATTATTCTTTTCTACAGCCACCAACTTTGATCCGCCTTTGGAAAAGAAAGTAATCGATGAGTGTTTTATTATGTTAGATCCTCTCGCCCCCTGGATTGGAGCTCCATTGACAAAATGGGGGATTATCTGGCCACGCTATTCCTTTATCTTATCCTGTTTTTTGTCTCCCTTGATTTGTTTCCTTCTTTCTTCGTCTACCACATTCTATCAGGGCCAGCCGAACGTTTTTGAGATTGGTGGGGCCCAAATATGGGAACCATGCAGGGAATGTTACTATTGTGCTACAAAAATGGGCCCAGTCACCGCCGTCGACATTCCCGACAAAAAATTTGTTGACAACCCTAAAAAAGTCCAATATCGTCGCCGTTGTCGACATTTCCGGCAAGCCCCCCCCAAAAAACAAAACAAAACAAAAAAAAATGGTTCAAAGGACATCGCCGATAGTCGATGTCGGGGGGGGGGGGGAGGGGTCCAAATTTTTGTAACACATTTTATATGTCCGATGCAAAAATATTGGGGGCCCCCGGTTCCGCCGGCCATACATATTATCCTCACAATTCTGTTTTTTTAATATATTATTCATTTATTTTCATTAGACATTATTGCGACAATAACTCATGAACGTGTTTGCATATTATATTTTCTATTTATTGCTTTATATGTATTTAAATAATTGGTCTTATGCTTATTCAAGCTGATTTAACAATGAATGAATAAAGTCATTTACTTTCATTCTTATTTTCCAGTCTTATTCTTCATATTTCCTTTCAAACAATATTTCATTAGTAGTCATTATTATACCATCATGATGGGTTGCTGTTATAGGAATTTATTATTTTAGCGAGACTATACGCTTCTCCGAATCCTTCTGTATTTTCCCATTTTGTCGCCTTTTCAAGTTATTCAATTTTGTTGATGTATATGTAAAATGATGATTATATTATAAGAAATTAATATTGATAACTTTAGCAGCTTCGTAGTAAGAAAAAGACTACCATTTTCACAGTGCTAATTTGTTTTTCTTTTTTTGCAAAAAACACAAAATAAAAACAAAACAAAACGATTTTTCTCTTATTATAATCATCTTTACAGAATCATTTCGTGTGGATTCTGTGTTATCTATTCTCGCGTTTTGGGTGGTTTTTTGCCGCAGATTATAAGCTCTCATGAAGTGGTCGGAAGACTAATGAATTCACAGAGTTTAAACCTTATAAATCGGTTCGACTTTCGCTAACTTCTAAAGTCTAAGTAGGGGAAATGTTCAATAATAATTCCTCTGTTATAAGTGGTACACTGGTACAAGTTTAAATACATATATATATTCGGTATTATTCTTTTCTACAGCCACCAACTTTGATCCGCCTTTGGAAAAGAAAGTAATCGATGAGTGTTTTATTATGTTAGATCCTCTCGCCCCCTGGATTGGAGCTCCATTGACAAAATGGGGGATTATCTGGCGTGGCCTTGGCAACCTTCGTTCGTATTTCCTTTGTTCTCATCTGCGATGAAAAGACAGGAAATCCATTCATGCTTTTGAAACCGTTAGAACCCAAGCTGGACTCGGTTTATTGTTTGTAAACTACGACGACTAACTGAATATACTGTATGTAGTTCAATAAAATGTGAATAACGCTACTCCTTTATACATAAAACAATTCAGCAGAGGAAGCAATAATGAAAGTATGATGTTGCATGATGATGAGAAATCGTGAACTCCATAATAAACCTATGAATGTAAAACAAAAAGTAGAAGAAATGTCCCCAAAAGATTGTCATGTATTTATTTCTAACCTTTTGCTTTTATTTCATTATGCATTTGACATTTAATTTTTTTTTTTTTTGCCTCACGAGTTTTGATCGTAATCTTTGTGTTCACCTTTCCTCTTGGTGTTTCTTTTTTCTGCTCTGTTCTAAACGAATAGACGAGCACAGAAGATGAAATTGTTGTTGAAGAGGGTGAGAGAAATATAAAATAGAGTGTTTATAATGGAGAACAAGAGACGGTAATAAAGAAGGTCAGAAATGAAGACAGAACAATTGATGAGGAAAGTGTAACAAAAATCCGATCAATGATAAAATAAACTTCCGTGGAAAATATATTCAAATATGAAAAAAAGTTTCTATATGAAAATCAATCCGGTGGCATGCAAAGCTGGAGAAAAAGAACTCGGCACGCGAGGCGAAGTGGTCGATCAATTTAATTTGCATAAACTATGCAAATAAGGCAGAGATCGAGGGTAAACGTAATTCATATGGAAATGAATAGAGCGTGTGCGCACAAGCCTATTTTGATTGGTCGGTTCTCGGCAGTGAGCCAGAGCGTTGCTATGCGAGTTCGAGTTCAAGAGTTCAAGAGGAAATAAGGTTTTGAAACTGTGTTTTCTACCCCAAATCGTTATCATTTCAAAGTAAAACAAAGCAAACCAGTATGTCAAATGTATAATCATTCGAATCAGTAAGGATTTATGTTTATTCATGTAGTAATAAGTGAAATAATTGGTGTGAAAGTGAGCTCGTCTCTTCGATTTTCTCAGACCGCATATATGCGGGCTCAGTCCACGAGCGGGGAAAACTGAGCCCGCATATATGCGGGCTCAGTCTTCAACGGGTTAACACTGGGAAAAACTCCTTCGTGTTTGGCACCTGAAATAAACAATTCAAGGGGAAAAAGAGACTGGGAAAATCGTGGGCGCAAGACATATTAGGCCCAAGCCTCCTAAATTTAATCCATAGAAATCGATAGAAATCATCGATAATAATCATGCCAGCGCCTTAGCCTTAGGTACAGTATTGCTCGAAATAAAGTTGACCGATTAACGCACGCTAACGTGCAGATCGATGTGGGCCTGACTAACGCGCTAGTAACGCGCGTGAACGTTAGGCGAGTTTGGAGCGGCGGTGGTTCAGCCAGCGCAAGATTGGCGAACTACATTATTGAGGCGTTACTAGCGCGTTAGGATCGACGATACTAATCAGTCACGCGAGAGTCCATTTTTGATCACGCACGTGTTCAATTACCGTGCGAGAATGCTCCACCGTAATTTCTCGCGTGGAATGATGAAGGGCACTAAAGACAGCCACAAAGAAAGCTTCACACATGCTTCTAAATGAGCTATGAGCTTCTATTGGGGGAGGGGGGGGGGGGGGGGGGGGGGCTGCATGCGCATCTCCACCCTCCGGATCCGTCAATGATAATTGTACTATTTTTACAAAAATATTTGTGCATGATCATATCACGCTCACGACCATCTTGCCACATGTTCACTGACCATTTCTCGAGTGTCGCCTCTCACATCCATATTATTATTTGTATATTCAACACTGGGCCGCGAATTAGTTTTGTATTATTGCAGAACAAGCGATTAAAGGGCGTAGTTTACAAACTCACTCAACAGTCGCTCCATACTAGCACGTGCATCTCATAATTCGTATACTAACTTAATTTTTAATATCAACGAGCTTGATCTGACAATGTCACAATTTCCTGAAACTTTAGCAAAGTAAAAAATTACTGAAATCAGATTAAGAGTATATGAGCGATATTTCCAAAATAATATCCTTCCTTATTCATGCGAAAGTGAAAAGCAAGGTCGGCAGCGGGAAGCAAAGAATGTCTAGAATGAGCGCGATCAACAATTTTCATTCTTAAACTAAACTAAACCTCATTTGACAAGCGGGCTTTTATCACAAGTCATGGCACGCGCAAAAATAGGCCAAGCAGTCAGTGAAGGTTTGCGCCCTTTTTAAAAATTTTTGTTCTTTCACACCGCGGCTTAATATAAGCAGATCGAATTTCAAAACTGCACGTGCATTAAAGGATGACAGTCACGGACGGGAGGGGAAGAAAACTTCATGAAATTTTTAAATAAATTATGAGTTTGATGAAGTTTTTTTTTTTTTGTGTATTTATTGAGAGTTCACAAACAAAAACTTCCAAGCAGATACAAACATTGTTATATATAAAAATTAATGATAAATCAAGATATTTACAAATAATTAAGATGATAAAAAAAAAACAGAAAAAACTAGAAATGTGCATTCCTCGTGCCGCGCAATGCGAAATGTATCCCCCGGCGCTGGCAGCGATTTGAAGGAGGGACAAAGACCCTCCCCCATCCCCTCCCTCAAACAAAAGGATGGTGTAGAAATTGCCGCCAGTGGCCCGGAATATTGTCAACACCAGGAGCAGCATTACCAAAACGATTTGTGTAGATTAGAGTATAATGCATTTTTATAGAAAATTCGGAAGAAATATGACCTCAGAGTGCACATAAGACATCCACTAAAATATGACCTTTGATCCTATGAAAGACGGAACACTAGAGGCAGCATCACCAAAAACTGTAGAGGTGTAATCTATAATGGACCTACATACAAAATTTGAATGAAATCCGTCAAGAAATGCAGAAGTAAGAGTGCACAAAAGGGACAAATGAGCTTTGACCCTATAAAGGACGGAACAATGAGGGCAGCATCACCAAACAGTAAAGATGTGTAGATTATACCAAGATACATCTCCATACAAAATTTGAAAGAAATCCATCAAGAAATGTGGCCTGCAGAGTGAACTCACGCCATCCCTTGAAGTATGACCTTTGACCCTATAAAAGACGGGACACTGGTGGCAGCATCACCAAAAAGTACAGGTTTTTAGATTACACCAAGGGACACCTTCATGCAAAATTTGAACGAAATCCGTCAAGAAATGCAGAAGAGTGCAAGAAATGGAAAAATGACCTTTGACCCTATAAAGAACGCAACAATGAGGGCAGCATCACGAAAAATTTAACATGTGTAAATTATACCAAGATACATCTCCATACAAAATTTGAACAAAATCCATTGAGAAATGTGGCCTGCAGAGTGCACTCACGACATGTCCTGAAGTATGACCTTTGACCCTATAAAAGACGGGACACTGGTGGCAGCATCACCAAACACTATAGGTTTTTAAATTACACCAAGAGACACCTTCATGTAAAATTTGAACAAAATCCGTTGAGAAATGTGACCGCCAGAGCGCACACAAGAGTACACACAAGACATCTATCAAAATATGACCTTTGACCCTATAAAAGACGGAACACTGGGGGCAGCATCACCAAAATCTATAGGGTTCCAGATTTTACCAAGAGACACCTTCATACAAAATTTGAACAAAATCCGTTGAGAAATGTGACCGCTAGAGCGCACACAAACTTTCCCCAAAAATATGGCCTTTTACCCTATAAAAGACGGAACACTGGGGGCAGCATCACCAGAAACTATAGGGGTCCAGATTTTACCAAGATACACGTCCATAGGAAGTCTGAAAGAAATTCGTCGAGAAATGTGACCGCTAGAGCGCACACAAGAATGTGACGCGGCGGCGGCGGCGGCGAAACGCTGCTGAATCCAAAGTATCCTCCGGCATACTGCGGGGGATACAATAAAATATAATAAAAATAAAAATAGCAGAGTACATGTATACAGAGACACAGAATAAAATACTCCGTTAGACACAAAGGGTTCAATATTTCGCCTATAAGGCTTCTTCAGGAAATGATACCAAGTACAAAAAATGCACCGAGGATGTAGTTAGTGCATAGCGCGTAATTATTGTAAAAACAACAAGCGTAAATAAACAACAGAGTCAAGGGAGAGAGAGAGAGAGAGAGGGGAGAGGGGAAAGGAGAAAGAGAGAGAGAGAGAGGGAGACAGACAGACACACACACACACACACACAGATGAAGAATGATAAATAAAGCAAAGGACAGGAAGAAAAGAGAGAGAGAGAGAGAAAGAGGGAAGTAAAGAAGGAAGAGAAAAATAAGGAGAGAGAGACAGGGGAGAAAAAAGGTGGGAAGAAAGAGGATAGAGGGTTAGAAAACAGAAAAGGAAGACAAAAAGGAGAAATGAAAAAGAAGAAGAAGAAAAGAAAGAAAAAAATGAAAATAGAGAGGAGAGAAGAAAAGAAAAGAAACAAGGGAAGAGAACAAAAGCAAAGTACAAAAAGGAAGAGAAAGAAAGAAGCATTACAAAATTACGAAGAAGGAAATGAACGGAAACTGGCATTGATACATGAGGTTGGAGCGTGCCAAGCTGAAAGATGATCCTTTCTTCCTGGATCTTCCTTTCCTCATCTGTTACCCAGCAGATGAGTACATGTATAGATATATATGAGTACATGTATAGATATATTACAAGTTATAAGACTTTCATATATGTACATGAGCCAGAACCCCAAGATCGGATTGCATCAAAATCTGACAATTACGTTGGACCCAACGTAAAACTAAATACATGTATTGCCGTCCACAATACAAAATGGAAGCTCAGGCCACCAAACAGACTGGAAGGAGCAGAAACGAGAAATGAGGCGATCTGTCATACTCCCCCAACGCACACACACAACCCCCACCCCACATACACACCCCCTATCCACAATTCCATACCCTCACCCTAACACTCAAACACACAACCGCCCCTCCCCACCTCCCTTCGCAAACTACACAATCAATCTCCACAACACATGACGGACAGATCGCCCCACAGCACCCCGATCCCGCCCATTCCAGCCATCAGGCAGTCAAAACAAAAACTGAGCGTGAGAAAATCGAATGGACAACACATTTCTGAAATTAACGGAGAAAAAATGCATAAACCAATGACCCAATTCCAGTTCGAGGTTATCGCTCATGTTGTACAATGGCAGTGTGACTTATAAACAAAGGTTACACATGCAGACATGTAATACAAACAATTTCACTAGATAGAAGAGTTTGATATGTATGTTCAGTAGTGAACATTTTATCTACGAGTGAGCTTCACTTACCTATCCAATAACAAGTGCCATTATTCTTTGCCAGAAGAATTCCCTCGGCTATTAAAAAATTGACCTTTTGACCCTGGCAGCCCTGCTAGCCACCTGGGAAACCCCGCACACTCGCGCTATAAGAATCCCCACATGTTATAAAACATCCTCTTTCGGAGCCGGCATAGCAGATAAAATGCCGCAGAGTGGGGAAGGAGGGAGGGGTCCCATAGGTAAGTGAAGCTCACTCGTAGATAAAATGTTCACTACTGAACATACATATCTACTTCCTTTCGCTTCACTTACCTATCCAATAACAAGTGCCAGATTCCAACAGACAATATGGCGGAGGGACTGCGGCACAACATACGTACTCAACTTCAGGACGGAAGACAGACCCATGAACCACAAGAAGGTCTCTACCGAACCAACAAAACGTACGAAAAAAGGGGGCTACCAGGGCAGCGGAGAAGTCAAAGCACCAGTCACTTTCTATTAGGGCAGGAAAGGACAGCTGATGCAAAAGCAGCTTCCTTAGACATAACATCAGATAGGTAAAAGGAAGTGAAAGTATTGGGGTTATGCCAATAGGCCGCTTTCAAAATATCCTCGAGGGGAACCCCTGGAACAGGGCCCAAGAGGAAGCCACCCCTCTCGTATCATGGGCACGAACCTGAGAGAGAAGGGTGGAATCTCCCCCAGACCTAATCGCTTGAACAATCCAGCGAGAAATGGTGTCTGGTGAAACAGCTCCATGAGGAGCAGGAATGCTGACAAAGAGTTGCTCCGAACTACGAATTGCCTGGGTTCTATGAATATACCACTTCAACGCCCTTACAGGGCACCACAACTTGTCTTGCTCAATCGATGAGAAAGACTTGAGCGAAGGAATGAACACTTCACCAGGGGACGAAGTCATAGTTTGATTTTTAGCCACAAACTTAGCGTGAGGGATAAGTCTAACACCATGTTTTTCCCAACGGATATGGCCAGGACTTACTGTCAATGCATGGAGGAAACTACGCCTCCTTCCAGAAGCTACTGCCAACAGAAATACAGTCTTCACTGTTAGGTTCATCAGAGAACTAGCGTCCATCGGTTCAAAGGGAGCTTTAGCTAAAGCACGCAACACCCGTGACAAACCCCAAGACGGGCTCAACCTAGCCTGAGGGGGTTTAGAAAGGAACAAAGATTTTACGAGCCTAGAGAGGTACTTGGAAGAGCTCAGCGTTTCTCCATCCTGAAATTTACCTTCATGGATGGCTGAAATAGCGGACCTGTAGCCTCGAATCGTAGATATGGCTAGGTTCTTATCAAACAGATGAATCAAAAAGTCTGCTATCTCCCCTAGAGGAGCAGAGGTCGGATCAACTTGGTGGTCGTTGCACCATCTGACGTAGTATTGTAGTCTAGAGTCATAAGTATTCCTCGTTGATTGTCTGAGGAATTTCGCTGAGAGATCGGCAGCTCTGCTAGAAAGGCCTGCCTGAGTCGCCATTGACCTGAAATGATCCATAACGTCAATTTTAGGCTGGGAAGATTTGGATGATAGATCGTCGTCCCCGGTTGCCGCAGAAGATCTGCTTCGTCCGGGAGAACTACCGGGGGATGAATCAGGAGACTCGTCAGAGTCGGGAACCAAGGGCGTTTGGGCCACCAAGGGGCCACCAGCAAGAGGTTCGCTTCGTCCCTCATCACTTTCTGAAGCACCTTGGGAATCATTACAAAGGGGGGGGGGGGGAAGCATAGCCCAGGATGTTTCTCCATGATATCGAAAGAGCATCCATGGCCAGGGCTGCCGGATCTTTGTGGTTCGTGCAATAAACCGGTAGTTGTGTATTCAGGGCCGACGCAAACAAGTCGACCTGTGGGGGACCGTACCTGCTGAATATGAGGTTCGCGACCACTGGGTCCAGTTGCCATTCCGATGGTAGGCAACTCCCCCTGGAGAGGAAATCCGCAATGTAGTTGTCCTTCCCGGGGATGTGAGACGCAATTAATCTGGTTTGGATGGAATCGCACCACTCCAGGATCTCTAAGGTCAAAATGCACAAACTTCTTGACCTTGTTCCCCCTTGCCTGTTTAGATAAGAGACCACCGTAAGATTGTCCGATCTTATCAACACCACCTGACCCTGAATCTTGTCCTTGAACCCGAGCAGGGCATAACGAACTGCCAGCATTTCCAGAATATTGATGTGGAAGGACTTTTCCTCTCCCTTCCAACAACCTTGAATCATCTCTGTACCCAACACTGCACCCCAACCCTGGTTCGATGCGTCTGTGTAAATAACCAGAGAAGGAGTTGGATTGACAAACTGTTTTCCTACCTGAAAATGATGGGGATTGAGCCGAACTCGGAGAGCTTCCGCCATCGAATCTGTCAGAAAGATGAGTTTGTGTACAGGATCCCTGTGGGGACGATATTGACTGAGGAGCCCCAATTGTATCATTCTCATCTTCCGTTGGCAATTGGGAACTGTGTCTAAAAGACTCGCTAGATACCCTAGGAACTGAAGCCAAATAAGGGCTGTCGACCTTGGTCTGTCGAGAATGGACAGTCCTACCTGCTTTATCCTGTCCACCCTGTGGGCGAGGGGACGAGCAAGCTGGTACCGGAGATCCAGCTTTGCGCCTAGAAATTCTGGATGTTGGGAAAGGGTTAGATGAGACTTCTCGAAATTTATTATAAACCCCAACCTTGTGACCAGTTCTATTGTCATGTCTATGTGACGACGTAGGTTTTGTTCGGAGTCCGCCACTAATAGCCAGTCGTCCAGATAAACAAATATTTTGATGCCTCTTTCTCGTAAGTGTGAGGCGATGACCTGCACGATACGCGTGAAAATGCGTGGGGCCGAGTTTAGTCCGAATGGTAGAGCCCGGTATTGATACACTTCGTTTCCTACGGCAAACCCGAACAGGTGTTGAGCCGAGTGAGCAATAGGGACGTGCACGTAAGCGTCCTTTAAGTCCAATGTAGCAGCCCATTCGTTTGGTTTGAGGGGGGGAAGAATGGTGGCTAGGTTTTCCATTTTGAAGGTAGAGTTTGCTATGTACTGGTTTAGTCTTTTGAGATTTAGAACCATGCGGAAACCTCCAGTCCTTTTGGGGGTTAGGAACACTGGCGAGAGAATCACATTTCTCCCTTCGGGAACTCGTACTATGGCCTTCTTGCGTAGTAGTGCATTTATTTCCTCTAGCAAGGCCTTTCTCTTTTGAGGATGAAGAGGTAATTTTGTTCTGTTGTGCAATTTTGGTAGAAATTTTAACCTTACGAGGGGAACATAGCCTTTCTGAATTATTGATAGAATCATTTTGTCTGATGTGACTTGTGTCCATTGGTGGGCAAATTTTTGCAGTCTGCCCCCGACTGGGGGATGCCCTGTTTTGGGGTATTGATAGTCAGGAATGATAGGGGTAGTCCCGCGGGACCGGGTTCTTGTTGGTGGGGCCCAAGTTTTGGCCCCGGGATTTATCGGTCTGCCTTCTGGCAAATCCCCTTTTTCCCCCTCTGGGGGCCTCGTAAGAGCGACCGAACACTTGATCGGGTGGGGGAGGTCTCGAGAAGTCCCTAGACTTTCTATCATCTCGAAAGGGACCCGACTGAAATTGTTTGTCCCGAGGCGACTGGCGGGAATGACGGTCATCTTTGGTGAGTTTATACACCGTTTTGGCGGCTGTGCTCGAGGCCGAAATGTTTTCGTCCAGGACGGCCTGGAGTCTGCCCGAGAAAATATCCGGTCCAGAAAGGGGAAGCTCTCTTAGAGCCTTATCCGCTTCTTTCTCAAGCTTAAGATGTTCTAACACTCTATCTCGGCGATGGTTAGTGCAAAGTAGGGCCGTACGAGAAGCCTGTTCAAACTGCATATCAGAAGTGCGAAGCAGCAAATCTGAGATCTTCTTTCGGTCTTCTGCCGAAATAGCTAGGCGGTCTGATTCGCGCAGAGCCGTAATCAAATAACTCTGGTACGCAGCCAGACGCATAGAAGAGCGAGCTGCCCTATCAATGAATGTCAGACGATCTTCTGACTTTTTGAACGAGCGATTCCTCATTGGATTGAATTTGCTCTTCCGAGAGCGGGCGTCTACCACGCGAAAAGCAGACTCGGGTATACGCGGAGTGCTAAAAATTTTTTCATAATCTCCGCTGTCGAATCTATAGCCCGCTTGCACCTCCTTGCGGTACGGACGGAGATGGTAAGAACGGCCAGCTAAGTTATTATAACATGATGAGAAGGGGGCATCCAGTTTCACCGCACTTCCCTTCTGAGCAGGAGACTTCAACTCTGAGTCTATGCAAAATATAGGCTGTGTTTCGTTATCCTCACCACGAGAGGTCGACTGAGACTTTAGTTGAGGGCAGTATTTTATTACCAAGTCGGCCGCTGATAAAATCTCTTTGTTGGGAGTCCGCTGCTCGTATTCGGTTGGGGTGGATTCTTGTGACTGAGAACTTCTAACACTCCCAAAATTCTCCGATCTAGCGGACACAGAATACAGGGAAAAGCTTTCCCCCTCATCGCCCCATTTATTCGCACGTGACGCCAATTGGGGCTGATGATAACCAAGCTCCTCATCAGACACTTCGGTTAAATGAATAGAAGCGGGAGCCGGATGTGACCGACCCCCAAGATCAGCCGATTCACGGTAGCGGGGCTTATCGGTACGACGAGAGCAATCCCGAGATTTCCTGGCGGGGAGGGAGTCTTCCCTACCACCAGCGGGAACCGTCCCCTGCCGAGCGGGGAGGTCCTCCCGTTCCGGCGAGTCTGGCGGGGGGCGCGAGACGGTGTGCGGTGCTGAAGAGCTACGGGGACCTGTCGAATCACCCGCGATTGCGGGTAGGGTCTGCGTAGCTGAAAAAACATGAGAAGAGTTCCCCGAACCTGTCGTATCCCCTGCCCGAGCAGGGAGGGTTCCGGAGAATTGTTGAGCGAAAGCTGACATGGCCTGAAAAAAGAAGTTGCAGGCCTCCGCGGAATCAGGAAGAGACGAGCTCGGGGCCCCGAGAGCGGGACCCACGCCCGGTACTACACGTTGTGGAGCTCCCGATGGGAGCTCGGGTTCTAACGATTGACGTCCCGTAACTCGGGACTGAGCCTCAGAGCCGGAGGGGGTGTTGTTATCACCCACGACCTCGGACTGCTGAACACTAGCCTTAGCTATGGAGGTGGTTAATTTTTTAGAACCATCAACCTCGAGCAGGCTATCGGACTTATGTTTGGAGGTGGTAGACAGTTTACCATCGACCTCGCTTTTGTTTTTGGGTTTAGCCCCCGTTTTAGTCTTTTTCGGAGGGGGAACCTTCGGAGGGTTAGCGCCGGGCTGGGACGGCCGCTTTCTCCCTCCACTGCTGCTGTTCGACCGCGGCGCCGAACGGGAAGAAGAGGAGGCTTGATCGAGCGCCTCGGCTAAAGTTAGGTTTTCTTTCGTCATAATTACGACTAAGAAGAAAACTAGAAACAAGAAAGGTCTACTTAGCTGAAATTACGAAGGATTTCTTGCAAAGGTAGTGTAAATAATCCTTGTAACAGTCCAATAAATTCCAGAAAAAACTCGCGAGGGAATCACTGTAATGAACGTGAAGGCACGTCGGCAAAGAAAGAGGATGTTTTATAACATGTGGGGATTCTTATAGCGCGAGTGTGCGGGGTTTCCCAGGTGGCTAGCAGGGCTGCCAGGGTCAAAAGGTCAATTTTTTAATAGCCGAGGGAATTCTTCTGGCAAAGAATAATGGCACTTGTTATTGGATAGGTAAGTGAAGCGAAAGGAAGTAGATGCAGTTGATTTTGATGACGATAATTGTTTTGATAATATGATTATCAAGATAATGATGATTACTGATGACAGGCATTATATCATGATGTTATGATGATGATGATGATAATCATGATATAACGATGGTATGATGATGATGTGATGATGATGGTGATGATGATGGTGATGATGTGATGATGATAGTTCATTTTCATCTCGTCATGATACAGATCGAATTGTAAAAGGAAAGTCGCATGTGCATTAAAGGAAGAAGTTACCGTCCGAAAAGGAAGAAAACTTCATGACATTTTTTGACGAATGATGAGTTTGATGAAGTTGATATTGATGACGATAATTGTTTTGATATGATTTTCCCCTCTTGTGACCTTACAGAGCCGCTGTGATTTTGCCTCTGGCCTTTCATTGAAACGGAGACAATACCCATTAAATCCTATTAGAAACAAGTATTGTTTGCTGACCCAGATTTGGTCCCGCTGGTAACTTACCTAACTTCGCACCTTGAACAATAGGGAGCTTAGTACCTGAGCTGTGGACAGGTGACGCAGGTATTGAATAGGAGCCCTCTACTATACAGCCAATTGAATAGGAAATCGGACTCTTGACCTCTTCAATGCCTCTTCCTCTGACTACGAATTACTTGGTTTTCATAAAGCCTTAATTAGTCCACTGTTATGGTCGGGCCCTTATCAGGGTCACACATCTCCAAGAAAGAATATTTTTTTAAATCTTAATTAATTGTAAATATCTTGATTTGTCATTAATTTTTATATATAACCAGTGGCGTATCCGGGGGGGGGGGGGCGCAACAGGCGCGCGCCCCCTATTGGCCGTCGTAAAAAAAAATAGCAAAAAAAATATTAAAATCCTCATACAAATTGAAAATATTGTTCATTAAATAGGCTTCAAAATTGGTCACATATAGCACTATTTTGCATCTCAGCCCTTCTTCAGAAGCAAAAATTCTCCAAAGACCCCTCCCCCATGACGGCGATCAATTATTCCTCGTGCCCCCCCCCCCTCCTATTGGGAAATCCTGGATACGCCGCTGATAACAATGTTTGTATCTGCTTGAAAGTTTTTTTATGTTTGTGAAATACACACACAAAAAAGAAAGAATAAAATTTTTTTTTCCTTTCTCATGCTTCTCTTAAGTTACTCTTTCTGCCTTTTCTTCTTTCTTCTCTTATTTGCCCCCTCCCTATGAACATGAATTTCAAGAAATCACACGAAATCACACATGAAACAGAAATTCCTTTTATTCTTGTTTTCCTTCTTCCTTTCTTCTTCTCCTCTTACTCGTCTATTTCTCCTACCCCCATATGAACATATTGATGAATTTCAAGAAAATCACACATGAAACAGAAATACATAATTCTCTTTATTCCTTTTTTCTTCTTACTTCCTACTTCTCCTCTTAGTCCTCCCTTTCTACCCCCTCCCCCTTCCATATGAACATACTGAATTTCAGAAAAGTCACACATGAAACAAACATTCATTATTTTCTTTGCCGTATTCATAATTAGCTCGTAACCTGAAACTTTTCACTCACATCTTTCTCTGTTTTCTCATTTAGAATCAAGTTAAAGGGAGCGACAAGTCGCAATCTATGGGCGCTTTTACAGTTGGCTGCTCCTTTCTCTGGATCAAAGTTCAAAGCGACTTCAATTTATCGTGCGCAGCTAATAAAAGTTCGCACATTGACCCAAATTTGAGTAAACAAGATCGCACATTCTTTATTCCAGTATTTGAATCTCATTGGTCGGTTGCGTATGGAGGGATTCGAGTTAACGATCGCGTGAGGAATCCGGCAATAACATTCCTTCGGTAGCGCACGATTGGATCTGATTGTATCCGAATTTCCCCGAGTCAGGCCAACTGGTCATGCCCATGGATTACGACTTGCCACTCCCTTTAATAAATGGTAGTCCTCCCCTTAAATATCAGGCTATAAGACCATAAATTTTCCTCACTCGCCCCTTTAAATTCCTCACTAGAAGACCAGCGTTAGAAGATTTATGACACTCGTCAATTACACAATGGTCACTATAGTTGATCTGCAGAAGGAGAGAAAGTGCCAGACCAGCAGTAAACAAACACGAGGTCACTGTAAGGGCATGCAGGCCACGTGCGTTTATCTCATGCATGTGCTGGTCACAACATGACGCCTGCAGGGCCGGGGAGCATTTCATCAAGTGTCTTGTCAGTGATTTTTACCGACAACTGTTATAAGCTACTGAAATCCTTGCATCTGATTCGCTGTCGGTAAAAATCACTGACAAAACACGCTCCCCTGGTCTATTGTTCCCCCCTCTCTCTCTTTCCCTCTCCGATTCCTTCTATTACACGCGCGCTGTTGGTACATGTACGTACGTGATGGTATGTTCATTGGGTACGCTGGACGCTCACAAAGGGCCAGGCCGCCAGACCAGGGAGGGAAACAAAATTCTAACTTTTTCTAGTGACCGTTGATTCTCTTAAAAGTAATGTCAATTCTGCGGCATTTATTGGATATAAATAAGGAATATTTTCTACAGAAAACTGTAAATTGACACAAACAGGTGCTTGGTCTGTTTTGTAATTTTTCAGACCTTTTGTAGTCGACTGAGATACGAGTATGATCGTGTCATGGGTTCTGCTATGTACATGTAGCTGGCTGTATGACCAAGGAGTACCTCCTTGGTATCAAAAACCTTCAGCCCTCTAAAAACAATTGAGCCCGTACGCCCATGCTTAAGAGGGTGTTTATTATTTTGTCTGCGAAGGGAACTTGAAAATTAAAAAGAGAGAGATTGGTCATCGAAGAGGCAACAGGTTTGTGAAAAAGTAAAATTGCATTTAGAAATATATGGACACGAAGGAGAGTAATGAAAGAATTCGCTCTTTCTTCAACCTTATTTCTTACAATGAGTGTGATCAGTTTGTCACGGGCGGTCACTGTTTCTTAAAAATCCAACTTATGAATATTAACAAATAAACATGGATAACTTCGGCGTTTTTCATAAAGAGTATCACTAAGCATTATGAAAAAAAAACCAGAGCTTGGTTGTCATGGTTTCCTATTCATATGCAGGCCCGTAGCCAGGGTTTCTAAAGGGGTTGGTAAAGTGGACCTTCTTGGAAATTGGTTTAACAATTATATTAACAATAATATTGATAACTAGAAAGGCGTCAAAGGCGGCAGACCCACGCCTTAACCCAATAGGTTTTGTTTTGTTGCGATTATTTTTGTAAGCAGTAGCCATTCAAAGGGGATAACAAGAGGCACATCTCCCCCCCCCCCCCAATAAATTTTGCCATATCCAGGTCATAGCTTTGTGTGTCCCCACCCTTGAAAAAATTCTTCTGAAAAAGATATTTTATTATTGAAACATCCCTCCCCTAAAAGTAATTGATTAGACATGTCAGAGAGCGTGGCGTGGTGAGAAAAAAAATGTTAGCAATTTGTATTCAGTGTTCAGTCCAAGGCCGTACGCAGAAATTTTTTTCCTGGGGGGGGGGGGGCAAGATGATCGCTTTCAAAGGAACCCATAACTTGAAGTCTAAAACCCGATTAAAAAAAAGTATGATTTTGAAATTTCTGGGGGGGGGGGGCAACTGCCCCCCCCCCCTCCCCGCTGCGTACGGCCTTGGTTCAGTCATGTCAGTGTTAGTAAATGTATTCATGTTCTATCTTTACATTGCAATTCGGTTGTTGTTTTTTTTTTCATCGGGCTTGGATAAAATAAATATGACGACAAAAGAAGTTGGATCTCGACTTGAAAATGACGTGCATGCGAGGCACAGAGCTTACTCACTCAGTACTACAGTCAGCCGGCCCCAGGCACTTCGCGACAGTGATGTGTATAGTTATGTACGTACACTACAGCTACTCAGCCACTCACTCAGATCAACACACGCGAACACTCGCGAGTGCGATAGACTCACTCACGTCGAACAAACGCACCAGATTTTCACCGAAAACAATTAAAATCACGTACTACACGTCCACCAGGATAAAATAAATCACAAAAACTTCCACAACAAAGTGGAAAGAACCGGGGAAAATAAACAGAAATGCACAGAAGATAAGAAATAGGAGAAATTAGACGTGCTAGGCTATACGTATACCGTATACCTAGCCGCTTTCGATTTCGCAACGAGAGTACAGTTCAAGCGCGAAAAATCCCTTGTTGCTGGGATACGTTGGCTTTGAATATTCATTGCAGGCTCGTGCGGATTTGAAGTGAAATAGCAAATAATGGGTCTAAAAGTCTTCTAAAATTCATAAACCTGAAATAGATTTTTGGTGAGACGAAGTAATGAGTGTTTTGATTGATCAAAATATTTCTGCATCGGCAGGCGAAGTTTGGGGTCATTTCTAGTTTCTATCCTGTCACTCTCTGAACTGAAGTTCCTATACTTTACTACAGGGTCAAAAGTTCAAGGTCACACAGAATTTGCAGGGGTCAACCAATCATCACCAAAATCTAATCGATTCTTTCCTGTCACTTTCTGAACATTCCCTGAAAATTTGGTGCAAATCCGTTCACCGTTCTCTCGTTATCTTGTACACAAACAAACAAACAAACATACAAACAAACAAACATACAAACAAAACAAAAAGACAAACATAGCCCTTTACATAACCCTGCCGATTTCATCGGCGTGGGTAATAACATTATTGTATATTTGTAAAGCACACAAACTATCCACAATACGTTTATTTTACTAGACTCTATAAGGAGCTAATTGTGATATGCAGGGTAATCAAAACTGTATTTCAGGCATGGATTGAGGTTTACCTTATAGATGATTATGAAAAAGCATGTCAAAAAAATTAGCCCCTAAAAATAAAAGAATAGCCAAAAGATATTAATTTGTAGCCCCAATGTAAAAAAAAAATGGCCCCTAAAAAAAAGCACCACCTCCGTCCAGCCTAGCACCACAAATGATACAACACAAATACATATTTGCTGCCCCTCACTTCAGCCTAGCACCACAAATTACAACAACACTTCAGCCTAGCACCCCCCCCCCCCCCCACTCACTGAGGTTGGGGGGTACCAATATCTCAGAAAATCCCCTATAATAGGGAGGTAATCAAATTCCAACTTCTCCGGGATAGGGGGTCACTTGTGAAAAGGAGGTACGAGCTTAGGCCCACCCCTTTTATGGGGAGTGGGGGCGGACCTAGCACCATATAGAACTAAATGATACAACACAAAATACAATGAAATATAATGAATATGTTCATACAATATACGGGAGCGAGCTCGCCAACGATCTTGTCACGTCACTCGTGTTTATTCATGTCTCAATCCAGCCTAACCCCAGGGAGCATCACTTAATTTCGGCAGGTAAGATAGAAATTCGTACTTATACTTCAAGAGAATTACTGTATCTAGCAGGCTCTTTGATTTTACGATTTAACGATCGAGTCAGCGACGGTATACATTACACACAGTGCGATCGAGTCATTTGAATCGACGGTACAGTGCGGGGAAAAGATCGGCTCGGCGAGGAAGTTGACGTATAATTTATCGTGTTATTAGCGCGCTAATTAACACGATATCGGTGAACCGGCTTTTTAGTATCCCTCCGCCCCTTCGTTAGATTAACGAGCGTTACTGAAAAAATTATCGCGAAGTGGGCCGACGGCGCGTTAGCGTGCGTTAGGGTGTCAACTTTATTTCGAGCAATACTGTAAATAACGGTCAACAGTCCCTTGCACATGTTTATCCAAAAATACACACAGTCATGAACTTGAAAGGAAGGGAATTACAATGAAATCTCAAAGGAAAACTTGTTTGAGACGATGATCATGATGATTCTTTATAATTTTGCACGAGCAGCCCTTGGGAATTTTGACATTTGATCGTAAAGAGGGCAAGAGGCACTTGTAGACAAACTTCACGTGTAGTATCAATTGATGTCCCTGATGAAAATGGCGAGCTTTCTCTGCTACAGTCCTCATACACACATACGTGTACACATTGTAATTCCCCACGCACGATCAACGATAGTTTCCTTCTCAAACAACTCATCGCGCCGCGTCAATTATTGAAATTCACACACACACATAACATGTACCACAGTCTACTGACATTCGTATGTATGCTAGTCCGATCTCTCTTCGTATACACACAGACACGCTCATTAGATCATGCTTCTTTTATTTAGAATTTAGAAAGTGCAAGTTCATAAACGAAAACTGAAAACAAGATTTTTATATTTTTTCCTTTTTTTGGGGGGGGGGATAATCATTTCTTTCTGACTCTCTCTCTCTCTCTCATAAATGACAGGGTTTATTTTAAAGAAAGGGTTCTTAAACTGCTTTGCCTGAATTTTAAAAAAATGCGTAGTGTATTAGCGTTTAGACAATAGTGATATAACCCTTATAAGTACTGTTATACCCCTTCCCCCACGTGATGGAGATCGGAGACAATAATTAATAAATGAAACAAAGGAAACATGCATAGATGTCTTCTCAACAGTCAAGTAGTCAACAGGTAACTTTTCATTATGACATTTTCATTGTGCATGTACATGTAAATAAAGACGTTCTTTCAAAGGACTAAATGCAAAACAAAGAAGAGCTGGTATGTGTTTTCTGTCATCGGCATGATCTTCATAACCATCATATCATCATCATAACATTATCATATCATCATGATTCATGATGATCGTCATCATAATCATCAAAGACATGACATCATCATCAATCATTATCTTGATAATCATATCGTCAAACCAATTATCAATATCATCTTAACACCATATCGTCATTGAATTATACATCATATCAATTCATCATGAGCATCATCATCACATCACATCATCATGAGCATCATGAGCATCATCATCATATCATCATCATATCATCATATGATGATCATCATTATCAAAGAGACAAAGACATAATCATCATATCATTATCTTGATAATCGTATCGTCAAAACATTAAGTCTTACGTCATATCGTCATTAACTCATATAATCATCAATTCACCATGATCATCAAAACCATCATCTCATCACATCATCATAGCATCATTATCATATCATCATGACGATCATCATCATAATCATCAAAGACATCATCATCATCATCATTATCATCTTGATAATCATTATCGTGAAAACGAGTATCATCATCATAAAAAAATATCAAAAAATATCAAGCCAACCACTTCATCCCTGCCCGACCGTAACTTCATCCTGTTACGCACATGCGGTTCCCCTTTGATATTCGATCTGTTTATACGAAGCGCCTTCGCGCCCAATGCCGCGGCGGTGTGAATTAAGGATCAAAGGAACGGGGAGGAAAAAAGGCGCAAACCTTCATTGGCTGGTTGGCATATTTTGCACATGTCATGACTTGTGGTCATCAAATGAGGTCACAAGCCCAATTTTATGAATGAAATTCTTGATCGTGCGCACTCTAGACAGCCTTTGCTTCCCATGCCTTGTTTTTCACTTTCGCATGAATGAAGGATATTATTTTGGATATATCGCCATGGATATAATCTGATTTTAGTAATTTCGAATTTATTAATTGTGTGCTAAAGTTTCAGGAATTGTGACAGTGCCAAATCGTGCTCGCGCTTAATCTTGTTGATGTTAATACATCTGTTCATGTACGAGTCATATTCATGAATGAGATACCGCGTGCGAGTATGGAGCGACGGTTGATGTTGAATATGGATGAGTTTGTAAGCTTTACGCCCGTTGATCGCTCATGACTACGACATATTGTTTACTCCCAATAAGGGGGAAAGGCATTCAAATGCAAATTATGTTATGGGTTCGATGAACCAATGAGCATGCAGTCGCTGAATCGCGGCTGTGGGCTTTGCTGTCTGTGTATACGAATGTGTAAGGTTTAAGGGTTATGTGTTATAGTAAGTTGAACGAATCGAAAGCGCATCACTGCAGTGGGGCGCTACATGTACAAGTCATATTCATGATGAGATGCCACGTGCGAGTAATCCGAGTATGGAGCTACGGTTGATGTTGAATATGGATGAGTTTGTAAACTTTACGCCCGTTGATCGCTCATGACTACGACATATTGTTTACTCCCAATAAGGGGGAAGGGCATTCAAATGCAAATTATGTTATGGGTTCGATGAACCAATGAGCATGCAGTCTCTGAATCGCGGCTGTGGGCTTTGCTGTCTGTGTATAACAAATGTTTTAGTAAGTTGAACGAATCCAAAGCGCATCACTGCAGTGGGGCGCTACATGGATTTTTCATTGAATGGATTTTTCATTTAATGGCTGGTCGACGATGAGTAATCATTAAAATACTTCTTTTCGGGAAACGGGCATGTAATATTTTGACCCGGGACCCGATGCTCTCGGGCGGGACTCGGGTACCCGGTTTTTAGTCCTAGCACTATAAGAAAGCTCGCCATTTTCGCCAGGAACATCAATACTACGTGTGGAGTTTGTCTACAAAGTGCCTCTATACGATCACGCTGTCAAAATTCCCAAGGGCTGCTCGTGGAAACTTATCATCATGATAATAGTCTCGAACGAGTTTTTCTTCATAAGATATTCCCCTTCCTTTCAAGTACGTGTAAATGTCATGAATGGACAAGCGCGAGGGACTGTAACTGCGTTTGACGTGATTACCGAAGGCGCTGGCGTGATAATAGACGATTTCTATGGATTAGATTTAGATTATATTTTGCGCCCACGATTTCTTCCGCCGTCTTTTTTTTCCTCGAATGGTTTATTTCAGGTGCTAAACACGAAGGAGTTTTCCCACAGTGTTAATAGCTTCTTGGGGGTAAATATTAGCTTGTAATTTGTGTTATATGATTTTCGGGTAACCGGGAACCCGCCCGAAAAATGGTCGGGTTCCCGAATTGAAAAAAATACCCGAAACTCCCACCCCTCTTAGACCCCGTTTACAGTGCAGGGCCGGGCCGAGCCCGGCCTCGGCCCGGCCCTAATAGCGGTACTCGGCCCCTCAATTTCGTGCGTTTACAGTGCGGGTCTCGGGCCGGCCTAAATTATAACCTTTCATTATTTTTGTCGTAGTGGCGCTCTGAATGTAAACAAACGTTTATGTTGGTGGGTAAACGTAACAGTGTGGCGCGGGTTATTTGTACCGATATTTTTTTTAGCTCGCATGCATACGACGAACGATCGAACACCACAGCTGCTCGCTTAACTTATCGGATAATTTCATATTCTCTACGCAATTTTAATATCTTTGTACGATCGAGAAGACAAGAGGATGGATGAGGAAGGTCGTATTCGTAGAATTCAAAGGTATCGTGACAGGAGGATGAGGAGAGAGCAATGTGAGGAGAATCCTCGCAGGAGGAATGGCCTGCTCTTTCGAACGAAACAGCACAAGAGATGAACGATGATAATTGAATTAAAAACACTAGTATCTCGACTTTGGAAATCTCAGCAGAAAAGATAACAAAGCAGCTCAGGCCGTACAATGCATGCAACGCTCAAAGCAACCGCGGGATCATGACACATATCCAATGATGTCATGATCGCCGCACTTCCGGGATCGCATTTGGTACCGCATTTGGCCCCGCATGCGTTTACAGTGAAAGAAGGCCGGGCCGAGGGCCGAGCCCGGGCCGAGACTACCTCCAGAGGTGGTCCAAATGCGCGGCCGCTTTTGGTACCGCATTTGGCCTTTTGAGCGTTTACAGTGAAGTTTAGGCCGGGCTCGGCCCGGCCTTACTCTCACTGTAAACGGGGTCTTAGTCTCTACACTCCTCTTACACACATACACATTGCGAGTCCCCGTACGGTCACCGACAATTTCTTGTGATCAACGCGCCAATTATCGAAAGTCACACACAAGCACACACACACATACATGTAGCACAGTCTACTGTTACACATCGCCAGTACACACACACAGACACGCTCGTTAGATCTTTTAGAATTTAGAAAATGCAAGTTTCATAACGGAAACTGAAAACAGGTTTGTTTTTTTGGGGGGGGGGGGATAATTCTCTCTGAGACACACACTCTCTCTCTCTCTCTCATAAATGTCACTAGTTTTATTTTAAAGAAAAGGTTCTTTAAACTCCTCTGCCTGAATTGCGTTTCAAAATGCGTAGCGTAGGCCTACTAGCATTTATATCAATTTATCATGATCATTATAATTATATCATCACATCATCACATCATCATATCATCATGATCATAATCATCATCATCATGATATCATTATCTTTATAACCATATCGTCGAAACAGTTATCACCATCAATATCATCTTCATCGAACTCATTCATCAAACAATATCAAGCCAACATTTTCTTCCCTGTCCGACCGTAACTTCACCCTTTAACGCACATGATTATCATTATGGTCATTACGTCATATAATCATATCAATTCATCATGATCATCATAATCATATCATCATGACATCATCATAGCATAATCATCACCATCATCTTATCATTATCTTGATAATCACATCGTCAAAACAATTATCATTCATCAAAAAATATCAAGCCAACATTTTCTCTCTGCTCGACCGTAACTTCACCCTTTAACACACATGCGGTTCCTTTTTGAAATCTGATCTGTTTATACTAAGCACCTTTCACCCAATGCCGCCGCTTTGTGAAAGGAACAAAAAAAAAGGAACAAAAAAAAAAAGGCACAAACCTTCATGGGCTGGCTGGCTGGCATATTTGTGCGCGTGTAATGACTTGTGATTAACAAATGAGGTCACAAGCCCAGTTTTTATGAATGGAAATGTTATCGCGCGCACTCTAGCTTTTCTTCCCACTGCCAGGCAGTGCCTTGCTTTTCACTTTCGCATGAATAACGAAGGATATCATTGTGAATATATCGCTCATGTACTCTTAACTTAATTTCAATAATATGTTACTTCTTTGCTAAAGTTTTTCAGGAAATTGTGACAGTGTCAGATCGTGATCGTTGATGTTAAAAACATCTGTTAATGTACAAGTTATGAGATGCCAAGTGCGAGTATGGAGCGACTGTTGAATATGCATGAGTTTGTAAACTTTACGCCCGTTAATCACTCTTAACTATGACGTATCGTTCACTGCCTGGAAGGGGGAAGGGCACTCAAATGCAAATTATGTCATGGGTTCGATAACCAATGAGCAATCTCCGAATTACGGCTGTGAGCTTTGCTCTCTGTGTGTACGAATGTGTGAGGTTATTTTTTATTAAGTTGAACGGATCGAAAGCGCATCACTACAGTGGCGCGCTACATGGATGTTTACATGGAAATATTGAATGGCTGGTCGACGTTGATCTACCGTCTTGTCATCTACATACATAAGGAATCATTAAATACTTATTTTCGGGAAACGGGTATCTAATATTTTGACCCGGGACTCGAAGCTCTCGGGCGGGACTCGGGTACCCGGTTTTTAGTCCCAGCACTACAAACCACGCATGCGCAGTGGTGGCAATATCCCGATTGGGTCGACAATTGTTTGTCTTTTTGCCTTGAAAATGTACACAGGTATTACAAAAATTCTCGAGTTTGAGTATAAATTAACCGACATGTTTGAAAAGATACCATCATGATGAGACAATTGGTTGCATTTTCAAAATTTGGTTTATGTCGTGCGATCCAAAAATTAAGAATCTTAGCACTCATTTTATTCATAAGCCGTAGTATTTCAATACAGACCAGAAGTGAAGTTAACGAAGATGCGGACCATTTCCATGCATAATATTGCCCTCTACGTCGAAAACTGCATATTTGATGTAGCAAGAATTGTGCAGCGCGAATTCAAGAACCCGCGAATATGTTTTTGGGTCGCTCAGCACGAAAATAACAGCGTTTACAGTATGTTGCCAAATAATCCAAGCAAGATTGAGTACTTTACATTCAGTAAAATTATTCATTTGAAAGATGCTACATTGCAAGTATTTCAAGGAAATGTTGATATTTCCATTGGATGTTGATTTTGAAGTCAAATTGCTGAAAAACAACAGAAACTTCAAATTTCAATTTCAAAAGTCTTTACAGCAATTTTTTGAGAACTTCATGTCCAACTACGAGTATCTAGATATTAATAACAGTTGACCACTGATTTAAAATATTTCTTGTAATATGAAGTAACTACTGACACAAATAGGTCAGACATGACAACTGATCGTTTCTTGAAGCGACCTGTTTATTATCAGACAAGATGTAAGAGCGTTGCACTAAACAATTTTGTGTTTCTTCTCTCTGTTTTTCATTACAGATTGAATGATTTGGAAGGGAGTTCACCATTAAACTTCTATCCCATACAATATATGCAGTGTTAGCCTTGTTTATTGACCCTTTCTGTGACTTCAGTGATCCAATCATCCATATGGAAAACTTTAGCCATAAATGTTGCATTTGGCGGAGGGGTTCTGTGTAGCCAGGATTAGCTTCGTGAATGTAGAAAAAAAAAATGGCTATACGCCTTCTACACACGAAGCTAGGCGTTATTACCCAGCAATCAGATTCCGCACGGGGTCGTACGACATGAAAAATGCCCTGAAATCACACTTTTCTGATAATTTCCGCGACCCACATGCCCTTCCCCACAGCGTTTCCTCCTAGGGAAACGTTTGGAATGACAATTTTTTTTTGATTGAGTATAATTTTGGAAATATATCCATAAAAAGATGATAAAAATTTCAGAAAACTCACCAGCGTTTGCGTATCCATGCCTCCGAGGTCATGCAGATCAAAATGGCAGCACGATCGCCGTAATCGAAATCATGAAAACTATTAGGCGCCGTTTGTAAATTTATTATTTAGCTCAATTATTTACATATAATTCACTATTTAGCTCTTTTCTACGATTATTATACGATAAAATGACATAAAGGATACAATGTTTTATAAATAATGAATTTTGCAATTTCCATAATATTTGATATATAATGAATTTGTGAAATCATTATTTATAAATAATGGAAACTGCAAAATTTGCAAAACTGCAAATTAAGCGAGCAAGCATGAGTGAGAACAAACACTTCTCTTTTAATAAAATTTGGTATATTATCTGGGCTTCATTGTTGCAGGTCCGGGCAGAAATTTTGCTAAAGGCCACATTGATTCTATTTTGGCGAGCGAGCGTGATGTTAAGTCCAATTTGGGGTACTTTTCCTAGAGGGTGGTTGTCCTGGGGTAGTTGTCAGGGGGATATATTTTTTTCTGTCAGGACTTGAGCCACCCGACGAGAGAGGGCAGTATTTGAGCGTCAAGAGGGGTGACAATACGGTTTATTCCGTCAAGACTGGTCGGCATGAATATTCATGAAAACAAATTGTAGGGATATAATAAAATGAGCGAACCAGTCACGAAGTTCCTTGTGTGGCGCATTCGGATTCACGTTGTGCTCGTCATGAAGGGATCACGAGTTCGAGCCTCGGCAGGCTAAGGGGTGTTAGAATTTAGAAATCAAGTATCATTGACAAAATTTTCTTTTGCTGAAATAAAGTAGAAATAAAACGGGGCTTCTTGACGCTCAAATACTGCCCTTTCTTGTCAGTGGCGCAAATCCTTACAGAAAAAAATACGCGTCTGGGGGTAATTGTCCTAGAGGGGGGTTGTCTGGGGGTAGTTGTCTTAGGGGGTAGTTGTCTTAGGGGGTAGTTGTCTGGGGGGGGGGGGGTAGTTGTCCAGGGGTGGTTGTCCAGGGGGTGGTTGTCCGGGTGGTAGTTGTCCTGGTGTAGTTGTCCGGGGGGTAGTTGTCGTAGGGGGTGATTGTCCGGGGGGTAGTTGTCCAGGGGGTGGTTGTCCTAGGGGTAGTTGTCCTGGGGGTAGTTGTCCTGGGGGTAGTTGTCCTAGGGGGTGGTTGTCCGGGGGGTAGTTGTCCTGGGGGTAGTTGTCCTAGGGGGTGGTTGTCCTTGGGGGTGGTTGTCCGGGGGTGGTTGTCCGGGGGTAGTTGTCCGGGGGGTAGTTGTCCTGGGGGTAGTTGTCCTAGGGGGTGGTTGTCCTAGGGGGTGGTTGTCCGGGGGGTAGCTGTCCGGGGGGTAGTTGTCCGGGGGTTAGTTGTCCTAGGGGGTAGTTGTCCTAGGGGGTAGTTATCCGGGGGGTAGTTATCCGGGGGGGTAGTTATCCGGGGGGTAGTTGTCCTAGAGGGTGGTTGTCCTAGGGAGTAGCTGTCTGGGGGGTAGTTATCCGGGGGGTACTTGTCCTAGGGGGGTAGACGTCCTAGAGGGTGGTTGCCCTAGGGGGTAGTTGTCCTAGGGGGTAGTTGTCCTAGAGGGTGGTTATCCTAGGGGTGGTTATCCGGGGGGTGGTTGTCCAGGGGGTAGGTGTCCGGATACGGTTAGTCATGTTTGCACGGCCGGCCGGACGACGTACCTGCATGCACTGCATGCAGTTTTATTGCCTTCACTGCTATGTGTGCATATATAGGGATGTAAGGGAGGATTTAATACATTGAAATTAATCACTGGACGTGTCTGAATTTATTCTTTATTGCCCAACTTGTAACATGAGTGTGAAGTAATATACTGGGTACATGAAAGGTACAGACATGTATGTTCTTATTTTTTTGATGTCGGCACAATATAAATCATGGTACATATGTGATGAGAACTCCCAGTCGATCAAACCGCCGGTCACAGTCTGCACCGCGGCGTCCCTGTGTTATGTACACACGCGTAAGTCGGATTTTCTTTGACTTCCGCACAAGTCGAAAATCGCCTACATGTATGTCAATGCATTTCACTCAGTCCCGTCTTGATCGACTTAGGCGAGGTTGACTGTATATTCTTAATTATTTATTCCTTTATCTTTTAAATTTTCTATATTATATTGGATGTTCCATGCAACTTATTTTACCTTTATTAAGGGTAGTCGTCTCAACAAATCCTGTTTTATTATGGCCACCCAATTCCAATAATTCTCTATCTTGTATTGTTATCTGTTGTATTGTTTTACTGTCTTATCATATTACCATATTCTGTACTCTTGATGGACTTATACTGTTCTGTCATGATTGTATTCCGTTGGTTATTTTTAAATATCTTATATTGGAATTGAATGGAATGTCTTATCTTATATTGTGATGACACAATACATTTCCAGTCTCAGAATGTGTCAAGATTTATAAATTCGCCAATCATATCCAAATACACCTATAAATTCCATCATCTCCGCATCTTTTGCCAGCTTCTCAAGAAGGATGAAAAAACAGTTCACTTCATCTTAAAAATAATGATTTAATACACTTCCTCCACCCGCATTGCAGGTCTATTCTATCCCTCTCTTCTCTGTATCTTTGTGAATATTTTCTATTCTCCGTACTCCTTTTGTGTTGCACCTCCATTCTCCCTTAAACCCCCCCCCCCCCTTCCCCCTCTTTTCCCCCTTCTTTTTTCCCTCCAATCAAGCTCAGCAGTCTAGGAATCCTCTTATATTTATGTACATAGTACTTCCTTAATTATGTACTATTATGTACTAAGGGCACCCTGGCCCCAAGCTTTTGCTTAAATTAGAGGTGTATCCTCTAAAATGAACGTATATTTTGTCATAATTTTGTTGAAAATAATGGGACATTGTTTTTGTACACTTACATTGAAAATTTGGAAAAATGTCATTAAATTGAAATTGAAAAAAAAAAAAAATGAAAATATGGAAATAAATTACTAGTAATATGATTTCAAATCGGTAACCCTTGGACCTGGCTTTTTATTGGTGAGGGGTATATAGCATACATACTTTGGGAAGATAAAGCAAACTTTTGAAAGGATTATTTCAAAGCTCTAAACTTAGACAAATCAACTAATAATAATACATGTGACTTGTATAGCGCACTTTCCATCCCGATTAGATGCTCAAGGCGCTCCAGAGCAAATTAATACACAAAGAATGAGAAGTAAAAATTATTAAAGACTGGAAGAACAATGAATGTCTGTCAAAAGGCACTCTTATACAGATACGTTTTAAGGTTGTGCTTGAAGGAAGCCACTGATGTCAAAGTTTTCAGGTTCTGTGGAAGGGAATTCCAGAGAGTTGGCCCCGAATGAGCAAATGCTCGATTCCCCCATGATTTCTTTGAAATTGGAACTTGCAAAAGATGAGAAGTTGAAGATCTCAAGGTTCGTAGAGGTTGGTATTTATGTATTAAAGCCATATTATAACTAGGGGACGTTCCATTGACGATGTGGAAAACCAAAAGAATTTTGAAAGCAATGCGTTCCTTCAGGGGCAACCAATGAAGCTCTTTCAGGATAGGGGTGATGTGGCTGCGCTTGCAGGAACAGGTTACAATGCGCGCAGCTGTCCGGGGGTAGTTGTCCTGGGGGGGGTAGTTGTCCTGGGGGTGGTTGTCCGGGGGGTAGTTGTCCGGGGGGTAGTTGTCCTGGTGGTAGTTGTCTGGGGGTAGTTGTCTGGGGGGTAGTTTTCCGGGGGGTAGTTGTCCTAGAGGGTAGTTGTCTGGGGGGGGCAGTTGTCTGGGGGGAGGTAGTTTCTCCGGGGGGTACTTGTCCTAGGGGGGTAGTCGTCCTAGAGGGTGGTTGCCCTAGGGGGTAGTTGTCCTAGGGGGTAGTTGTCCTAGAGGGTGGTTGTCCTAGAGGGTGGTTATCCGGAGGGGTGGTTGTCCAGGGGGTAGGTGTCCGGATACGGTACAGAAGAGCATTACCAAAATCGAATCGTGCAGAAATAAGCGAGTGCACTAGTTTCTGGGTTGATGAGCGAGTGAGATATTTTCTAATAAAACCAATGTTGCGCAGTTGGTAACGGACTGATCTACAGATGCCTGTGATTTGACTGGACATGGACATTTGAGAGTCGAACACAACACCAAGATTGCGATAAGATTTTGACAAAGAAAAATTGTGGCCAGAAACGGAAATTGAATCGATATCCAATTTGTTAAGTTGAGATCTAGAACCAAAAATCGAAAGTTCGCATTTATACTCTGGTTTAAAAGTAAAGAATGTGACTTCAACCAAATGTCGATGTCCATGATGCACATCTCCAGTTTATGCAGGGCTTCTGTGGCTGTGGTTTGGTGGAAATGAAATAAATATCTGAATATCGTTTACACATAAATGGTAGTGAACAGAATGACGTAGGAGAATATGCCGGAGCCCTGTTAAATAAATAGAAAACAAAGTGGGCCCTCCAACAGAGCCCCGGGGGACACCACAGACTAATGACCTGGATGACGAGGTTATGTCATTCAAAAGAACCGACTGTGAATGGTAGGATAAATAAGACCTGAACCATTATAAAGCCTTCCCCTTGATACCTAGACTAATCAGTGTTAACAAGAATAGTGTGGTCTACGGTGTCAAAGGCGCAGATAAATCTAGGAGTACCATTGCTGTGACTGATCCACTGTCCATTTTCCTGCAAAATAAAACTAGAAACATTTATGAGGTCTGTAAGCGGACTGTAATGGGTCTAGTAAATCATGTTCTAGCAAATAATCAGTGAGTCGGGAAAAGACAACTCTTTCGAGAATCTTGAACAAAACAGGAAGATTACTGACTGGACAGTAATATTTCAGAATTTCATGATCAAGAGATGGTTTCTTCAACAAAGGGCGGATAAGAGCTGATTTCAGAGGTAATGGAAAAGTGGCTTCGTCCATGCTTTTGTTGATTATTTGATTAATAATCGGGGTGAAAGTAGACGTGCAGTCTTTTACAAGAACTGTAGGCAATGGATCTAAAGGGCATGATTTCGGCGGCAGTTTGCGAAGGAGGCGAAAAATCTCATCCTCATCAGCATGTTGAAATGTCTGCAACGTGGAAGAGGTGATGGGTTCGGGTTCACGGTAAACAATATTAGTACTGAGACTCTGGCGGGTATTCTGAACTTTAACACTGAAATAATCAACAAAAGATTCAGTCAATGCCTTGCAATCAGTATGCGATGGTAAATGAGACAACTGTTTCTGGTTCAAAAGGTGGTTTGCCACATTGAAAAGCTTCTTGTTGTCTGCTCCGCAGTCTTCAATCAGCGTGGTGTGATACGAACGTTTCGCCTGGCACACAAGATAGTTCACTTGATTGCGCTGAGCACAGAACAGTTCTCGATCCACCTGAAGATCTCCATTCTTGTGCCATCTTCGCTCGAGCCTTCGTCGTTCTTTCTTTGCAGCTGAAATTGCAGAGTTGTACCAAGGGCTGGACTGATGTGATTTTGCTTTGCAAGATCTGGCTGGTGCATGCCTGTCAAGCAGCCTGATGAGTTCCGCGTTATACTGGTTGACGGTGTCAATGCTCATGTCAACAGTCGCAGAAGATGTGATGCTGGTAGAGTTAACACTGCTGGCAAAATTAGTTCTGTCGATGCCCTTTATATTGCGGGATGACAGAGAGACGTTAGTCTGCTTCGGCTTTCTGAAATGGAGCAGATATGTGACAGCAAAGTGGTCAGAAACACCAAACCTAACATTCAAGTTCAAAACAAAGTGTCTCTCTGAGTTCCGCACAAGAACCGGGTCGAGGATGTGGCCGTGATCGTGCATAGGCGTAGTCACCAACTGGCAAAGTCCGTGGCTGTTGACGAGGTCGTTGAATCGTTGAGTGTGATGAGATGAAAGATTATCTAAATGTATATTCAGATCTCCAACGATTACAAGAGATGATCTATACAACTTTTCGTCTAACAAATCAGAAAAATCATTAATGAACACCGAAAAAGATTGGAAAAAGACTAGTCGCATTGTTAGAAATAACAGCTGACAGGAATTCAAAACTTTCAAAGTGATTGGAATTGTCAATGGACACAGAAAGGTTGTCCCTGTATAGGAACCCGACACCTCCTCCATGTCCTGAAGTTCTGGGATGATGTATAAACTTAAAACCAGGAGGAGTGAGGTCAGAGACAACAGTGTCATCTGAAGAAGTGAGCCATGTCTCAGTAACTGCAACTATATCAAACTTATTGTCACAAACAAAATCCTGAAAAACAGTAGATTTATTATGAAGTGCACGTGCATTTAAGGAACAAAATCTAAGATAATTATGTTTCACACAGCTTCAGGTACCCTATGTGTCTTTGGCCTTCGACTTATACCTAAGGACAAAATCCTCATCCAAGTATCGGTGTTTTCCTCAAGCCATGTATCAGAACACTTCATAGGACTGCATAAATGAAGGAATTCACTTGTGTATCGAAGTCTAATATTAGGCCTATTAGAAGTAGCAGTAGAGGAAATGTCACCAGAAGGGCCTGGATTTGGATTAATGTCCCCACAAACAAGCAATCTGACATGGTACATTTATGTTGAAAGTACAACATAAATGTGGTGTTGTGGAATGGTACAAAACAGGACTCCCAATGTACTTTCCCTTTGACTGAACACAGATACCCGTTATTCAGCTGAACCGGAGAATTAGCTCCCACACAACAAAAGGAGTGTGATAGCTCAGTGCTACTACACAAAAGAAACAAAAAAGATACAAAACTATGCAGTTTCAATGGTAACATTGTGGCAATGAAAATGAACTCAATGCATAGAGTCTATACGAACATAGCCTATGCCTATGTGTGTGAGTAAGCTGTTGGTGAACAACACAACACCACAAAATATCTCAAAATGCAAGAAAGATACTATGTAAAATAGACTAAAAGCTTGTCCTATACGTGCTATATTAAGACAGACATTCATAGATAACAAACGAATCACAATCAATAAAGCACATAACATGGAAAAATATACCCAAAAGTGAGAGCTCTGTTGGAGGGCAACCGTCACATTTCATGTGTATAAGCACAGACCCGAATGATGAAGCAGATTTTTATTTCGAAACGACCCATACCGTACATTTAATTTTCGGAAATATGAACACCCCGGGGGTGTGGGGGTTCACTCGCAGACTGAAGTGGTAGATGCGTGTCAAAAAAAAAAGTTGAATAAGGGTCGGAATTTTGACCAAAGGCGTCGACGACGTCTTTGGGAAAGAGGGCCGTTTTCAGTCTTATATTAAACGTTTTTGAGAAAAAGAGTTACCAATTAGCTGGTTCTTTGATGCTTTTTTTCCCCCAACACTGCAACACAGACGGCTTATTTCAAGTGTACGATTTCAAATATGTTGTGCAAATTTTGTACAGCATCTTTATCCATTTACACCACTTCGGGTACATTTAAACACTGTGCCATATCAATTACGCCATTATACGTTTACATTGTTCTACTTCTTTTTTGTGTCGTTTACATTGTCATACGCCATTTAGGGATATATTTTACATAATCATACGCCACTTGCGCCATTTTGGGGTGTCTTCTTCCTCCGAAATTCTCTGACAAGCGAAATAAATAAATAAAACGTCATCATTTTTTTGTGTGTGTTTTTTTCCAGGGGGAGGGGGCTGGGACCCCATGGATCCGCCCTGTGAACCCTTGTAAGCAGGGGCGTTGATCCGTTTTCACGATTGGGGGGGGGGGGGGTTGACCAGCGAAGGAGCGAAGCCAGTGGCGTATCTAGGGATTATGGCGCCCGGGGCAACAATGAAGTCCCAGGGCTCGAATTACCCGGTCGGCAAAAAGGCAATTTGCCGCAATGCCCCTTCAACTTGCCGCGATGCCCCTCTAAAAATACGATACTTACGGCAACTCGTGGCTGCCCTTTTTTTTTATTTTGCCGTGATGCCCTTTCACCCGAAACATACACAAACAATAGCTTGTTGAGGAACTCACTACACGAGTGAATTACCTGTCCACACGCACACTCATAGAAATGTACATAATTTCATTGCATGACGACGAACTGCAACTTTTTAACATCGCTCGATGGATCTCTGCGCAGCCGCGCTCTCTGTTGCCCGCCAGCCAGCTGCAGCTACCCAGGTAACGTAGCTGGCTGGTGGGCATAGCTGGGTGCGCCGGCCAGAGGCAGCAGGGAGCGAGGCTGCGCGGAGCAGTATGTACTGAGCGTAGAGTGACATGCACACCCAGTGATGTCACGGTCAGTCTTTTCTCTCAGCTCACGCACAAAATATGTGTAAGTACCCAAGGTGCGTCGCTTGTATAAGCTGAGCATGCGATGATGCGACAAACATAACAAATCCCTAATTAGATGACTAATAAAAAATAAATAAAAAATGCCGAAAGCCAATCGCAGGAAAGCGATTAAAGAGTGTGAGCTGAAGAACGCGGCAACTCAATGCCAAACGCTCAACTTCTTTATTCAAAGGTAAGCTTATCATAGAATGAATGCTATTGCCTATAAAATATACTGAAGAAGATGTGAAACAACCGTTTACTTATATTGACAGTCCCATGTACACTGTATCATATTACGCATGGCCCCTTCTTGTTTTTTTTTTGCGTATAGTGGTGTATTGTATTACCGGACAGAGTTTCTTCTAATTTCGTAGACTGGAATCTACCTTCAAAATTGCTTCCCAATACGATGTTCATAAAGGGAGTAAAGCCCGCCTCACACTGTGCGATTTCCTGCGATATCGCCTCGCATCGCAGGAAATCGCACGATATCGTGCAGTGTGAGAGGTCTTGCGACGCAACAGCTTGCGATTTTCCCAATATCGCAAGCAATAGCCTCGCATCGCAGGGTTTTGAACATGTTCAAAAATTTTGTTGCGATGCGATGCGATGCGATGCGATTTCCATCTAGTGGACAGAGGAACAACGGATAAAGGGCAGGAGGTTCTCCTTCAAATGTGGCAGGATAGCCGGATAGGCCATCATTATTTAACATCAGCCTGCCGGCCTATCACAATCGCGTGACAAAAGACAGAATGAAGACGGAAACATGTTACGAGATTGGATATAACCGTAAGTAATTTGATGAAATTGTGCACTATGCATTTTTTATCGCACAAATTTTTTGCATGTGTAGTCCCGTACATAGGATTTAATTGGAGTGTGATTTCATCGTTTTGCGCAGTGCAGGAATGCAATGGGTCGAACTCGAAGATCTGACTTGAGTATGGCTGTCACTTTGGATGGGAATTTTACCCTGAAAATTTAACTTTATCGTTTTGGCGAACCTCATTTGGTCTGGGATTCTCATTGCCAAATCATACCAGAACTTGAAGTCTGATGCACACATTTGTACATTATAAATTATCTAGGCCCAGTCTAGGCATGAGTCTAACTTGTTAGGCCTAAGATCATGAAGATTAACTAGGTAATTGTGGGACGCTTTGACTTAGGCCTACTACTTAGGCCTACTTTGTAACTCTAATTAAATCTAATTGAAATCTAAAAAGGAATCTAATTAACCTAAAACTATAATAGTAAAGTAAAACAAATTAAAGTAAAACAAAGAAAGTTACAAGGCACTAGATTTAAATTACAGATAAATAAATGTAAAAACCCCATGCATATTACTGACCTCTAACAGTCTAGGCCTAACTCTAACTTTTTTAGGGACTACTATTTGAAGGTCCTTATTCCCCCGAAATTCGGAGTCCTTTCATCTCAATTCTAACCCACAAAGTACACTCGACAGCGGCAGAAGCAGTGACAAGAGTAACCCTACACATCCCTGTCGCGCCGTCTGGTCGGGCTAATGAGTTGTACTAGGCCTACTAGTAGTCTAGGTCTAGTCTACGTTGTGGGCACAAGAATAAATAATATGTAAGTTGTTCATAGTTGCCTCGTCTAACTCTAAGTTAGAAGAGAGAGAGTTGCAGCTGGCAGCTGGCCGAAGAAGTACGGTATGTACGGTTATTAAAATTATTTGGCCCTTAGGGCGCTGGACCGACGCTTGCCTCGTTTCGGTACCTCAACTTCCCTGAGATATGGGCTCGGCAGCCATGTCCATCAGTGCTTTATACATGCGTCGTAAACAGCATACAAATTTTAAGTAGCTGCTTTTCTCGGTATTTTTTTTCTCAATATATAGATGTATTAGATCTATAATATTTTTAAAAATTTCCCCTCTCTTCTACTGTAGGATTCTTTGCCATGCTGGATAAATGGATTTTATTTATATTAATTAATAGGCCGATATATATTGTGCCTCTCAGTTTTTGCACTCTACTAAGTACTATTATCCACAGCTCACCCAATACTAAGCTGAGTTGAGATGACAGGCAAATTTATTTCAGGTTTTTGCTCAAATTTATGATTACGGATCAAAGAATTCTTCATTATTCAATTTGTTAGGACTGAAAGTGAGGTTTTGGGTATCATTTACCTTGTTCGCATAACAATAAGTGTTTAAATACTTTTATAGCTGCAATGTATTTTACTTCCCATTATTCAAACATAATCTATTTGTCAGTTAACCCATTGCCTTCTTGAATCAGGTGGGTCCTGTATCAAGTTTTGAGCAAACTTTAGGGAATAAGAGAATTCAGCAGTCAACAGCTACATGTTAATACTTTGAAAGTTATTGTGAGATCTACTTTATATGATCATGATTATGTTGTACTATTTGTTTCAGAATATTCATATTGATAAGTTAAGAATGTATTTTAAAATGTCACTCATAAATCACAAGTAAGCTGGCTACTGATGTCAAGAATGTAAGAAAGTTTGTAACATGTTTCTGGCTTTTGTTCCCCCACTTATTTTTTTGCATATAGCTCATTTTCTAATTGAAACTTATTTTACTATCTTTTCATAGGATTTTTCAAGCTGTCTCTTGGAAGCTGTTCTGCAAGCAGTATACCATCCATGAGAAACGCAGTGCTATCAACCCTTGATCTTTCCCACAATGCACGCACTGTAATGTCAAAGAAATTGCCTTGGAAAAGTTACTGGTAAGAATTGTTTTTGAAAACAGACTTTTAAAGAAAATTTTAACTTGTCATGCAGGTTCCTTTTTTTAACTTTTACCTTGTCTTTTTTTCTTTTATTTTGATTGAATTTACTTGTTCAAAAAGATAGTCGTATAATTTGCAGAGAAATGACATGAACACAACAGATATCATAGGGACGACACTTTTCATTCAAATAAAATGCTTAATTTTGATTTAATCTGTCAAAACATATTTTTATAAATGAATAGATTTTCATTTTAATTGCAATTGCACAAAATTATTTTGAATGATTTGCATTCAGGCTGAGCGAAGCAAAGAAATCTCTGAATCAGTTTTTATTCTTTGTCAAACATCTATCCAGTAAAGTGTATTCAAGTACAGTATAATGCTGATAATTTGTTTGCTGTTCGATTTAAGCCGGGAAATGTAATTAACTCTTACTTACATTTCCCTGATTTAAGCCAGTGAGAATGAGTTTGATTGTAGAGTAATCAAGGGTGTTACTAAACTGATGGATTTAGTTAATGTACCCTTTGTTTCTTGTTATTATTAGCTCTTTATTACTTATCATTGTACCTCTCATGTTTTATTAATGAAGCTGTAAACATCAGATGAAATCTACCAGATGACCATCCTATAGAAGCTATAAATGCGTCACCCAATATCCACCTTGCCAGAGAGTTTCTATGAACTGTCATCCCTATGAAATGTCATCCCTCAGAATTTTAGATTTGAGTGACAATGAAATCACAGGTATGTTCTCTTATTTCTCACTCATATGTCTGAATAAATATGAAATGTGAATATATGAATAATAAGGATTGAAAACCAGGAATGAATTCAGCTTGTGCTGGACTTTGCTGGATTTCTGTCTTGTATCGAGCAAAACAAAATTCCCTATTTATTCCCGTTAATTATGATTTTTGGAATCCAGCTGCCAGCCCTTCCCAGGTAAATTACATCCAGGGTTATAACATTATTTAGTCCAAAAGGGGGCTGCAGGAAAAAAAAAATCTTTGTTTATCTCTAAGGGTGGGGGGGGGAGGGGGGAGGGGGGTTGGCCTCTTCAGTTTTCACTTCACCCCATGAATCTGCCTGCATGTATGTTTGAGTAATACTGGCATCCGTAATTTCATGATTCACAAATTAAAATCCATATTTGAATATTAATAAGAACAAATGAAATGACAATACATTTTGTTTTTCTATCAATGAAAAATTAAATACCGTACATGAATTTCAAGCAAATGTGTTGATAAAAAAGAACATCTATTTTGATCCCTCGATTACCTTGCAGATCTGGATGCAAGCAACTCTTTGGCATGTCTGTCATTGAAGAAATCAACTTGGAGCACAATCCCATACCTGGTGATACCTACTCAGAACTGTTACAACATCAACCCGTTAATATCTGAGCCGTCTCCTTCAGATCATATGGATTGAAGGTGGTATTTTCTTCGTTCAATCCCCCCCCCCCCCCCCCAATCACCCCCACACTTGGAAATTATGTTGTCTGCAAACACAGACCCTAATTTGACACTTAATCAGAAAATCATTGTCTTGAGAGAAGCCTAATTCAGCTACCTTCTGGTCATGTCAGGAGCAGCTATAGTACATGACATATGGTAGTCTTACAGTGCAGACACTCTTTTACAACTGACCAGGGTTTCTGCATGCAAACTATCAGTATAGGGGCATTCACAAACAGGGCAATGTTGATTTTCGAAAATCGGTACTAGTTTTTGAGACATTATTCAAAGCTTTTTATGTATGTGGACATGAAATCTCTGAAAATAGTGAGATTCTAGTTGTTATTCAAATTGTGATTACTAACTTTACAGTTAAATTACTTTGCAGGCACAAAACTTTGTCAATTAGCATAATTCAATATCCAGATTTGACCCCTCATAGTTCATAAGGCTTTCCTATACTAAAGGTTTTCTTGACACAGACAGTGACATAGCCAGCATATGGTGAAAGCATATACCCCTTGGCTCCAACTATTTGGAGACGATTCCACTGTCCTGATCAACAGCCTCCAAACCAACGACGGACCCTGGTTTAAAACTGAATCCTGTCTTTCAGATGGCATTTTTATTTCCCCCAAAGTAAATAATCATGTCTGAACAGTCTGATTAATATGTGTCTGTAAAAACCCACTTGTAAACATTGGTGCAATCATAGCTAACAGAAGCAGTGGCAGATTTAGGGGGGGGGGGCACATCTGGCCCGTACCCCCACCCTTTTTGGAAGAAAAATGTGCATTGTGCCTCCCTTTTTAGAACGGAAACCTTTCTATTATATGATAATTGTATTGTTTGTTATACAGTATACTATATATTGATGATTCAAGCAAAATTTGCATTTGAAAAATGTAGTTACTTGAAAATTGGGAGATGAAACGTTTTTATTTTCAACAAATCATGTGAACTACTGAGAATCCATGAAATAAATGTACAATCAGGAACAACATCTAATAGCACAACTCTCTGTCTCAGCTAGTTGTGATTCAAATGGAAAAAAAACAACAACACCAAATCCATGCATGAGCAGGGGAAAAATGATTGTCTTTCAATTACATGTATTTTTCTTTTGTTGGGGGGGGGGAACTATGGTTTCATTACATGTTACAGGTTTTTAATAATTACTGAATTTCTTTTCTGTTTGTATTGCTGAAAGAAGAAAAAAATATTCTAGTGTGCTTGCACTTCCTTTATACAATGACTGGAAGGCATTCTATGCAATGCATTTTGTTTAGCCTCTGCTATAAAAAGAAAGTGCGAATTGTAATTCTTTAGTTATCAGACAAGTATAATAATGATTAACAATTATTAACAATCTTGTGAAATGAAATTTAAATTTGGGTTTATTGGAATCACTGTGACAAAATACAAAATTTGTATTTCATATTTAATAATAGGTTAACTATTATGTATGTATAAACTGTACTTTTTTTTTCTTCATTCATAACCAGAATATTTATATAAATAAGGATTCACAACTTCAACAAACAACTGAATATTTTTATACAACTTGTTAAATGTCATCAATTTCCAATTTGGTTTTTAGCAGAAAGAAAAAACAAAAAATCCACTCAGTATTATTCACCCGCTTGTACCTTATTTGGGTTATTTAGAGTTTCGCTCTAATAGAAGACCTCAAAAAAGTGCTCTCCAAATGTCAACATAAGATATGATTGCTTATATCATGTTTGTGCAGAAATATAATTTGATATTTTCGAATCATTGATAATGAAAAAGGTGAGAATGAAAAAAGTGAGAGAGGGGGAAAAGGATACAGAAACGTATGAAGGAATTTTATTTAATACTGGATCTACGATTATATATGGTGTGTTCTCATGAAAGTGAATATACATGTTATGTAAATTTTGATCAAGAAATTATATTATATTTGTATAGCTAATTTGTGTTAAGATACTATTTAAGATCATGATGTGCATAAAACAAGTAAAAAATGGTTGACAATGACAAATGTATTGAAATGCTCCCCCAGATAGACAATTATGTTACTATACATGTAATTTGTATACTAATATTTGTTATAATATTGGTAATGTTTTTTGAGGTATTGATTTGCTATTAAGCAGATATTCCACTAAATGTAATGCACATGGTTGGTTTGTTAAAATGTATACATACACAGAGGTGGGGTTGTGTCTTCATTTCAGGAAAATGGACCTTGTGTGTTTACTGGAACTATGCTTGACTCACTGTAAGCACATTCTCTCTCTCTCTCTCTCTCTCTCTCTCTCCCTTTCCCTCTTTCTTTCTGTCTTTTCTTTTCTTTTATCAAAATCATTTCATTTGTATTTCCCATAAAATAGAGTAACTTTTCTTTAACATGCAGCTTTCATCTTTCTATTGTAAGGGATATTCAGCACGTCTCCAATAAAGATGCATGATACCTATGTCACGAACAGCTCGGTGTTTCACTCAGTCCTATGTGAATATTGTTTACTGAGAGGGGATGTGAGAGAGTTCCAGAGAGAGAGGGGGAGGGGGTGGAAATAATTATAGCTCTAATAGTCATTGAGAAATATTAAGAGAGCAATAGCGGGGGACAGGAGAGAGAAAGTGATGTGGAGATTTGAGAAAAGATAAGAGAAGCAAAGAAAGAATGATATAGATAGAGAACGGGGGAGGGGCAAAGATCAGGGCACATCCAAACTTTTAAAGGGGCGGGGCACACACAGAAAATACCTGACAATCAAACAGAAGAAAAATTTTAAAAAGATGAATGCTCGGAAACCATTACCCTATTAAACCCATACTTCTGATGAAATAACGCCCAGAGCAATTGTCACAGAAGCAAATGCCGGATCACCGCTTAATTAAAACAATGAACTGATTCTATTATTATATTCTATTATTGACCATAGACGATCCGCCCTTTTCTTACTGAGCGAATTTTGAAGGTTTGGCGAAAATTTGTAGCCTCCCCCTCCACTGAGCAACTTTTCGAGAAGCTAGCGAGAACCAAAAAAATAGGGTCTACTTTTTGACAAACTTTCATTTGCGTGCCCCCTCTTTTTACTCAATCCTGGATCCGCCCCTGATTCATATTATCAATATTTCATTCTGCCAAGAAAAAAAACCCAACAAATCGGTGAATCCAAAATAAACAGAGTTCAAGAGAAGTCAAATGGATGTCGGGGAAAAAAATAACTTGATTTACTAAATAACTATAACCCGAAGTTCATCTTTTCTTTTCCAATCCATCTAACTTTACGTAGCATAAAAATGTATCTCTCCCCTAAATGTTGGTTACCTCATTTATAATTATAAGTCTCTATACTAATTTCAATTACTACATAGGCTACACATTCGTTACACATGCGTTTCATGTCATTTTTATTTAAAAAACATAATTACCTTTCAAGTTTTAGGAATTTTGTTTACGTGTGTCAGTTAATACTACTACAAATCGCGTTATCAGTAATAAAGTACGCATGCGCGAAATGCTAAAATCGCACAGTGTGAGACATGCATCGCAGATCCTGTGGTAGCCTGCGATGGCCTGCGATATCGCTTTGCATCGCATCGCATCGCATCGCAAGTGATCGCTTGAAAAATCGCACAGTGTGAGGCGGGCTTAATGATGAATCCAAATATGAAATCCGTTTCGCAAATGATGATGGTTGTCTCGAGATATAAGTTCCGAAACACGACCTCGCAAAATTTCTGTTATTTTTGACGCACGCAAAACAAACTGGTATTACCGGATTACGTGTATTGTCTATGGGGAAATATTTCTGCTGTCACCACACCTCCCCGCGATTTTGCATGTGTTATCAATGGAGCGGCGTGCGAGCGCGGATGTTCGATCTTGCAGGTCGATCTTTCGTCGCTCGCTGTGAGCGAATTCAAAGCTTTCAAAATCTGATTTTCTCACATTATCTTAACAATATTTTCAACCCGATCCTGCCGATCACGAAAAATAAATAAAATTTTAATGATTTTTTATTTTTTGCATTGGTGCCCCACTGACTTGCCTTGCTGCCCCTAAAAAAATATTGAAAGAGACTGCCCCCAAAACCAGAAATTGCCTGCCCCTAAAATTGCTGACTTTCGAGGCCTGAAGTCCCCCCCCCTCGAGTGCCCAAATGTATCTACTTTATTAGCAAGGGAGTAAAGCGACCAAGGTTCCATGCAGAAAAATTTTCAATCTTTAAGTTAACCCTAAAAAATGCAATTTTACCCAGATAATTTTTAATTACCGCAATTGAGCGGGGGAGAAGCTCAAATTTTATACATTGATAAATGCTTTTCTATTCACTCACTTCTACAATCGGGAGCAAAACAAACAAAAACCCTATATAGGCTTGAGAAAGTCAAGATTTCTTTCAAAAGTTGAAATAGTTGAAGTTCAAATGAAAACAGAAAATTGAAAAGCGCTGTGTCATGTGTGTATAGTACTTAGGGATGGGCATCGCCATGCGATCGAGTCATCGAGAGTAGCCAGGATTGGCTTCGTGAATGTAAAAAAAAAAAAAATTGGCTATACGCCTTCTACCTCACGAAGCCATGCGTTCTTACCCAGCAATCTAATGCCCTGAGGCTGAAATAACACTTTTCTGATAACTCCCGCGACCGACAGCTCCTTCACTACAGCGTTTTCTCCTAGGAAAACGTTTAGAATTAGAATGTCTTTTTGATCGTCCATATTTTTACAAAAAAATCCAAAAAAGATCATAAGAAATTTCCGAGAACTCACCAATGTTTGTGTGTATCCATGCCTCCTCTTGTCATATATGGCATGACAATGGATACACACAAACACTGGCGAGTTCTCGGAAATTTCTTACGATCTTTTTTGAATTTTTTTGTAAAAAACGGACGATCAAAAAGACATTCTAATTTTAAACGTTTTCCTAGGAGAAAACGCTGTGGTGAAGGAGCTGTTGGTCGTGGGAGTTATCAGAAAAGTGTTATTTCAGGGCATTTTCCAGTCCTACTAACCCGTGCGCAATTACATGTAGATTGCTGGCCTGGGTAAGATTAAGAACGCCTGGCTTCGACCTTCGTGATGTAGTCTTGTAGAAGAAGGCGTAGCCTAGGCCTATAGCACATCAGCAAGCAATGGTCATATTGACCATTAGGATCATATACATGTGTGTATACTGGGTATTGGGGATACAGATGTAATTTTGTTTGAAATGGAGGTTTTTGTGGGCAAACTGATACTTAGGTACATCACTCTTTACATATTACATTATAAGTTCGTTACGATACAAAATGTAGAAAGTTATAAAAACTTACATTTACAGCCTTGTTTTTCGTAGTTGTTACACAGACCTCCATACGTATGACGACTGCTCTCGATAATGTTGCGCACTAGTGAGGCCGCTCTATATGGTTACGCACCATAGATACGTACACAGAATGTTACGCACACAAGCTATACGGACAAGGTCGATATTACGACGACGGGTGGCCGTTCTCTCCCAAAGACTTTTTCAATTATTGCTCCTCGCCGTTAAAGCACTTGCAGATTGTAGAGAATGCACGATGAGAAGCCTTATCGCTAGACTAAACTCATTAACAACCCCCAAGCTGTCTTAACAACAGGTAAACAACGAGGTGGATATCGATGAACCGATCACGCCGGTACCACTACGAGCGCTGAGGGCTCCCTTCATCATAATCGTGAAAAATACAAACTGGATGCTCTGACGGGACTCGATAGGAGTTATCGACAAAAAGTACCCAAAATTTCAGGAAACCCTCTTCAAGTTCAAAGGTCACAAAACAAACTGGTAAGTTTTAATCATCTATTATTCACCATAATTATATATCTTTCAGTACATTTCAACCGAAAGTTTTCACTTAAATATAGCCCAAAATGCATGTTATACATATTAGTACCGTACTGACTATTGCCTGCGTTCCTACACAGTCGGCAATGGGGTGTTCCTTAGACAGCTGAAAACCGTCTGTTTCGGAGGAGTCTTTAACATTTTCTTATTTTTACCTTCTCCTCCTACACAGACGGCTACCCAGCCTTCCCGGTATATAAGGGGATCTTACAATACATGGCCTATGAGCAAATCCTCCCAAAAAGGGGGATCTGATTTTCCATCCCTATAAGCCATCCCCTTTCTCTAAAATTTCACATAGATGGTGCTAGGGTTCTCATATTTCAATACATCACAAAAAAACCCGAAAAATATACAGATAATTAACAAAATTTGGGACTTACTCTGGTTTGAACTCAAGCTTCGCACTGACTGAGTATTCGCTGCGTTTTACTACACAATCTCTATACGCTTCCGACTAGGCCTACTTCCGGGTCATGTGATTATAACCAAGATGGCTGTCAGCGACTCGCTACTGACTAACTCCAGGGAGCTCCAACGCGCAGCGTTGGAGCTCCAGGTACAACTATCCAAAGTCGACCTAGCCCATTTTATGGCTAAAAGCATCGCTTAATTTCGGCAGGTAAGATAGAAATTTGTACTTACACTTCAAGAGAATTACTGTAACTATGTAGCAGGCTCTTTGATTTTACGATTTAACGATTGTTTCGATGAAAAAAATGGAATTTCCTCGCTGAGCCGATCTTTTCCCCGTACTGTACCGTCGATTCAAATGACTCGATCGCACTGTGTGTAATGTACCGTATATACGTCGCTGACTCGATCACACAGCGCGATCAAGTCATTTGAATTGACGGTACAGTACGGGGAAAAGATCGGCTCGGCGAGGAAATTCCATTTTTTTCATCGAAACAATCGTTAAATCGTAAAATCAAAGAGCCTGCTACATAGTTACAGTAATTCTCTTGAAGTGTAAGTACAAATTTCTATCTTACCTGCCGAAATTAAGCGATGCTTTTAGCCATAAAATGGGCTAGGTCGACTTTGGATAGTTGTACCTGGAGCTCCAACGGCAACGCTGCGCGTTGGAGCTCCCTGGAGTTAGCTACTGACGTGCAACTTCCATGCTTCAAATGATCAGATTCGTGTACCAGACGAGGAATTTGGGGTAAGAAATTTATTCAAGCATATTATATTACCGTTGTTCTCATTCTGAGTTGTTTATTTTAATAAAATAATGTATTTATTGGAAAATGAAAATTCGTCCTTAGTCCCTGGTACAGAGTGGGAGACCGAGTTCAGTCTATGTAAGGAGGTGTAGTGAAGCAAGACGTAGTCCAGTGGAACACCCGACGAACAGAGACTGAAGCTTTCGGTCTAGGTTAGGCACAACCACATCGCGCAAGTGCACAGATAGTCAATGCGCGATTCGGCCCGCTATGCATGCACACACTTCCGATACCGCCTGTGTTAAGCGAATGACAGGCGAATGAATCTGAGATTTTTTCTTTCTGTGATTGGTCCCCCTATGTTTATCAATGACGTATTCTGAATGTCTGCGAGTTTACCGTTCAGGGGATGCCCTATACATCCCACCAAACCCACTCCCGGGTACATTTCTGTAAAATAGTTGGTATTTTCTGTCGCATGTACTAAAGGTATGGGGGGGAAAATAAGATAAATATTTTAAATACTTGCTTTCAAATTCAGCCCTTAAAATTCTCACTCCTACCTCAAATGGCCGTTAGGAAGAACTTTTGATATTTACAGCAAAATCCAAAGTCAAAATCTTGTCCAAAACCGGAGAAATCCCCGCTGATTTGTTTCGCGATCGCGTGTTGTTACAAACTGCCGATGTCTTAGACTAAAATCGGCCAATATAATTTTTGTCCACGAAGAAACTCGGGATCGCAAGGGCACATCGATCTTTACGATCGCGCACACAGAAAATCGGAACTTTTCCGTGTACGCCATAGGGACCGAATTTTTGAGGACAAAACTCTTTTGGGGAGATGTCGGCGCCCGCGGCGACCAGGAAATGTACACAATGACTCCGATAGCTCGTTTCGCGAGAATCAACAGTAAATTGCGGATTTCATTTTTGTAAATATCTTTTCCAACATTGGTGAGTTGAATTTATTGTATTTCTTGGATATTTTGGGGTCGGTTTTTGTAAATTAAATGCCGATTTTGAGTGAATATTGGTGACTTTTGTGCAGTGGTGTTTTAAAAAGATGAGGTGTATGACTGCCTACATTATACACACGAAGTATAGGAATGTAGCTATGAGTGACCAAACCCAGGATTTTTTCCCTGAAGGACAAAGTGGTGGTATGTATGCAATTTTAGGCATTTTTATCGCTACTTACCTTGTTCTTGCATAGATTGAGTGGGTGATGTAGTGAGATGTGTCAGAATCTGTGTATTTTAGGGGAGTTGAGTTCGTTATCTATTGATGAGTCATTGAATAATCGCGCCGCAGTGAATCGCCTATGCATGTGAGAGGCATAGATATGGGCTTGTCATGCAGTGAGCTACGATTTTGGGGGAATGATCGTTTGACTATCGATAGTACATTGCTTGTAAAGTCAAGAATATAAAGAATATGTCAACATATTTTTCAGCACATGATATGGACTATTTAGCCACTCATAGCTACATTCCTATACTTCGTGTGTATAATTTAGGCAGTCATACACCTCAACTTTTTAAAACACCACTGCACAAAAGTCACAAACATTCACTCAAAATCGGCATTTAATTTACAAAAACCGACCACTAAATATCCAAGAAATACAATAAATGGCATTATCGTGAAATAGTCCCCGCTTCAACAAAATCTAAGTTTTTTTAGGATTAGGATTAGGGTTAGGGTTTAGGATTAGGGTTAGGTTTTAGGGTTAGGGTTAGGGTTTAGGATTAGGATTAGGGTTAGGGTAGGGTTTAGGATTAGGGTTAGGGTTAGGGTTAGGGTTAGGGTTAGGGTTAGGGTATGGTGAGGACTATATCACGATTATGCCCAATAAATTCAACTCACCGATGTTGGAAAAGATATTTCCAAAAATCATATCCGTAATTTACTGTTGATTCTCGCGAAACGAGCTATCGGAGTCATTGTGTACATTTCCTGGTCGCCGCGGGCGCTGACATCTCCCCAAAAGAGTTTTGTCCTTAAAAATTCGGTCCCTATGTGGCATACACGGAAAGTCCCGATTTTCTGTGTGCGCGATCGTAAAGATCGATGTGCACTTGCGATCCCGAGTTTCTTCGTGGACAAAAATTTTATTGGCCGATTTTAGTCTAAGACATCGGCAGTAGGCCCTATGTAAACAACACGCGATCGCGAAACAAATCGGCGGGGATTTCTCCGGTTTTGGACAAGATTTTGACTTTGGATTTTGCTGAAAATATCAAAAGTTCTTCCTAACATGCCTAACGGCCATTTGAGGTAGGAGTGAGATTTTTAAGGGCGGAATTTGAAAGTAAGGTATTTAAAATATTTATCTTATTTTCCCCCCATACCTTTACTACACGCGACAGAAAATACGAACTATTTTTGCATTTTGTATTCGTAGTGGTCAATATGACCACTATTCGTGGTGTGTATTTAGCCCTTATTTTTCACTATTTACGAGATTTTCAGTTAAGTTTGGAGCCATCTGTGTGATAATTGGAATATTAATCAATATTTTAAGGCATGTTTTGTGACAGTGAGTGCTGTTCTAGGTGTTCCTAGGCCTATAGCCTAGGCCTAGCCAATTTTTTTTTTTTACATTCACGAAGCCAATCCTGGCTAATCGAGAGCGACAAAACTACCCATATTTATTTACTCATTACACTTACCATTTTGTGAGATTAAGCTTGATTTTGCTCCTAAGGATCTTACGGAATTTAAACCTCCATTTAAAACCGCAATCCGCTGCAGGCATGGCAGGCCAAAGACGCGTCCCGTTATTAAAGACAGCGGTGTTGCCATTCTCTGATTGGTATGCAAGGACGGTCTTCCTGGGTGTACGATGCGATGTGTGCGTAGGCCGTGGCTAGTAAAGCCTTAAGGTTCTCTCTCTAGCTCTCAGTCTCACGACGACAGAATATTCCCCAGAATTCTTATTCGATATGAAAATATTGCAAAATAACTGTAGTCTTATTCTAAAAATAAACACTATACTATAGCAAAAGCAAAGTCAGTGAAAACTACTGATAAGAATACATAGTATTAGTAGGAACGAAGAGTTAACGTATGCAGTTGTTAGATTCTTAGAATCACTTAGATGGTCATCGATCGGATCTCACTTTAGATACTATGACCCAACGAACGTAGAGGGCGGCAACACTTTGCAGTCTTGCTATGAGGAAGGTTCACTTCTTACGCGCAAGCAGTTGAAGTGCGCGCACATTTTGGTAGGCATGCCAACAAAACCATAAATCGAAGTAATACAATGACGAATTGATAGCGACATGAAGACAAAAGGAGATACTATGAATAGATGCAGATTTAAAAAAAAATATGTAATGCAAGAATACATTATTTGAAACATTATTCCATTCATGATACCGTGTAAATTTTATTTCTATAATCTATAATCTTATTGTAAATCGGCACCTTTGTGATCACTGATTGTACCATTGTGCTAAATTCATGACGTTTTCGGCAAGCTGATTTTGTGACCACTCGCAATGCATTTCGGGATAGGGTAACCTCTCTCCCGCTGCGGGCGTACTGCTGAAATTAAATAAAATCCATTCGCTGATCCATCAAAATGCGGTATGAATGAATGCGTCGTCTGCTGAGCTTGTTAACGGTATACAGTCTAGCTAGCGTCAGCGTAGGCGGCTGGGCAAGGCGAGGGAAAGGTACCGAGCGTCATACCATCTCGCTGCCTTGGACGTGCCCGAGGACGTAGCTGTGCTGTCAGGGTATGAATATTTCATAATTTATTATATTTACGGCTAAACACATCCATAAAAAATACCAGCAACAACAACAATGTTAAAGCAAACCAGTGATTCTTGCTGCAGGGAATTTAATTGGAAATTGGAAATTTCGACATGAATTAATTCAATTCATATTATCTTTTATTAAAAAGTTTTTCTATTCATTATTTTTTTTTATTTTTTATTCATTTATTAAAATATTTAGTTTTTTTTTAATTAATTAATAATCAATATTATTAATATTAGGTGTGTATTTATGTATGTATATATTCATTTATTAACCTATTTCATTGTTATTATTTTTAGAGGAGGGGTTAAGCTAAATTTAATTGGACATCGCCACGACTTCTATTCAGACCTCACCCAGGGGCGGATCCAGGATTGAGTATAAGATGGGGCACACAAATGAAGGTTTGTCGAGGTAGACCCGTATTTTGTTGGTCTCGCCAGCTTCTTGAAAAGTCGCTCTCGGGGGGGGGGGGGCATTTGTCAACAACCACAAAATTTCGCCAGACCTTCAAAATTTGCTCAGTGGGGGGGGGGGCGTTATGGGGGTCTAGTTTCCCCTCCATAATTTGCTTACAAGCAACAACAAAAAAAGAAAAGAAAAAAGGTCTTCATTCTAAAAGGGGGCACAAAATGCATACTTTTCTTCCAAAGGGGGGGGGGGGGCAGGGGCCGGAAGTGCCCCCTGGATCCGCCCCTTCTCTCTTTCCTTTTCACCATATCTTCTCAGTTTCGCCTTTTCTCATCTTTTTTGTCTTCCCTCTCTATCTCATACATACACCTTGATCACACGTCCTGGTTCATTCACCCCTCCCCTATATGGTTCATTTCATTGATATAATGTGAAAGGACCTTTATCATGTTCACAGAATAATTTCCAATTACATGTATATTATCTTTCTCACAATCAAGATTTAAGGTACAATAGTTTATACACATCGATTCAGAAATACGTTTATATTTTTTTACTTTTTAATGAATATTTTCTTGCATGCAGAGATGAGGACAGTTTTCAGAGAAGTTTAGACATTGTCTTACTTCTTAAATACACGTTTACTTCTTCTCCTTTAAAAAATCCAACATAATTTATATAATTCATCTGCAGTCATACACTTTTTTCATATACTACAATACAATATAGTTCCATCACAGCCGACTTGTCAAGGTCAAATAATATTCTGTACAAATTATGTACATGTACATGCATTTAAAAAAAAAAGAATTTCAATCTAAATGAATCATACGTTATTAATATTAAGAAGTAAATTATTTGAATTACAATTTAAAGATTATTTACCCACCTCACCCCTACAAAGAAGAAATGACATAAGAAATAAATGACCATCTAATTTCTGTTCAACACACACCAATGACAACAATTTAACTCCTAAAAAACAAAGATAATTTTGACAGTTGTTAGAACTCTTTAAATGATCCATCTCCTTTTAGGTTGGTATATGTATATTGCATGTTACTATTATTATAAATCTAACTATAAAAAAGGGGCAGGAGGAACACACATAGAGATCTAATTAGATAGTTTCAAGTCAAATGAAGTGTTGAATAGTATGGATTTTCTCAGTAGATAATGAATAAAATAATAATTTACTTAATAATTTATAAATTCATAGAATCAGATAAGATTATTATTAGTTTGTGATACACTCTGGGCAGATTTAATAAAGGAGTGGCCCTGGCAGTGCTTATCTTAATATCATTTAGGGGCCCTGTAATCTCACTATATAGGCCACACAGAAGAGGAAGACCTCCTCACAATAACGAGCTACTATAACAAAATGGCTGCATGTGACCCCGGGGGGTGGGGGGGGGGGGGGGTACTCAGATTATAATCGGACGGGGGTGTGCGGCTGAGAACTCCAGATCCCACATCCAAGGGTCCTTTTGCTGTAAATAGGCACCCATGTCTAAGGATTTTTTGTAAAAAAGGTAGACCCGTATTTTTTTTTTTTTTTTTTTTTTTTTTGGGGGGGGGGGGGGGTCTCGCCAGCTTCTCAAAAAGTCGCTCAGTGGGGGGGGGGGGGGGGGACAACATTTTTTGGGGAAAATGGGACCCAAGTCTAAGGATTTTTTTTTTAGGGGGGGGGGGAATGGGACCCATGTCTAAGGATTTTTTGGGGGAAAATGGGACCCATGTCTAAGGATCTTTTTAATGAAAAGGGGACCCATGTCTAAGGATCTTTCTTCAAAAAGTCACCCTTCCCAGCGGCACGTCCCCGTATACCCAATATACGTGAGTACCCCCCCCCCCCCCCCCCCCCCCCGGGCATGTGACTACAACATTTGAAATGGGGAGGGGGTGGGTAAAATGCTCAAGATATAATTGAAGAACTTTAAACTCCTGTTCAGTCATTCTAATTATAATAATATACATGTATGTCCATTTATATAGCGCAACTACTATACAAATATACTCTCTGCCCTTTAAATACCGCAGCTTTAGCCGAGCTGCCATGAAAGGCGCTAAGGCATTTAAGCAATTTCTCCCAACCAGTACCCATTTACTTCACCTGGGTGGAGAGTGACAAATGTAGATGACTGTTTTGCCATTAGCGCTGCGGCAGGATTCGAACCGTGAACCATATGATCCACAGTCTGGTGACGTATACACTAGACCACGACACCTCAACATGCATATTATACTTGAAGCCAGATATGATTTTAATATGAAGAAATGGGGTAACCTCGCTATTCATAAGGACCGCTTATTCATAATGCGTGACTAAATGAATAGCGGTCCTTCTAAATAGACAAATTACCATTATTCATAACTATTCATAAGAACTGCTCTTCATAACGTGTGTTAAATGAATATAGTGGTTTTCCATCAAAATAGCTGTCCTTTTGAATAGCGAGCGGACCCAGAAGAGATACATGTTGATCAAAGCAGGGGCTATTCCACAGAAGAGCTGAAGTAGAAATCCATATCTGTCGAAAGAAAAGAGGAAAGATTTTAGACAATAGCATCCATTGTGTATTTCATAATTAAACAAGCAACAAGTTAGAATTAAAATAAAACCCTGAAACTTCGAGCTTCCTATTAACACAATTAGCATCAACTCTTTTTTTGAAATGGAATAATAAGTGTGAATTCTCAAAACAATTTAAAGAGGAAATAAGTTGGACACATAAAATTTTCAAGGCTATTCAAAAGCAACCAAATTAGTAAAGTCTCAAGAAAATTCAGTTGGTATGTTTATGTGAAGAAAAATATGTGTACCTAGATTGTATTGAGGTACTAATAACAACCAGGGGCGTTGATTATGCAATGGCAGTTGCCCCCCCCCCCCCCCCCCCCCGGATTGACACCCCTGATAGCAATCTTACTCTTACAGCGTAGACCTACCATGCAAAACTGGAGCAGCTAAGTATTTATTTGTTCCTCTCAGAATTTGTCTTCATTCTCAGCGGTAAGCCTTCATCTTCATCATCATCTGTAAAATAGATGAAGGAGAGTCGTGTAGAGAAGCATTATTATGTATTAAGAAAAAAAAAATGAGATACGCTCATCCTCACCCTCGTGATCTTTTCAAAGAGGATAAATACTAACTGCATGTACAATCCATCCTAAAATATTTGTGGAATTTAATAAAAGTGTAATGTATTCAACCATCTTATTTTGTTTTGTTTCTGTTTGCATTAATTAATGAAATGTTTAATATAATAATTAAGGGGGACTAAAAATTATATTTATACTGACATCACCCTGAACATTCCCTAAAGATCTCATAATTGATTTTTAAAGACACTAAAACAGCTAATTTAATATTACACTGAAGAAAACAGATCTCAGTGGTGGATAAAGGAAAAGGACAAATGAAATGTCCATTCTCTCAGAATTCTTTTGTTGTTGTTGCTGTTTTGGTTGGACAATGTAAACTAACCCCCCCCCCCCCCCCCCCCCCAAGTAAACCGATTCTGGAGCCACTACCATTACCAGACCTATAATATTTAGCTGTGTAATACCCTGAGGTACTCCTTGGTATTATTAAGTCTAGGTCCAACTAGTTAGGTCTAGACCTACCTGTTTATTTCTCACGTCTCATCAAAGTCTTTTATAGTAGGATTTTCCACTTCATCCGGCACCTCCAACAGTTGTTGAGTTATGTAGACCTCTAACATTAGGCTCCATTAGATCTTCAATTAGATCAGCCACAAGTTAGTTCCTTGCCAAGTTTATCTGAGGGCAATCAAAGTCAACATGAGACTAATGAATGTGATTACTGAAAGTCACTGAGTGAAACAACAAAGGCCATACATATGATATATTACTCTGTGGAGATGTATTATTACCTCTCATTAAAAGTGCTTTGATTCTGGTCTACAAATAGTAGAATCAAGACTAAATATGAACCCACTCTCTCGGCTTGTCTCGAATGGGTGGGGTGCGGGAGCGGGATGGGAGCGGGATGGGAGCGGGAACGGGCACACCCTTTCGAGACAAGCCCCCCCCCCCCCGGTTATCTCGAATGGACGCGTTCCCAGCGAGAAGTTCAATGAACGCGCCACTTCGAGACAACCGGGGGGGGGGGGGGGGGGGGGGGCTTTCCTCGAATGAGTGTGTTGAGTAGACTTTTGTAACAGACGTTTTAGAATTTTTTTTGAAAAATGTACTCTTGCTGGTTTTTTTCGTTTTTCTTTTGTCTAAGATGTAGAAAATATAAAAAAACGGTATCTAAAAATGCTTTTGACAAGGAAATCATTATTTGTGCAAAATAAATCGGAGAATTGAATAATTATGCATTAAAACACACGGGGAAGAAATGGCAAGTGGCGTAGCTAGGATTGTTAATTTATTTTTATTTTTTTTGGCGTGACCTGTTAAATATTGTGAAATTGTGTTACAGACATGTGCTGACATAAGCCAAGGTGTGTTTATCATCTTTCCAAAGTTAGAAACACCTTTTAATGCCACTATCATTCTATCAATACCCACTATCAAAAGTCAAAACTCATATCAAAAGGTCGTTTGTACCCGGCCCCCAACTCCCCATACCAGGGGTAGGCCTATACTCCTTTTCAAAAGTGACCCCCTATTCCGGAGAAGTTGGAATTTGTTTTACCCCCTATCCCGGGAAATTTTCTGAGATATTGGACCCCCTATCCAGGCAATTTAGGAAATTAACCCCCACCTATCCCCGGGGAGGAAACCACCAGAGTCTGCGAAAATTGACCCCTATTTACATTTTCCCGGGAATATTTTTTCATCTTCCTCATTCATCTTCCTATTTTCTTACTCACCCACCAATAAGGGGTGGGGCATGGCCATCTTGTGCCTCCCCCCCCCCCCCCCGTAAAAAAATATGCCGCAGTGAATTAACATTCTATTCTGGACTGTCTGCCCGACCAGACCTTTGACTTTTAAATGAACATTCCATTATGAATTCATGCAACCTCATACATTCATTTGACAACCCCCGGTTATCAGTGACGGCACCGGGGGCATGGGGGGGGGGGGCATTTGCCCCCCAGTCAGAAGCTTTGCCCCCCAGTTGCCCCCAATAATTTTCGGAGTGAAAAAAATAAAAGGGTGGAAAATTTTGTTTGTCCGCCCTTGCCCCCAACAATTTCTTTTGCCCCCCCCCCCCCCCCCACCCCACTTTAAAAATCCTGGTGCCGCCACTGCCGGTTATATTTTCTACATCTTAGACAAAAGAAAAACGAAAAAAACAGCAAGAGTACATTTTTCAAAAAAAAATTCTAAAACGTCTATTACAAAAGTCTACTCAACACACTCATTCGAGGAAAGCCCCCCCCCCCCCCCCCCCCCCCGGTTGTCTCGAAGTGGCGCGTTCATTGAACTTCTCGCTGGGAACGCGTCCATTCGAGATAACCGGGGGGGCTTGTCTCGAAAGGGTGTGCCCGTTCCCGCTCCCATCCCGCTCCCATCCCGCTCCCGCACCCCACCCATTCGAGACAAGCCCACTCTCTCTCTCTTGAAATTAAAAAGAAATTAAAAAAACATCATCATGCTTGCCTTTGAGTTTGTGAAAAGTTACAAGTTACAAATACAATTATCATTATGGTTAACGTTAGGGCCTAACTTTGTTAATGTTAGGCCTAAGTTAGACCTATTTTGATCTAACTTAGACGATATTATTAGGCAAACCCGGAGAATAGGGGCCGGTCTGCGCGTGCTGTATTCATTTGTGTGCAAGCAAATGTAGCCCAGCGGCGGCGGCGGCGGCGACGATCTTGTATCAGATTCAGCGATGAAACATTTGCGAGTTTGACTCCATTTCTGGCCAAAATCGTTATGATTTTCATCAAACAACTACAAATCTGAAAGTCAAGAGGACAATATGATTATCACAGCATTAATTACTTGATTTGAAATATATTTGGAAGTTGTTTTGAACTTGATTTTGAACTTGATTAGGCCTATGAACTTGTTACTGTTAGGCCTACATGTGTAAAGTCATTTTTGCCTCTCCCTCTACTCTGCCGATCTCCGCACTGGTACGCGTACGCCGACCTGCCCCTATTTTGGGTTTGCCCAATATTATTTATAGAAAAATATATCGATGATGATTATCACGACAAGAATTCCTTATGTCCCAGCCGCCTTATTTTTTCATTTTTGTTAAGTGTCCGGTCATCCGAATCTGATCCCCCATCCATCATCATCATCATCATCGCTCCATCTAGCATCCGAACAATTTTTTTTAAATTGAACAAATTAACGTTACAGTAACACTAACAGTAACACTACTAGTAACAGCTCTCTCTATTTTTAATTTTATTACCCTGGATTGCCAAATTTGTTTCATCATCATTTCAAATAAGTTAATCTAAATTTATAACTAAAAACAAACCTTGATTTATCCATCGTCGAGCTCCGACTCTGAGTCTACTTAGGCGGTCAGATCGAGAGAGAGAACTGTATAATTATGTAGCAATAATGTACACGGTATGCACGGTACGGACATGGATCGAAATCGAAATACAGCGCAGTAGCAGCGAAATATAGCAGGAAAACGTTAGCAACCTCACAAATACATATTATTATATAGTAAAGTAAAATGATAAATTTATAACCATTTTAATCTTTTTTCTCTTGAAAATTATAAAAATCATTCAACAATATTATTGAACATAACATCTTATTTTAACATTTTAATTCAAATGTTTTTGAAAGCATAAATTGAAAAAAAATCAAATCTACAATCTACCTAAAAACCTCTCTGAGAGAAAACGATGGTCACAGAAATTTAGCGAAGTGAACCTTCCTCATAGCAAGACTGCAAAGTGTTGCCGCCCTCTACGTTCGTTGCTATGACCTATGATTATACCAACGAACGTAGAGGGCGTCAATACTTCACATTGCTCCCACTTTTCATGTATTAGCCTATGAAGACACATTTTTTTCAGTGTACCAGCGAAAACCAGATTTTAGCCGGCGCGCAGCGCGTAAAGTTATTGAAATTATATATTTGAATATTCATGAGCTTTTATAACTAATTAACATAAAATTAAACTGTACTAAGGCGTATACTGTACTTTTGCAGCAAAAATGTGCAGAAGATGATGAAGAACTAGAAGACAAAGATAAAGAAGAAGAAGAAAAAAAGAAGAGGAAGAAGATGAAATAGAAGATGAAGAAGAAAAAATAAGAGGACGAGGAAAAGGAAGAAGAGGAAGAAGAAAAGGAAGATGAAGAAAGAAGACGAAAAAGAAGATGAAGATGAAAAGGAAGTGCAAGAGGAAGAAGAAAAAAAAAGATGAAGAAAAAAATGAAGAGGAAGAGGAAGAGGAGGAAGAAGAACAATAAGAAGAAAAAGAAGAAGAGGAAGAACAAGAACAAGAGGAAGAAGAAGAAGAAGAACAAGAAGAACAAGAAGAAGAAGCCCTCCTTCGATATTGAATTTCCCTTCATTGAATTCTTTTCTTGTGCCTTGCAGATCTGGCATATCATAATTGTGTCAAGTAAAAGTACAAAGGGAAAATTTGCTCCCCATGACCTCATACACTCTTAGAAATATTGGGCAAAATTTTACCCAAATTTTACCCAACATGAGGGTCCTTATGAGTCCGACCAACTTTTGGGTAAACTTTACCAATTTCATGCTTATTTTTGACCAATGTTGGGTAAATGCATGTAAAAGTTGAGCAAGATTTAACCAACCTATGCCCAATCTTCATTTACCCAGTGGCATTTACCCAACATTTCTAAGAGTTTATTGTACCACCATGCACTGGCTTCTGGTGCATGTACCCCCCCCCCCCCCCCCCCTCCCACACACACAAAAAAAAAACCCAAAACAAAACAAAAACAACAAAAAAGGCACAAAACAAAACCCAACAAACAGCAACAAACAAACCTAAAAAATCTGATTTGATTTTTGTCTTCTTCTTCTTCCTCTTCTTTTTTCTTCATCTTCTTCTTTTTTCTTCATCTTCTTGTAAAATGAGTCCATCAACAGAAAACCCACACAAGTCAGTCTATCATCCAGTTATTCAAGGTTGCATAAGGCTGTATTTACACCAATCCACCATCGCACTTCAGAACACATGCCATATTGTGCCTGCATCATCATCAGCATCACCACCACATCTTTCACAAAATTATGGGGGAAAAAAAACAAATATAAGTTTCTCAGTGTGAAATGATGTTTATTAAACTAACTCACTTATCAACATAAAAGTTAATGCTCTCTTGAGTAAGTACATGTATGTATGAATATTCATATCTTGTTGGATCGTACAGGTGGTCACATAGACTTTGCTTGTGTAACACTGTCATGTCTTTACAAATTTTTTCTTCTCCTTCTTCTTTTGCTTTTCTTCATTTTCTCTTTGTCTTTTCTTCATCTTATTTTTGTTTTTTTACTCCATATTCTGAGCTTTGCTCTCCGTGTACGTTTTATAAATCTGATATTTCTAGTCCGTCCCCCCTTTTCATTGCATCCAAATCAGAATTACTTTATACGGGAGCCTAATCATTTACAAGCAATGCTTTTTATTTAGGCTCCCCACATTTTACATATTTCATCTTTTGCCAGTCGTTTATATATTTCTCAAACTTTTTACCTATTTACTGTACATTATACTTGATCTGAGTTCTTTTGAAATTGACAGTTATGCTTGTAAAATAACTTCTGAAAAATTGTTTTGATGTAAATGTGGAATGTGGAACAAATAAACTTCAAACTTCAAACTTCAAACTTCAATATACAGATTATAACATATTGTTCATGGACAACAAATCACTGCATGGGCAGGTGAGGGGGCGGCATACCAATTGCTTTTTTATTTCAGTTTGTAAGCAAACAAGTTTAAATCTAGTGACATCCGATATATAGGTGGATTATAATGTATATCCATGTACATCCCTTCAATTTATCATCAGAATATACAAGACATAAAAGTCCAAAGAGACCACCTTACTGCCCAAAATGATGAGGCGATGTTTGTCCAAATATTGGTAGTTTTGAAAATTTCGGGGTGGGCTGAAACTCCCAAGCACCTGATTCGTTTTCCTAGAAACATTCCCCAGATTGATGGCACAACCATTGCACAGATGATAAAAAGGAAGAAATTACAGATTATAGAACCATTTGCGTTTCAAGAAAAATTATCATAGCTACCGCAGGATAGCTTCAAGAATTTGACGAATGGGATTATCACTTAAGGTTGAAGATCAAATAAATATGATTACATCTTAATGCACTACTTATGCATACAATTATAAATACACCTTGCATTAAAGATGATGAACTAAAATCATATTTCATAATGTAGTCATGCCACATTTTTCTAACTCTATTTCTAAATTACATTGGAATTAAAAGGAAAATTATTTGATCTTGAAAATTTATTGGTTATAGTTTGAATTTAAATTACTGCATTATTCTGAGGTGACATGATAACTGACTGTGCCTAACTTCAATGGTTTTTATCAAATATTTTTTAAAGTGTGAAAAGAATTTAGAATTAGGCTCAAGATTAATTACTTTCTCATAATCATGTTTCAAATGGGCCAATCGTACCAATTGCAACATATTTTTAATTACGTGTACATGGACATGTACACCTACAAAAGGTAAATCCGATGTCAAATTTAGTCTTTGCTTTTATTTCAAAATTACGAATTAGGGGGTGTATCTATAAATGATCTTGAAGTGAAATGCCAAGTGATTGCAATAGGGGCCATTCAACCCTGAACCACCCCCCCCCCCCAAAAAAAAAAAATACTAAGTAAATAAATAAAAGTTACAAATCTGTTTGTTTCCCCCTTTGAATAATATGTTAGCTCTTTCTTTTGACCCAAACTTTGACATTCAATATCTAGCTCAGAAATAGCATTCCTGACATTTAGAATAAATGTAATTGCCATTATGTAAATTAGCAATAAATCTCGAGAGAAATTAATTAATTAACTTTATGTTTATATGATAATAAAAATAAAAATACTTCGATCCTTAATGACTCCGTTACTTGACACGTAACAAGCAATGTAACTGATGAGCTCCTTGGACAACCTGCATTATAAAAACAAAAAGAAAGGACAAACAAAAATTAAACTTCTTGTAGACTGTGGACTGGATTTTAAAGAAGGAAACAAAAATGGGTACATCTATCCAGGGGCGGATCCAGGATTTTGTATAATAAGGGGGGGGGGGGCATACAAATGCTGGATTGTCAAATTTGGGAAACTGCTAGAAGGGAGATTCGTATATTGTTTGGTCTTGCCAGCCCTCCAAATATCGCTCAGTGGGGGGAGGGGGGAGGGGGTTATGGGGTCCAGTTTCCCTCCATAAATATCTGACACGAAAACTAAACAAAAACAAAAATAAAAAAGGTTTTCTGTTCTAAAAGGGGGCACAATGCTTACTGTTCTAAGTTGATCTTTCTAGACCCTCCTTAAACAAAGTTCAAGGCGAGGCCGAGGGCCTAACTCTAAGTCTAAGGTAGGCCTAGAATAGATCCAGGCTATCGTAGCCGTAGGCAAAGCGCAGTTAGCCGGCCAGGATCGGCGCACCCAAAACTAGTAACAGACCGCTGGGCAAGATCTTACCCGGCGTGGCCCAGCTCCCCAGAGTGAGGATCTTGCGCATTCAGTGTCTTGAACAGGTCCACATCTACCGCAGATTGTCGGTAATGAAGCCGCGCACTTGACTTTTTAGAGATCTTCGGAAAATATTTGATCTTCTCGAAAAATATTACAAGTAGACTATTCAAAATGACCGTTTTAGAGTTCAATCAAAGATAATAATTTTGTTTTGTCATGCATGAGAAGGGGGGCTGGGTGGGATGTGGGATAATACGTTTTGTACAGTGAACTCACTAGCAGCCACGACGAACACATCCCAATTATTAAGAGGAATGTTAAACAAAATACATATTTACTTACATTTCATGGCATCATACGGCATTACTTTGATGAGAATGTCCACCGGAGAATTTTCTGCTTTCGTGCGACTTACAAGACAAACTCCTTCTAAAACAGAAAATTCTCAAAAACAAAGTTTTTTTGAGATTTGTGTTGAAATGGCACAAAAGTAGCACTACCCGCACGGCCGCCATTTTCCCTATTTTGTGTCCAAATCGTAGGGAATTGTGGGAATGAAAAAAATGAATTATGTATGATCTTATACATAAAACATTATGTTAATATGAGCAACTAACCTATCATCGAACAGTATTTGACGAGTTTTTGACGTCATTCCTCATGAATAAACATTTATTGAAATTGACCCTCCTAGCTCACTGTTCAAATTGGCCAAAGCTCCCACAATGCATCCAATGCAAAGCCTATGGAATGTCAAATGTCAGATTTTAGCTGGCCCTCTAGCCCTCCTTCGGAGGGCATACTGTGTATGATCGAATCTCTTTGTGCAGTATCAGGGGGTCTCAACTTCGCTTCTGCATCCGGCTTTCCATGGGGGCATTTCCGGCGGGTCAAAAGTGCACACTGCTCCCACTTTTCACGTATTAGCCTATGAAGCCGAAATTTTTTTCAGTGTACCAGCGAAAATCAGATTTTGGCCTGCGCGCAGCGCGTAAAATTATTGAAATTATAAATCTGAATATTCATGACTTTTTATAAATAATTAACATAAAGCTGAACTGTACTTTAGGCTTATACTGTACTTGTGTAGCCAAAATGAGCAGAAAATGACAAAGAAGAAGAACAAGAAGAAAAAGAAGATAAAGAAGAAAAACAGAAGAAGAGGGAAAAGAGAAAGAAGAATAAGAATAAGATGAAGAAAAAAGAAGTGGAAGAGGAAAAGGAAAAAGGGGAAGAGGAAGAAGATGATGAAAAAGAAGAACGAGAAGAAAAAGAAGAAAAAGAAGAAAAAGAAGAGGAAAAGGAAGTGGAAGAGGAAAAAGAGGAAGAGGAAGAAGAAAAAAAAGAAGTAAAAAAAAGAAGAGGAAGAGCAGGAGGAAGAACAAGAAGAAGAACAAGAGGATGAAGAATAAAAAGAGGAGGAAGAAGCCTTCCTTCGATATTGAATTTCCCTTCATTGAACGCTTTCCTTATGCCTTGCAGATCTGGCATATCATATCTCAAGTAAAACAGAAGTACATAGAGAAAATGTGCTTCCCATGACCCAATATGTACCACCATGCACTGCTGCTGCATGTACACCCCCCCCCCCCCCCCAAAAAAAAAAAATCCAAACATACAAACAAAACAAAAACAACCCCAAAAAAAGAAAACAAAACAACTAAAACAGCAACAAACAAAGCTCAGAAATCTGATTTTTATTATCTTCTTCCTCTCCTTTGTCTCCTTTTTTCTTCTTCATCTTCTTGTAAAATAAGTCCATCATCAGAAACCCACACAATTCAGTCTATCATCCAGTTATTCAAGGTTGCATAAGGCTGTATTTATACCAATCCACCGTCACACTTCAGAACACATGCCATATTGTGTCTGCATCATCATCATCATCATCATCATCATCATCATCATCACATCTTTCACAAAATTATGGGGAAAAACAACAAATAGAAATTTATCAATGTGAAATGGTGTTTATTAAAATAACTCACTTATCAACATAAAAGTTAACGCTCTCTTGAAATGCAATATACAGATTATAACATATGGTTCATGGACAATAAATCATGGGGCAGGTAAGGGGGGGGGGGGCGGCATACAAATGGCTATTTTATTTCATTTTGTAAGTTTAAATCTATCTAGTGACATCCGATATATAGGTGGATTATAATGTACATCCATGTACATCCCTTCAAATTATCATAAGAATATACAAGACATAAAAGTACAAAGAGACCACCTTACTGCCCAAAATAATATGAGGCAATGTTTGTCCAATTATTGGTAGTTTTGACAATTTTGGCGTGAGCTGAAACTCCCGAGCGCCTGATTCGTTTGCCTAGAAACATGCCCCAGATTGATTGAACAATTATTGCACAGATGATGAAAAGGAACAAATTACAGATTATAAATACATTTGTGTTTCAAGAAAAATAATCATAGCTATCGCAGGATAGCTTGATGGAGCTGATGAAAGGGATTATCCCTTGAAGATCAAATAAATATGATTAAATCCTAATGCACTACTTATGCATACAATTATAAACACAAGTTGCATTAAAGATGATGAAATAACATAATTTTTCATAATAATAGTCACGCCACAATTTTCTAACTCTTTTTCTAAATTATATTGGAATTAAAAGGAAAATTATTTGATTTGAAAATTTATTGGTTAAATTTCGAATTTAAATTACTGCATTAGTCTGAGGTGACATGATAACTGACTGTGCCTAACTTAAAAGGTTTTTATTAAGTACTTTTTCGAAGTGTGAAAAGATTTTAGAATTAGGCTCAAAATTAATCACTTTCAAATAATCATGTTTCAAATGGGCCAATCATACCAACTACATGTACAATTTTTTTCAATTACATATACATGGACATGTAGACCTACAAAAGGTAAATGTGTGGTACACAAAGGCTTTGCTTTTATTTCAAAATTACGAATTTGGGGGTGTATCTATAAATGCTATGAGAGTGAAATATCAAGTGATTGCAATAAGGGCCATTCAATAGCCTTGATACAACCCTGAACCCCCCCCCCCCCCAAAAAAAAAAAAAAAAAAAAAAAAAAAGAAAAAAAAAAAAGAAGAAGAAATAGAATAAATGAATAAAATATAAATGAATAAATAAATAAAAGTTACACATTTTTTTTGTTTCCCCTTTGAATAGTATACTTTGACATTCAATTTCCAGCTCAGAAATAGCATTCCTGACATTTAGAATACATGTATTTGCCATTAGGTAAATTAGCAATAAATCTCTCTAGAAAATTTAATAAATTAAACATTAAATGATAATAAAGTTGAAAATACTTTGATCCGTAATGACTCCGTTACTTGACACTTAGCAAGCCATGTAACTGATGAGCTTCCTTGGACAACCTGCATCATAAAAACAAAAAGAAAAGAAAAAAAAAGTAATCTTCTTGTAGACTGTGTACTGGATTTTAAAGAAGGAAACAAAAATGGGTACACCTATCCAGGGGCAGGGGGTGCACACAAATGCTGGATTGTCAACTTTGGGAAACTACTAGGAGGGAGATCTGTATATTTTTGGGTCTTGCAAGCCCTCCAAATGTCGCTCAGTGGGGGGGGGGGGGGGGTTATGGGGTCCAGTTTCCCTCCATAAATATCTGACAAGCAACAAAAAAGGGGGGGGCACAATGCATACTGTTGTCTCAAAAGGGGGGGGGGGGCACGGGCCAGGATTGCCCCCCCCCCCTAAATCCACCACTGCATTTGTTGTTCTTCCTTCAATAATGATAGAAATGTAAATCTAAGTTTAAATCATTTAACAGAAGTACATATTTTCATCGTCCATTCCCTTTTTAATCCTAGACCAAGACATCTAGTAAACTTTAAAATGGCGAAATCCTTAAGCGGGTATAATCAAATTAATTTACTGGACTTTAGAATTTGATTTTGACTGTACAGACTACATCTACGTACGGTCTACAGAAAACAGATACACATCTAAGTCTAATATAAATATAAGCTCTAATCTTACAGAGTTACTAGTACAATGTCTAAGCCTAAACAATGGCCAAATTGAAATTTACACCAATTATGAGGGCTAAGAGGTCTACATTTTCAAAAAACAATGTACATTTCCAGTTCAACTTGGGTTTCCTGCAGTGAGTGGACGACAATAATCTACAGCCCAGCCCCAGGTAGGGTCTATCAGTCACGATATTGGATGAACTGGTCCTGGTCCCCGTGTTTCTCTACGCTGGTCCAATAGCTCTGCAATCAAAAGAGAACAAAAGGTTAGGATCATGGTAATAATAAAAGCATGCCACAGATCTAATGTTTAGATTAATAATATTATACTCTCGTTTCAGTGACAGTGGTGACTCGTCATGGCTGCCACTATGTACAGACCAAGCCCCTAAAGCGGCCGCCATTACGCTGTAACATTTGGGCACGATTTGAACGCGCCCGAAGCCCCCGATGCATTATTCATTTTGTACGATGCTCCCCTACAGTGTATATGCTTTACACACAGGTAAAATATAAATGTGGATCAGTGTCACGCATGCGCATTAAGAAAGGTCAAATCCGCCTAATCTATTCATGTATGCTAATGCATTCATCACTTGGCTAATGACGGCGCATCGATAATTGACGAATGGGCGTCATTCATATGCATGGTGTCATTAAATCTTTATAATTAGGTCCCAACATGTGATCAGTCAGCACAAAAGGGTTAACGTCGTTCCACTTAAATAACGTTACTTGGTCGAGTTCAATGAGTTGTATATCGTAGTTATGAAGAAGATAAATACATGTTGTTCACATTAAATTTATCACATCTCATGAATTAAGAGAAAAAACTTTTACATTCATAATACATGTAAGTAATTTTTCAAATTACTTTTTAATAAATTTATCTTTGAACAGTAGGATAATGTTATAAAAAAAGGGGGGAGGGGGAGTGTGTATAATAATCGAAGGCCAAATTAAGGTAAGAATAAAATATCAGCCGGTGTAGAAGAAGAGGTATCCTTTGATTTTCTTGAGGGGCACCTTTCGCATTGATACCAATTTGTGAATCTTATAATTGTACCTTTCAAAGAGAATTATGAACCTTGAAAATTCGGCCCTTTTAGTTGACCCGAAAACTATTACATTTTTATTCTTTACTTTCTTTCCCTCTTTCTCACCCCCCCCCCCCCCCCCCCCACTAGCATACTTTTTTTTGAAAGACAAGTATAAGCCTATTTAAGTGTGCCAACCCTTTCTTTTATAACATATAACCTTTTTTGAAATTCATATTTTGCTTGTCAGAGAATTATGGAGGAAAACTGGACCTCATCAAATCTGGTAACCCCCGCCCCACCCCCGAATTTTGGAGGAGGAAAAAAAATTCTCGAAGGGCTAGCTAAAAAAAATTCCCCTCCCCCATTTTCATCAAATCTTCTTTCACCTTTCCTCATCTTTTTTCTTCCCTCCCCTTTCTCTCTCTCCCTCTCTCTCTCCCATACACACACCTCGATCACACGTCCTGGTTCATTTTGGAGGGGAAAAAAATCTTGGAGGGCTGGCTAACCCCCCCCCCCCCCCCCCAAAAAAAAAAAAAAAAAAAAAAAAATCATAAAATCTTCTATTTCACCTTTTCTCATCTTTTTTTCTTCCCTCTCTCTCTCTCTCATATACGCACCTCGATCACACCCCCATCCCCATATGGTTCATGTCATTGATATAACGTGAGAGGACCTTTATCATGTTCACATGCAAATTTTCAATAACAATTATCTTTCTTACAATCAAGATTTAAGATGCAATTTTATGCACACGTCAATTCGGGAATAGTTAGATTTTCTCACTTTTTAATGAATATTTTTGTACATGCAGAAATGATAACAGTCTTTAGAGATGTTTAGACATTGTATTACTTCTTAAATAAACCCATCATTTATCTGCAGTCATACTCTTTCATGAGTTCTATTACAACTGACTTGTCATGGTCAAATAATATCATTCTTTTCTTGACAGTAGTACAGATATGTACATGCATTAAAAAAATGAATTTCAATAGAAATGAATCATACATTATTAATTTCAATCCCTATTCAAGAGGTAAATTATTGAATTTACACTGGAGAAATAGATACTATTAACTTTTTACCACTACACCCCACAAAAGAAGAAATAATAAAAGAAATAAATGACCATCTAATTTCCATGTTCAAAAGCACACCATGTTACTCTTGAAAAACAGATAATGTGAGTCTTTAAACGAAGAACCTTGATGGGAGGAATTTTAATTTGTTTACAAATTAAAATTCCTCCCATCAAGCTTCTTCGTTTACTAACCATTGTCTACGGCGGACTGTTGAATATTAATGAGTCAGAAAGAAGAGGATCTTGGGTATTTGATTCCAGTTCATCGTGACTTGGCCGTGAACCAGAATAGCCTGGTGGTTAAGTCGCTGCCCGGATGACAGGTTCGAATCCCGCTGGTTCCAATTTTTTCTGACTTGTGTTTTTCATTACAGATCGAGCATACGATCTTTAACACTGGGAGTAAAATGCCTACAAATTTGTTTACAAATGTGAGTCTTGTTGACACTTCTAAGAAATATAAATCAAATGATTCATCTTCCTTTTAGTTGGTACATGTATATTGCATATTAATAGTATTAAAAGTCTAACTAAAAAGGGGGGGGGCGGGAGAAACACACACAGAGATCTAATTCTATAGTTTGAATCTAAATAACAGGGATGCCAATTAGAATTGATAAAACAGTGGGAAAATCATCTAGAATGGGCCCTTGGGTACTACATAAACAGTGGTTTTATATGGCTAAAATTATGTTGAAAAGTAGGAATTGCTACTTTTGTCTGAACAGTGGCATCCCTGAAATAAAGTGTTGAATAGTATGGATTTTCTCTGAAGATCAATAATAGAATAGTAATTAAATTAGCACAAATTCACAGAATCAGTTAATTATTATTATTAATTTGTTATACATGGTGAGAAGATTTAATAAAGGAGAGGCCAAGAGGCTGTGGCAGTGCTTATCTTTATTTCATAAGGGGCCATGTAATGTCACTAGGCCACATAGAAGAGGAAGACCTCCTCACAATAACGAGCTACTACACAAAATGGCTGCATGTGACTGCAACATTTGACATGGGGAGGGGGTGGGTAAGATGGTTAAGATATAATTGAAGAACTTTAACAGGGACCGCGGAACCGGTGGGGGGGGGGGGGGGGTGCCTGCAGCCCCCACCTTTTTCAGTAAACACGTGCAAACGTACGGCAGTGCAAAAAATGTGGTAATACACGCAGCCCCCCCCCCCCCCCCCCCCACTAAGCCCCTCCTCTTTCCAAGACGTTCCGCGGCGCACGTTTAAAACTCCTCTTCCGCCATTCTAATGATGCATATTAGACTGGAATCCAGGTATGATTTCAATATGAAGAAATTTAGATGTTTTTCAAAGCAGGGGTCTATTTCACTGAAGAGTTGAAGTAGAAATCCATGTCTGTTGAAAGAAAAGAGGAAAGAGTTTAGAAAATAGCAACCATTGTGTATTTTATAATTTAGCAAGCAACGATTAGAATTTGCAAAAAGACTGAAATTTAGAGTTTCCTATTAATAGTTAACATCGACTCTTTAAATGATATTAATATAATAATAAGTGGGAATTCTCAAAAGTATTTAAAGAGGAAAAAAGTTTTTCCAGTTGGACAGATAAAATTTTCAAGGCTATTCAAAAGAAACTAAATTAGTAAAGTCACAAGAAAATGGCTTCTTAAACCAAAAAGTGTGTACCTTGATTGTATTGAGGTACTAATAACAACCAGGGGCGTTGATTATGGGGTGGTAAGTGGGCAGTAGGAGGTTTTGCCCCCCCCCCCCCCAAAAAAAAAAAAAAAAAAAAAAAAAAAATAATAATAATTTCCCTGACTCATGTTACCTTGGAGAAGCTGGCAATTAAGAGGCATTGAAAAAATCATGAAGGGTGCTATTAGGCTGTTTTGCCCCCCCCCCCCTCCGAAAAACACATTGACGCCCCTGAAGGCTGATAGCAATCTTACTCTTAAAGCATATGCCTACCATGCAAAACAGAAGCAGCTAAGTAGTAATTGTTCCTCTCAGAATTTGTCTTCATTCTCAGTAGGTAAGCATTCCTCTTCATCATCATCATCATCTGTTGTAGAATAGATGAGGTAGAGAAGCATTACCCTGTATTAAGAAAAAAAATCACACAAACACTCATCCTCACCCTCTTCATCTTTTCAAAGAGGAGACTAACTACAATAGATTTATGGACTGTAATCAATAGTGTCATATTTGGCCCTAATATTACTACTACTACTACTACTACTACTACTACTACTAACAATAATAATGATCATAATGATAACAATAATAATGAAAATAATAATCATCAATAACATACATTCACCCATCTTATGTTGTTTTGTTTCTGTTTGCAGGAATTAATGAAATGTTAAATGTAATAATTAAGGGGACTAAAATTTGTATTTATGACATCCCACTGAACATCCCTTAAATATATCATAATTGATATTTAAAGACACTAAACAGCTAATTTCATATTACACTGAAAACAGATCTCAGTGGTGGATAAAGGAAAAATGACAAATGAATTGTCCATTCCTCAGAAAAAAGAAAAAAAAACATTGTTTTGGTTGGACAATGTTAACTAAAAAAGCCACTCTTTATTGTGAACACATCATCACCCCCCCCCCCCACACCTCCCTCCCCAGTTAACTGATCCTGGATCCACTACAACCACCAGACCTAGTCTATAATTTTTAGCTGTAATAGGTATAGGTCTAACTAGTTAGGTCTAGTCCCTAGCCCATGGATGCTGCCACGAACGCTATGCGTTCAGGCTGCCGCAGTAAGGTCTAGACTTACCTGTTTATTTCTCATGTCTCATCAAGTAGGACTTTCCACTTCATCCGGCACCTCCAACAGTTGTTAAGTTATGTAAGGAGACCTAGTAGATCTTCAAGTAGATCAGCCACAGGTTAGTTCCTTGCCATGTTTATCTGATGGAAATCAAAGTCAACATGAATGAGACTAGGCCTAATGAATGCAATACTGAAACAAAGGCCATCCAGCTATTTAATACTCAGGGGAGATTTATTACCTCTTTAAAAAGGCCTTTGATTCTGGTCTATAATCAACACTAATTTATGTACCCCCTTCTCTCTCTCTCTCTCTCTCTTGAAATGTAAAAAATATAAAACCTCATCACCATGATGCTAGCCTAGACCGAAATTTCTCTCTCGTTCGGTCTAAGTTAGATCATTAGATGCTTGCCTAGCTAGCCTTGGCTTTGGCCTTGGCTCAACTTTAGAAGAAAAAAAGTGGGCCAAAGCTCATCTAACATTAGTACACCTAAGCAAATTAACTTTTACTAAGAACCACTACGTTAAAATTACAACCCTGCATTACCAAACTCTGTACATGTACACAAAGTAAACCTTGACCTGGACTGGTCTCTGGAAAATACTAGTAGGCCTATCAACATGAAACCCCCTCTTCATTCTCAAAAAAAAAATCCTGACAAGAACAGCCTACGCTACAGTACAGAATCAATTAATTAGAAAGGGTCTCACCTGGGCCCTTTGTCTTTCAGAATATAACGGGGTCTATGCGTCTACATCTAACTTAGATAACCAAATCATCGAAATACAGACTAAGTTCGATCTATTTCGAGGTTTACGAAATCTGTCAGCCATTGGCATTGACATCAATCAATAGATCATCTATCGAAACGTATCTAGATAGTCCCGCCCGAAAGTCCGGGTAAGCCGTCACGAGTGACAGGGTGGTAAGGGGAATCGAGCTGCAACATTTAGCTCATGACGATGAAAATTGAATTGAAAGTTCGAGAGTAGATTACACATTGTTTCATGACATACAGCTCTGTAGAATCCCATCAAAATGTAGAGAAATTGAAACAGATTACTCACAATGGCAGAACTTGTTATAAATATAATCTAATTTTCGAAAATTAAGCATAAATACAGGTGTACTCACCTCTAAACTTTCCACAACTTTTTTTACTTTGTGCGGGTGACGTCAAATTCACAGCGGAAGTGACGAAGAGAGGTCAAATCGTCCCTTTTCAATCACATTCATATTCATAAGGTCCGGTCCAATCAAAGTTTGATAAATCGAGTATGCAAAACAAAAATGAATAATGCATAAGGAGTTTCTCGATACTTTTCGATATTTTCTTGGTATCGGGGGCTTCGGGAAAATGAAATGTTACCAAATGGGCGTGGCCGAATCAAGGCCGAATACGCTTAGCCTGAATGGTGACGCTACAGCATAGACAAATTAAAACTTATAGACGGAAAGGTAGCACCCGCGGATTTCCCTCATTTGCATATAAGCTGTAGTGTCACCATTCAGGCTAAGCGTATTCGGCCCTGATTCGGCCACGCCCATTTGGTAACATTTCATTTTCCCGAAGCCCCCGATACCAAGAAAATATCGAAAAGTATCGAGAAACTCCTTATGCATTATTCATTTTTGTTTTGCATACTCGATTTATCAAACTTTGATTGGACCGGACCTTATGAATATGAATGTGATTGAAAAGGGACGATTTGACCTCTCTTCGACACTTCCGCTGTGAATTTGACGTCACCCCGCACAAAGTAAAAAAAGTTGTGGAAAGTTTAGAGGTGAGTACACCTGTATTTATGCTTAATTTTCGAAAATTAGATTATATTTATAACAAGTTCTGCCATTGTGAGTAATCTGTTTCAATTTCTCTACATTTTGAAGGGATTCTACAGAGCTGCATGTCATGAAACGATGTGTAATCTACTCTCGAACTATCAATTCAATTTTCATCGTCATGAGCTAAATGTTGCAGCTCGATTCCCCTTACCACCCTGTCACTCGTGACGGCTTACCCGGACTTTCGGGCGGGACTATCTAGATACGTTTCGATAGATGATCTATTGATTGATGTCAATGCCAATGGCTGACAGATTTCGTAAACCTCGAAATAGATCGAACTTAGTCTGTATTTCGATGATTTGGTTATCTAAGTTAGATGTGGACGCACAGACCCCGTTATATTCTGAAAGACAAAGGGCCCAGGTGAGACCCTTTCTAATTAATTGATTCTGTAGCGTAGGCTGTTCTTGTCAGGATTTTTTTTTTGAGAATGAAGAGGGGGTTTCATGTTGATACTACTTACTAGTAGTATTTTCCAGAGACCAGTCCAGGTGAAGGTTTACTTTGTGTACATGTGCAGAGTTTGGTAATGCAGGGTTGTAATTTTAACGTAGTGGTTCTTAGTAAAAGTTAATTTGCTTAGGTGTACTAATGTTAGATGAGCTTTGGCCCACTTTTTTCTTCTAAAGTTGAGCCAAGGCTAGCTAGGCAAGCATCTAATGATCTAGACCGAACGAGAGAGAAATTTCGGTCTAGGCTAGCATCATGGTCATGAGGTTTTATATTTTTTACATTTCAAGAGAGAGAGAGACAGAAGGGGGTACATAAATTAGTGTTGAAATATATAGACCAGAATCAAAGGCCTTTTTAAAGAGGTAATAAATCTCTGAGTATTAAATAGCTGGATGGCCTTTGTTTCAGTATTGCATTCATTAGTCTCATTCATGTTGACTTTGATTTCCATCAGATAAACATGGCAAGGAACTAACCTGTGGCTGATCTACTTGAAGATCTACTAGGTCTCCTTACATAACTTAACAACTGTTGGAGGTGCCGAATGAAGTGGAAAGTCCTACTTGATGAGACATGAGAAATAAACAGGTAAGTCTAGACCTTACTGCGGCAGCCTGAACGCATAGCGTTCGTGGCAGCATCCCTGGGCTAGGGACTAGACCTAACTAGTTCCTATTTTTATTTCAAGAAAATAGGATAAAACTAGGAAAAAAATAGTTTGTCAAAAATATTTTTTCCCTATTTTTTTCCTATTTTGTATAGCGTAGAGATAGCTACTTGTAATAGGATAAAAATAGGATTGAAACACATTTTTCCTATTTTTTCCCCTATTTTTCCCTATTTTTATTCCAAGAAAATAGGATAAAACCAGAAAGAAAATAGTCCTTCGAAATTATTCCGGAAATAGGAAAAAACAAAAATAGGATGGAAATAGGATTAAATTAGGTGAAAACTAGGTAGAAAATAGGGGAAAACACGTTGAAGAAAATAGTGGGAGATGGAAAATAGGAAAAATATAGAAATAAAATAGTGGAAAACTAGGCAGAAAATAGGATAAAATTTGATTGAGAAATAGGATAAAATAGGAGGAAATAGGAATTGAATAATGGGAAACTACAGAAAAAATAGGACAAAAACAGGAATAAAATAGTGGAAAACTAGGCAGAAAATAGGTTAAACTTAATTGAGAAAATACAAATACAAAGAGGAAAAATAAGAAGAAATGCTGTGGGTGTCTAGAGGAACAATCACATGACATTATTAATTATTATTTTATTAATCCTATCTTGTAATCATATCCTATCCTATCCTCTCCTACTCCTATAAATCCTATAGCCTACATCCTATGTCCTATACCTAGCTACTAAGCAATTGTATCACATTCATTATATATAGGGACATAGTTGTAGTGCTATAAAAAATGGTTACTGACTAGATTACACTTTTCTTATGAAAAATTGATTTACACTTTTATTAATGAAATATGAAAATGCCTTTTGAAATTGTGTACAACATTACAATAGTTTAATGTAAGTAAAATTTCTATCAAAGTTCAAATCTTAATCCCAAATCTAAATGTATTTATCTATTTCCACTAGTTTTCATATTTTAGATTGTTATTCATGAATATTCATGATTGATTAGGACCTATAGAAACCAATAGTTGGGAAACTAGGATAAAACTAGTGCTGGAAAAGATAAAGTTTGGAAAATATGATAAAACTAGTGTTAGCAAAAGTACAGAAGTCAGGAAACTACAATAAAACTATAGTGCTGGAAAAAATAAAGTTTGGAAAATAGGATAAAACTAGTGCTGGATCATGGGGAAAGATAAAAGTTTGGAAAATAGTACAAAACTAGTTTTAGAATAATGAGAAAACTAGGATGAAACTAGAGCTAGCCTGAAAAATAGGATAAAACTATTTTTTTGACAAAAATGAAAAGTGCAAAAACAAGGGAAAAAATAGTCCGGAGAGAAATGAGGTCTAAAAAATAGGAAAAAATCAGAAAATAGCCTCAAAATAGGCCTATTTCTATTATATTTTCCATGGGAAATAGGATAAAAATAGGCCTATTTTCCTGAAATAGGAATAAAATAGGTGAAAAATAAAAAAATAGCCTAAAATTACTTCCATTTTCTTCCTATTTCCGAGGGAAATACAATAAAAATAGGCCTATTTTCCTGAAATAGGAAGAAAATAGGTGAAAAATAAAAAAAATAGCCTAAAATTACTTCTATTTTTTTTTTTTTACTGTATTTAAATACAGTAAAAATAGGCCTATTTGCCTTAGAATAGGAATTAAATAGGGAAAAAATAATAAATAGTCAAAAAATAGATCTAATTTTTCCTATTTTTCCAAAGAAAATAGGAAAAAAATAGGCCTATTTTCGTTTAAATAGGAATAAAATAGGGAAAAATAGGGAAAAAATATATTTTAACACTTCCGCAAACTACTGGGGCATGCAGCCATTTTGTGTAGTAGCTCGTTATTGTGAGGAGGTCTTCCTCTTCTATGTGGCCTAGTGACATTACATGGCCCCTAATGAAATAAAGATAAGCACTGCCACAGCCACTCCTTTATTAAATCTTCTCACCAAATTTCTCAACAAATTAATAATAATAATTAAGTGATTCTGTGAATTTGTGCTAATTTAATTACTATTCTATTATTGATCTTCAGAGAAAATCCATACTATTCAACACTTTATTTCAGGGATGCCACTGTTCAGACAAAAGTAGCAATTCCTGCTTTTTCAACATAATTTTAGCCATATAAAACCACTGTTTATGTAGTACCCAAGGGCCCATTCTAGATGATTTTCCCACTTTTTTTTATCAATTCTAATTGGCATCCCTGCTATTTAGATTCAAACTATAGAATTAGATCTCTGTGTGTGTTTCTTCCGCCCCCCCCTTTTTAGTTAGACTTTTAATACTATTAATATGCAATATACATGTACCAACTAAACGGAAGATGAATCATTTGATTTATATTTCTTAGAAGTGTCAACAAGACTCACATTTGTAAACAAATTTGTAGGCATTTTACTTCCAGTGTTAAAGATCGTATGCTCGATCTGTAATGAAAAACACAAGTCAGAAAAAATTGGAACCAGCGGGATTCGAACCTGTCATCTACTGCTTTCCGGGCAGCGACTTAACCACCAGGCTATTCTGGTTCACGGCCAAGTAACGATGAACTGGAATCAAATACCCAAGATCCTCTTCTTTCTGACTCATTAATATTCAACAGTCCGCCGTAGACAATGGTTAGTAAACGAAGAAGCTTGATGGGAGGAATTTTAATTTGTAAACAAATTAAAATAGGCATTTTACTCCCAGTGTTAAAGATCTTATGCTCGATCTGTAATGAAAATTAAAATTCCTCCCATCAAGGTTCTTCGTTTAAAGACTCACATTATCTGTTTTCAAGAGTAACATAGTGTGCGTATTGAACATGGAAATTAGATGGTCATTTATTTCTTTTATTATTTCTTCTTTTGTGGGGTGTAGTGGTAAAAAGTTAATAGTATCTATTTCTCCAGTGTAAATTCAATAATTTACCTCCTGAGTAGGGATTGAAATTAATAATGTGTGATTCATTTATATTGAAATTCATTTTTTTAATGCATGTACATATTTGTACTACTGTCAAGAAAAGAGTGATATTATTTGACCATGACAAGTCAGTTGTAATAGAACTCATGAAAGAGTATGACTGCAGATAAATGATGGGTTTATTTAAGAAGTAATACAATGTCTAAACATCTCTAAAGACTGTTATCATTTCTGCATGTACAAAAATATTCATTAAAAAGTGAGAAAATCTAACTATTCCCGAATTGACGTGTGCATAAAATTGCACCTTGAATCTTGATTGTAAGAAAGATAATTGTTATTGAAAATTTGCATGTGAACATGATAAAGGTCCTCTCACGTTATATCAATGACATGAACCATATGGGGATGGGGGTGTGATCGAGGTGCGTATGAGAGAGAGAGAGAGAGATAAAAGAGAGAGAGAGAGAGGGAAGAAAAAAGTTGAGAAAAGGTGAAATAGAAGATTTTATGATTTTTTTTTTTTTTTTTTTTTTTTGGGGGGGGGGGGGTTAGCCAGCCCTCCAAGATTTTTTTCCCCTCCAAAATGAACCAGGACGTGTGATCGAGGTGTGTGTATGAGAGAGAGAGAGGAGAGAGAGAAAGGGGAGGGAAGAAAAATAGAATAAAAGAAAGGGGTGGCACACTTAAATAGGCTTATACTTGTCTTTCAAAAAAAATAGAGGGGGGGGGTCAAAAGCTGTTAGGGGGCAGTCTGTCCCCTTGCCCACCCCCACCCCGGGTATGCTAGTGGGGGGGGGGGGTGAGAAAGAGGGAAAGAAAGTAAAGAATAAAAATGTAATAGTTTTCGGGTCAACTAAAATGGCCGAATTTTCAAGGTTCATAATTCTCTTTGAAAGGTACAATTATAAGATTCACACATTGGTATCAATGCGAAAGTTGCCCCTCAAGAAAATCAAAGGATACCTCTTCTTCTACACCGGCTGATATTTTATTCTTACCTTAATTTGGCCTTCAATTATTATACACACTCCCCCTCCCCCCCCCCCTTTTTTTTTATAACATTATCCTACTGGTCAAAGATAGTAAATTTATTAAAAAGTAATTTGAAAAATTACTTATTATGAATGTAAAGGTTTTTTTTCTTAATTCATGAGATGTGATGAATTTAATGTGAACAACATGTATTTATCTTCTTCTAAACTACGGTATCCAACTCATTGAACTCGACCAATTAACGTTATTTAAGTGGAACGACGTTAACCCTTTTGTGCTGACTGATCACATGTTGGGACCTAATTATCATAAAGATTTAATTACACCATATGAATGACGCCCATTCGTCAATTATCGATGCGCCGTCATTAGCCAAGTGATGAATACATTAGCATACATGACTAGATTAGGCGGATTTGACCTTTCTTAATGCGCATGCGTGACACTGATCCACATTTATATTTTACATGTGTGTAAAGCATATACACTGTAGGGGAGCATCGTACAAAATGAATAATGCATCGGGGGCTTCGGGCGCGTTCAAATCGTGCCCAAATGTTACAGCGTAATGGCGGCCGCTTTAGGGGCTTGTTCGGAGGGCATACTGTGTATGATCGAATCTCTTTGTGCAGTATCAGGGCCTAGGGGCGGTCACCATTCAATCTAAGCGTATTTAAGCGTATTTAGGCTCCGCCCCCCGAGAGACATTTCATATCTCCCGAAGCCCCATAAAAATCCGATTTCACTTCATGCATTATTTATTTTTGCTTTGCGTATCCCGACAATATTCAGCTCTGATTGGACATTACCTCATGAATATTAAAATTATCCAAAAGAATTAATCGACAACAAATATGACCTTTTTCGTCACTTCCGCTAGCGCTGTGTGTAAAGCCCGCCTCACACTGTGCGATTTTTCAAGCGATCACTTGCGATGCGATGCGATGCGATGCAAAGCGATATCGCAGGCCATCGCAGGCTACCACAGGATCTGCGATTCATGTCTCACACTGTGCGATTTTAGCATTTCGCGCATGCGTACTTTATTACTGATAACGCGATTTGTATTAACTGACACACGTAAACAAAATTCCTAAAACTTGAAAGGTAATTATGTTTTTTAAATAAAAATGACATGAAACGCATGTGTAACGAATGTGTAGCCTATGTAGTAATTGAAATTATTATAGAGACTTATAATTATAAATGAGGTAACCAACATTTAGGGGAGAGATACATTTTTATTCTACGTAAAGTTAGATGGATTGGAAAAGAAAAGATGAACTTCGGGTTATAGTTATTTAGTTAATCGAGTTATTTTTCCCCGACATCCATTTGACTTCTCTTGAACTCTGTTTATTTTGGATTCACCGATTTGTTGGTTTTTTATTGGCAGAATGAAATATTGATAATATGAATCAGGGACGGATCCAGGATTGAGTAAAAAGAAAGTTTGTCAAAAAGTAGACCCTATTTTTTTGGTTCTCGCCAGCTTCTCGAAAAGTTGCTCAGTGGAAGGGGGGGGGGGGGGGGCGACAAATTTTCGCCAAACCTTCAAAATTCGCTCAGTAAGAAAATGGCGGATCGTCTATGGTCAAAATGCATACTTTGCTTCCAAAGGGGGGGGGGGGGGGGCACGGGCAGGAAGTGCCCCCCGCCCCGATCCGCCAATGATATGAATTATAATAGAATCGGTTCATTGTTTTAATTAAGCGGTGATCCGGCATTTGCTTCTGTGACAATTGCTCTGGGCGTTATTTCATCATTAGTATGGGTTTAATAGGGTAATGGTTTCCGAGCATTCATCGTTTTATTTTTCTGTTTGATTGTCAGGTATTTTCTGTGTGTGCCCCGCCCCTTTAAAAGTTTGGATGTGCCCTGATCTTTGCCCCTCCCCCGTTCTCTATCTATATCATTCTTTCTTTGCTTCTCTTATCTTTTCTCGAATCTCCACATCACTTTCTCTCTCCTGTCCCCCGCTATTGCTCTCTTAATATTTCTCAATGACTATTAGAACTATAATTATTTCCACCCCCTCCCCCTCTCTCACTCTCTCTGGAACTCTCTCACATCCCCTCTCAGTAAACAATATTCACATAGGACTGAGTGAAACACCGAGCTGTTAGTGACATAGGTATCATGCATCTTTATTGGAGACGTGCTGAATGTCCCTTACAATAGCAAGATGAAAGCTGCATGTTAAAGAAAAGTTACTCTATTTTATGGGAAATACAAATGAAATGATTTTGATAAAAGAAAAGAAAAGACAAAAAGAAAGAGGGAAGGGAGAGAGAGAGAGAGAGAATGTGCCTACAGTGAGTCAAGCATAGTTCCAGTAAACACACAAGGTCCATTTTCCTGAAATGAAAACACAACCCCACCTCTTTGTATGTATTCATTTTAACAAACAAACCATGTGCATTACATTTATTGGAATATCTGCTTAATAGCAAATCAATACCTCAAAAAACAATACCAATATTATAACAAATATTATATACAATAATATAGTATACAAATTACATGTATATGTATAGTAACATAATTGTCTATCTGGCCTGGGGGAGCATTTCAATATTTGTCATTGTCAACCATTTTTTACTTGTTTTATGCACATCATGATCTTAAATAGTATCTTAACACAAATTAGCTATACAAATATAATATCATTTCTTGATCAAAATTTACATAACATGTATATTCACTTTCATGAGAACACACCATATATAATCGTAGATCCAGTATTAAATAAAATTCCTTCATATGTTTCTGTATCCTTTTCCCCCTCTCACTTTTTTCATTCTCGCCTTTTTCATTATCAATGATTCGAAAATATCAAATTATATTTCTGCACAAACATGATATAAGCAATCATATCTTATGTTGACATTTGGAAAGCACTTTTTTGAGGTCTTCTATTAGAGCGAAACTCTAAATAACCCAAATAAGGTACAAGCGGGTGAATAATACTGAGTGGGTTTTGTGTTTCTTCTTTCTGCTAGAAACCAAATTGGAAATTGATGCAAGTTGTATACAAATATTCAGTTTGTTGAAGTTGTGAATCCTTATTTATATAAATATTCTGGTTATGAACGAAGAAAAAAAATCGACAATTATTTATCAAATCTATAAACATGATTTTTTGAAGTACAGTTTATACATACATAATAGTTAACCTATTATTAAATATGAAATACAAATTTTGTATTCCAATAAACCCAAATTTAAATTTCATTTCACAAGATTGTTAATAATTGTTAATCATTATTATACTTGTCTGATAACTAAAGAATTACAATTCGCACTTTCTTTTTATAGCAGAGGCTAAACAAAATGCATTGCATAGAATGCCTTCCAGTCATATAATACAAGATTGTATGAAGGAAGTGCAAGCACACTAGAATATTTTTTTCTTCTTTCAGCAATACAAACAGAAAAGAAATTCAGTAATTATTAAAAACCTGTAACATGTAATGAAACCATAGTTTACCCCCCCCCCCCCAAACAAAAGAAAAATACATGTAATTGAAAGACAATCATTTTGATGAGGCAATTTTGTTTTCCCCTGCTCATGCATGGATTTGGTGTTGTTGTTTTTTTCCATTTGAATCACAACTAGCTGAGACAGAGAGTTGTGCTATTAGATGTTGTTCCTGATTGTACATTTATTTCATGGATTCTCAGTAGTTCACATGATTTGTTGAAAATAAAAACGTTTCATCTCCCAATTTTCAAGTAACTACATTTTTCAAATGCAAATTTTGCTTAAATCATCAATATATAGTATACTGTATAACAAACAATACAATTATCATATAATAGAAAGGTTTCCGTTCTAAAAAGGGAGGCACAATGCACATTTTTCTTCCAAAAAGGGTGGGGGTACGGGCCGGATGTGCCCCCCCCCCCCTAAATCTGCCACTGCTTCTGTTAGCTATGATTGCACCAATGTTTACAAGTGGGTTTTTACAGACACATATTAATCAGACTGTTCAGACATGATTATTTACTTTGGGGGAAATAAAAATGCCATCTGAAAGACAGGATTCAGTTTTAAACCAGGGTACGTCAAAGTTGGTTTGGAGGCTGTTGATCAGGACAGTGGAATCGTCTCCAAATAGTTGGAGCCAAGGGGTATAGGCTTTCACCATATGCTGGCTATGTCACTGTCTGTGTCAAGAAAACCTTTAGTATAGGAAAGCCTTATGAACTATGAGGGGTCAAATCTGGATATTGAATTATGCTAATTGACAAAGTTTTGTGCCTGCAAAGTAATTTAACTGTAAAGTTAGTAATGACAATTTGAATAACTAGAATCTCACTATTTTCAGAGTTTTCATGTGCACATACATAAAAAGCTTTGAATAATGTCTCAAAAACTAGTACCGATTTTCGAAAATCAACATTGCCCTGTTTGTGAATGCCCCTATAATGATAGTTTGCATGCAGAAACCCTGGTCAGTTGTAAAAGAGTGTCTGCACTGTATAAGACTACCATATGTCATGTACTATAGCTGCTCCTGACATGACCAGAAGGTAGCTGAATTAGGCTTCTCTCAAGACAATGAATTTCTGATTAAGTGTCAAATTAGGGTCTGTGTTTGCAGACAACATAATTTCCAAGTGTGGGGGTGATGGGGGGGGGGGGGGGATTGACCAAAGAAAATACCACCTTCAATCCATATGATCTGAAGGAGACGGCTCAGATATTAACGGTTTGATGTTGTAACAGTTCTGAGTAGGTATCACCAGGTATGGGATTGTGCTCCAAGTTGATTTCTTCAATGACAGACATGCCAAAGAGTTGCTTGCATCCAGATCTGCAAGGAAATCGAGGGATCAAAATAGATGTTCTTATTTATCAACACATTTGCTTGAAATTCATGTACGGTATTTAATTTTTCATTGATAGAAAAACCAAATGTATTGTCATTTCATTTGTTCTTATTAATATTCAAATATGGATTTAAATTTGTGAATCATGAAATTATGGATGCCAGTATTACTCAAACATACATGCAGGCAGATTCATGGGGTGAAGTGAAAACTGAAGAGGCCAACCCCCCCCCCCCCCCCACCCTTAGAGAAAAACAAAGACATAAAAGGGCTTTTTGAGGATTTTTTTTTCCTGCAGCCCCCTTTTGGACTAAATAATGTTATAACCCTGGATGTAATTTACCTGGGAAGGGCTGGCAGCTGGATTCCAAAAATCATAATTACCGGGAATAAATAGGGAATTTTGTTTTGCTCGATACAAGACAGAAATCCAGCAAAGTCCAGCACAAGCTGAATTCACTCCTGGTTTTCAATCCTTATTATTCATGTATTCACATTTCATATTTATTCAGACATATGAGTGAGAAATAAGAGAACATACCTGTGATTTCATTGTCACTCAAATCTAAAATTCTGAGGGATGACAGTTCATAGGGATGACAGTTCATAGAAACTCTCTGGCAAGGTGGATATTGTGTGAGGCATTTATAGCTTCTATAGGATGGTCATCTGGTAGATTTCATCTGATGTTTACAGCTTCATTAATAAAACATGAGAGGTACAATGATACGTAATAAAGAGCTAATAATAAAAAGAAACAAAGGGTACATTAACTAAATCCATCAGTTTAGTAACACCCTTGATTACTCTACAATCAAACTCATTCTCATTGGCTTAAATCAGGGAAATGTAACTAAGAGTTAATTACATTTCCCGGCTTAAATCAAACAGCAAACAAATTATCAGCATTATACTGTACTTCAATACACTTTACTGGATAGATGTTTGACAAAGAATAAAAACTGATTAAGAGATTTCTTTGCTTCGCTCAGCCTGAATGCAAATCATTCAAAATAATTTTGTGCAGTTGCAATTAAAATGAAAATATATTCATTTATAAAAATATGTTTTGACAGATTAAATCAAAATTAAGCATTTTATTTGAATGAAAAGTGTCGTCCCTATGATATCTGTTGTGTTCATGTCATTTCTCTGCAAATTATACGACTATCCTTTTGAACAAGTAAATTCAATCAAAATAAAAGAAACAAGGCAAGGTAAAAGTTAAAAAAAGGAACCTGCATGACAAGTTATAATTTTTTTTCAAAAACAATTCTTACCAGTAACTTTTCCAAGGCAATTTCTTTGACATTACAGTGCGTGCATTGTGGGAAAGATCGAGGGTTGATAGCACTGCGTTTCTCATGAGATGGTATACTGCTTGCAGAACAGCTTCCAAGAGACAGCTTGAAAAATCCTATGAAAAGATAATAAAATAAGTTTCAATTAGAAAATGAGCTATGCAAAAAAATAAGTGGGGGAACAAAAGCCAGAAACATGTTACAAACTTTCTTACATTCTTGACATCAGTAGCCAGCTTACTTGTGATTTATGAGTGACATTTTAAAATACATTCTTAACTTATCAATATGAATATTCTGAAACAAATAGTACAACATAATCATGATCATATAAAGTAGATCTCACAATAACTTTCAAAGTATTAACATGTAGCTGTTGACTGCTGAATTCTCTTATTCCCTAAAGTTTGCTCAAAACTTGATACAGGACCCACCTGATTCAAGAAGGCAATGGGTTAACTGAAAAAGAGATTATGTTTGAATAATGGGAAGTAAAATACATTGCAGCTATAAAAGTATTTAAACACTTATTGTTATGCGAACAAGGTAAATGATACCCAAAACCTCACTTTCAGTCCTTACAAATTGCATAATGAAGAATTCTTTGATCCTTAATCATAAATTTGAGCAAAAACCTGAAATAAATTTGCCCGTCATCTCAACTCAGCTTAGTATGGGGTGAGCTGTGGATAATATTCTGATCTCATTGTTAATTCTGATCTCATTGTCAATTGTCTTGCGTCATGTTTCTGTTGGTGAATATCCTTAATCAGTAGTTTATATTAATACATACAATTACTGATAGTTGTAGTTTAGATATATAATAGTCTTTTTTTTACTATGTTTAGTATTAAAGGTAATATTATTCAGAGGGTTCCACAATCTACAAGCAATGCTTTTCAGTGGATCCCTCCATTTCTTCAGAAAATCTTCAGAAAATTTTCAATAGGGTACAATCTTTTGATTTCTTGTACAATAATTCTACATAATGAATTTCGTGATGTCAACTAAAAGTCATTCTCGTATCTTATTCTGTTATATACTTTATAAAATATTGTATGATTCTGATGAAATGAAAATAAACTTGAATTGAATTGAATTGAATAGTAGAGTGCAAAAACTGAGAGGCACAATATATATCGGCCTATTAATTAATATAAATAAAATCCATTTATCCAGCATGGCAAAGAATCCTACAGTAGAAGAGAGGGGAAATTTTTAAAAATATTATAGATCTAATACATCTATATATTGAGAAAAAAATACTGAGAAAAGCAGCTACCTAAAATTTGTATGCTGTTTACGACGCATGTATAAAGCACTGATGGACATGGCTGCCGAGCCCATATCTCAGGGAAGTTGAGGTACCGAAACGAGGCAAGCGTCGGTCCAGCGCCCTGGGGGCCAAATAATATTAATAACCGAACATACCGTACTTCTTCGGCCAGCTGCCAGCTGCAACTCTCTCTTTTCTAACTTAGAGTTAGACGAGGCAATTTTAACTACTTATTTATTATTTATGTAAAAACATAATTCCTCTTCTTGTGCCCACAACGTAGACTAGACCTAGACTACTAGTAGGCCTAGTACAACTCATGTCATAGCCCGACCAGACGGCGCGACAGGGATGTGTAGGGTTACTCTTGTCACTGCTTCTGCCGCTGTTGAGTGTACTTTGTGGGTTAGAATTGAGATGAAAGGACTCCGAATTTCGGGGCAATAATGACCTTCAAATAGTAGTCCCTAAAAAAGTTAGACTTAGAGTAACTTAGAGTTAGAGGTCAGTAATATGCATGGGGTTTTTACATTTATTTATCTCTAAGTAATTTAAATCTAGTGCCTTGTAACTTTCTTTGTTTTACTTTAATTTGTTTTACTTTACTATTATAGTTTTAGGTTAATTAGATTCCGTTTTTGGATTTCAATTAGATTTAATTAGAGTTACAAAGTAGGCCTAAGTCAACTCAAAGCGTCCCACAATTAGTTAATCTTCATGATCTTAGGCCTAGATAACTTATAATGTACAAATGTGTGCATCAGACTTCAAGTTCTGGTATGATTTGGCAATGAGAATCCCAGACCAAAGGAGGTTCGCCAAAACGATAAAGTTGAAATTTTCAGGTAAAAATCGGTTTACTTGGGGGGGGGGGGGGAGTTTTTAGTTTACATTGTCCAACCAAAACAGCAACAACAACAAAAGAATTCTGAGAGAATGGATATTTCATTTGTCCTTTTCCTTTATCCACCACTGAGATCTGTTTTCTTCAGTGTAATATTAAATTAGCTGTTTTAGTGTCTTTAAAAATCAATTATGACATCTTTAGGGAATGTTCAGGGTGATGTCAGTATAAATATAATTTTTAGTCCCCCTTAATTATTATATTAAACATTTCATTAATTAATGCAAACAGAAACAAAACAAAATAAGATGGTTGAATACATTACACTTTTATTAAATTCCACAAATATTGTAGCATGGATTGTACATGCAGTTAGTATTTATCCTCTTTGAAAAGATCACAAGGGTGAGGATGAGCGTATCTCATTTTTTTTTCTTAATACATAATAATGCTTCTCTACACGACTCTCCTTCATCTATTTTACAGATGATGATGAAGATGAAGGCTTACCGCTGAGAATGAAGACAAATTCTGAGAGGAACAAATAAATTCTTAGCTGCTCCAGTTTTTGCAGAGTAAGAGTAAGATTGCTATCAGGGGTGTCAATCCGTTTTTGGATTGGGGGGGGGGGGGGGGCAAATGATATATTTGCCCTCTCAATATTATCGGGGGGGGGGGGGGGGGCAACTGCCATTGCATAGTCGACGCCCCTGGTTGTTATTAGTACCTCAATACAATCTAGGTACACATATTTTTCTTCACATAAACATACCAACTGAATTTTCTTGAGACTTTACTAATTTGTTTCCTTTTGAATAGCCTTGAAAATTTTTTTTTTTTTTTTTTTTTTTTGAAAACTTATTTCCTCTTTAAATAGTTTTGAGAATTCACACTTATTATTCCATTTCATAAAAAGAGTTGATGCTAACTGTGTTAATAGGAAGCTCGAAGTTTCAGGGTTTTATTTTAATTCTAACTGTTGCTTGTTTAATTATGAAATACACAATGGATGCTATTTTCTAAAAACTTTCCTCTTTTCTTTCGACAGATATGGATTTCTACTTCAGCTCTTCTGTGGAATAGCCCCCTGCTTTGATCAACATGTATCTCTTCTGGGTCCGCTCGCTATTCAAAAGGACAGCTATTCATAGAAAACCACTATATTCATTTAACACACGTTGTGAAGAGCAGTTCTTATGAATAGTTATGAATAATGGTAATTTATCTATTTAGAAGGACCGCTATTCATTTAGTCACTCATTATGAATAAGCGGTCCTTATGAATAGCGAGGTTACCCCATTTCTTCATATTAAAATCATATCTGGCTTCAAGTATAATATGCATGTTGAGGTGTCGTGGTCTAGTGGTCACCAGACTGTGGATCATATGGTTCACAGTTCGAATCCTGCCGCAGCGCTAATTTTGTCACTCTCCACCCAGGTGAAGTAAATGGGTACTGGTTGGGAGAAATTGCTTAAATGCCTTAGCGCCTTTCATGGCAGCTTGGCTAAAGCTGCAGTAATTAAAGGGCAGAGAGTATATTTGTATAGTAGTTGTGCTATATAAATGGACATACATGTATATTATTATAATTAGAATGACTGAACAGGAGTTTAAAGTTCTTCAATTATATCTTGACCATTTTACCCACCCCCTCCCCATTTCAAATGTTGTAGTCACATGCAGCCATTTTGTTACAGTAGCTTGTTAATGTGAGGAGGTCTTCCTCTTCTGTGTGGCCTATATAGTGAGATTACAGGGCCCATAAATGATATTAAGATAAGCACTGCCAGGGCCACTCCTTTAATAAATCTGCCCGCAGTGTATCACAAATTAATAATAATCTTATCTGATTCTATGAATATATAAATTATTAAGTAAATTATTATTTTATTCATTATCTACTGAGAAAATCCATACTGTTCAACACTTCATTTGACTTGAAACTATCTAATTGTGTGTTTCTCCTGCCTCTTTTTTATAGTTAGATTTATAATAATAGTAACATGCAATATACATGTACCAACCTAAAAGGAGATGGATCATTTAAAGAGTTCTTACAACTGTCAAAATTATCTTTGTTTTTTAGGAGTACAATTGTTGTCATTGGTGTGTGTTGAACAAAAATTAGATGGTCATTTACTTTTCTTCTTTGTAGGGGTGTAGTGGGTAAATAATCTCTAAATTGTAATTCAAATAATTTACTTCTTGGAAAGGGATTGAAATTAATAACGTATGATTCATTTAGATTGATTTTTTTTTTTTAATGCATGTACATAATTTGTACTCAGAGAATATTATTTGTCAAGTCGGCTGTGATGGAACTATATTGTACTGTAGTATATGAAAAAAGTGTATGCAGATGAATTATATAAATTATGTTGGAATTTTTAAAGGAGAAGAAGTAAACGTGTATTTAAGAAGTAAGACAATGTCTAAACTTCTCTAAGAACTGTCCTCATTTCTGCATGCAAGAAAATATTCATTAAAAAGTAAAAAAATATAAACGTATTTCTGAATTGACGTGTATAAACTATTGTACCTTAAATCTTGATAGTTGATTGTGAGAAAGATATACATGTAATTAAAAATTATTCTGTGAACATGATAAAGGTCCTTTCACATTATATCAATGAAATGAACCATATAGGGAGGGGTGAATGAACCAGGACATGTGATCAATGTGTATGTATGAGATAGAGAGGGAAGACAAAAAAGATGAGAAAAGGCGAAACTGAGAAGATATGGTGAAAAGGAAAGAGAGAAGGGGCGGATCCAGGGGGGCACTTCCGGCCCCTGCCCCCCCCCCCCTTTGGAAGAAAAGTATGCATTTTGTGCCCCCCTTTTAGAATGAAGACCTTTTTTCTTTTCTTTTTTTTTTTGCTTGTCAGCAAATTATGGAAGGGAAACTGGACCCCCATAACCCCCCCCCCCCCCCCCAAGCGACTTTTCGAGACCAACAAAATACGGGTCTACCTTGACAAACCTTCATTTGTGTGCCCCTCTTATACTCAATCCTGGATCCGCCCCTGGGTGAGGTCTGAATAGAAGTGGTGGCGATGTCAAATTAAATTTAGCTTAACCCCTCCTCTAAAAATAATAATGAAATAGGTTAATAAATGAATATATGCATACATAAATACACACCTAATATTAATAATTTTGATTATTAATTAATTTTTAAAAAATATTTGAATAAATGAATAAAAAATAATACAAAAAATAAATCATGAATAACCAAGAATTAATGAATAGAATTATTTAAAACTTTATAATAAAAGATAATATGAATTGAATTCATGTCGAAATTTCCAATTTCCAATTAAATTCCCTGCAGCAAGAATCACTGGTTTTGCCTTTAACGTTGTTGTTGTTGCTGTTTGTTTGTTTGTTTGTTTGTTTGTTTGTTTTTTTTTTGTTTTATGGATGTGTTTAGCCGTTATCATAAATTATGAAATATTCATACCCTGACAGCACAGCTATATATACACGTCCTCGGGCACGTCCAGTGCAACGCCCAGCCGCCTACACTGACGCTAGCTAGACTGTATACCGTTAACGAGGTCAGCAGACGACGCATTCATTGATTCCGCATTTTGATGGATCAGCGAATGGATTTTATTTAATTTCAGCAGTACGCCCGCAGCGGGAGAGAGGTTACCCCTATCCCGAAATGCATTGCGAGTGGTCACAAAATCAGCTTGCCGAAAACGTCATGAATTTAGCACACTGGTACAATCACTGATCACAAAGGTGCCTATTTACGATAAGATTATAGATTATAGGAATAAAATTTACACGGTATCATGAATAGAATAATGTTTCAAATAATGTATTCTTGCATTATATATTTTTTTTGAAATCTGTATCTATTCATAGTATCTCCTTTTGTCTTCATGTCGCTATCAATCCGTCATTGTATTACTTCGATTCATGGTTTTGTTGGCATGCCTACCAAAATGTGCGCGCACTTCAACTGCATGCGCGTAAGAAGTGAACCTTCCTCATAGCAAGACTGCAAAGTGTTGCCGCCCTCTACGTTCGTTGGCTGTAACATTTGGGCACGATTTGAACGCGCCCGAAGCCCCCGATGCATTATTCATTTTGTACGATGCTCCCCTACAGTGTATATGCTTTACACACAGGTAAAATATAAATGTGGATCAGTGTCACGCATGCGCATTAAGAAAGGTCAAATCCACCTAATCTATTCATGTATGCTAATGTATTCATCACTTGGCTAATGACGGCGCATCGATAATTGACGAATGGGCGTCATTCATATGGTGTAATTAAATCTTTATGATAATTAGGTCCCAACATGTGATCAGTCAGCACAAAAGGGTTAACGTCGTTCCACTTAAATGACGTTAATTGGTCGAGTTCAATGAGTTGGATACCGTAGTTTAGAAGAAGATAAATACATGTTGTTCACATTAAATTCATCACATCTCATGAATTAAGAGAAAAAACCTTTACATTCATAATAAGTAATTTTTCAAATTACTTTTTAATAAATTTACTATCTTTGACCAGTAGGATAATGTTATAAAAAAAGGGGGGGGGGGGAGGGGGAGTGTGTATAATAATTGAAGGCCAAATTAAGGTAAGAATAAAATATCAGCCGGTGTAGAAGAAGAGGTATCCTTTGATTTTCTTGAGGGACAACTTTCGCATTGATACCAATTTGTGAATCTTATAATTGTACCTTTCAAAGAGAACTATGAACCTTGAAAATTCGGCCATTTTAGTTGACCCGAAAACTATTACATTTTTATTCTTTACTTTCTTTCCCTCTTTCTCACCCCGCCCCCCCCCCCTAGTATACCCGGGGTGGGGGTGGGGTGGGCAAGGGGACAGACTGCCCCCTAACAGCTTTTGACCCCCCCCCCTTTTTTTTTTGAAAGACAAGTATAAGCCTATAACGTGGAGAAGGTTTACGGTTCACCATGTGTGTTGGTAGGAGGAAAGGGAAAAGGGAAATTAGAAATGGATAGACGAGAAAGGATGACAAGAGAGAAAAGAAGAAATATTCTTTTGTGACAATGGGTGAAGTCCTGAAAAGGACTGTAGACCAGATGAGATGAGATGAGAAGACTTGGTTGATGATCGATGGATGAGCAGCGATGGATTGAGTAGCGAAGGTTTGGGTAGATGTGGCTTGAGTAGGAGGTTACTCTTTCCCTCTTTCCCTCTTTCTCACCCCCCTTCTAAACGTTATAAGCTCCACCATGCAAACCTTCAAAGATCATCTAAAGTATAAGCCTATTTAAGTGTGCCACCCCTTTCTTTTATAACATATAACCTTTTTTGAAATTCATATTTTGCTTGTCAGAGAATTATGGAGGAAAACTGGACCTCATCAAATCTGGTAACCCCCGCCCCACCCCCCGAATTTTGGAGGAGGAAAAAAAATTCTCGAAGGCTAAAAAAAATTCCCCTCCCCCATTTTCATCAAATCTTCTTTCACCTTTCCTCATCTTTTTTCTTCCCTCCCCTTTCTCTCTCTCATACACACACCTTGATCACACGTCCTGGTTCATTTTGCAGGGGAAAAAAATCTTGGAGGGCTGGCTAAACCCCCCCCCCCCCCAAAAAAAAAAAAAGAAAAAAAAAAAAAAAAAAATCATGAAATCGTCTATTTCACCTTTTCTCATCTTTTTTTCTTCCCTCTCTCTCTCTCTCTCTCTCTCGCTTTTATCTCTCTCTCTCTCATACGCACCTCGATCACACCCCCATCCCCATATGGTTCATGTCATTGATATAACGTGAGAGGACCTTTATCATGTTCACATGCAAATTTTCAATAACAATTATCTTTCTTACAATCAAGATTCAAGGTGCAATTTTATGCACACGTCAATTCGGGAATAGTTAGATTTTCTCACTTTTTAATGAATATTTTTGTACATGCAGAAATGATAACAGTCTTTAGAGATGTTTAGACATTGTATTACTTCTTAAATAAACCCATCATTTATCTGCAGTCATACTCTTTCATGAGTTCTATTACAATTGACTTGTCATGGTCAAATAATATCATTCTTTTCTTGACAATAATACAAATATGTACATGCATTAAAAAAATGAATTTCAATATAAATGAATCATACATTATTAATTTCAATCATTATTCAAGAGGTAAATTATTGAATTTACACTGGAGAAATAGATACTATTAACTTTTTACCACTACACCCCACAAAAGAAGAAATAATAAAAGAAATAAATGACCATCTAATTTCCATGTTCAATACGCACACCATGTTACTCTTGAAAAACAGATAATGTGAGTCTTTAAACGAAGAACCTTGATGGGAGGAATTTTAATTTGTAAACAATTTTTTAGGCATTTTACTCCCAGTGTTAAAGATCTTATGCTCGATCTGTAATGAAAAACACAAGTCAGAAAAAAAAACCAGCTGGTTCCAATTTTTTCTGACTTGTGTTTTAAAATGCCTATTTTAATTTGTTTACAAATTAAAATTCCTCCCATCAAGCTTCTTCGTTTACTAACCATTGTCTACGGCGGACTGTTGAATATTAATGAGTCAGAAAGAAGAGGATCTTGGGTATTTGATTCCAGTTCATCGTGACTTGGCCGTGAACCAGAATAGCCTGGTGGTTAAGTCGCTGCCCGGAAAGCAGTAGATGACAGGTTCGAATCCCGCTGGTTGCAATTTTTTCTGACTTGTGTTTTTCATTACAGATCGAGCATACGATCTTTAACACTGGGAGTAAAATGCCTACAAATTTGTTTACAAATGTGAGTCTTGTTGACACTTCTAAGAAATATAAATCAAATGATTCATCTTCCTTTTAGTTGGTACATGTATTATTGCATATTAATAGTATTAAAAATCTAACTAAAAAGGGGGCGGGAGAAACACACACAGAGATCTAATTCTATAGTTTGAATCTAAATAACAGGGATGCCAATTAGAATTGATAAAAAAAGTGGGAAAATCATCTAGAATGGGCCCTTGGGTACTACATAAACAGTGGTTTTATATGGCTAAAATTATGTTGAAAAAGTAGGAATTGCTACTTTTGTCTGAACAGTGGCATCCCTGAAATAAAGTGTTGAATAGTATGGATTTTCTCTGAAGATCAATAATAGAATAGTAATTAAATTAGCACAAATTCACAGAATCAGTTAATTATTATTATTAATTTGTTATACATGGTGAGAAGATTTAATAAAGGAGAGGCCAAGTGGCTGTGGCAGTGCTTATCTTTATTTCATTAGGGGCCATGTAATGTCACTAGGCCACATAGAAGAGGAAGACCTCCTCACAATAACGAGCTACTACACAAAATGGCTGCATGTGACTGCAACATTTGACATGGGGAGGGGGTGGGTAAGATGGTTAAGATATAATTGAAGAACTTTAACAGGGACACCTATTTCAGTAAACACGTGCAAACGTACGGCAGTGCAAAAATGTGGTAATACACGCAGCCCCCCTCCCCCCCCCCCCCCCCCCCACTAAGCCCCTCCACTTTCCAAGACGTTCCGCGGCGCCCGTTTAAAACTCCTCTTCCGCCATTCTAATGATGCATATTAGACTGGAATCCAGGTATGATTTCAATATGAAGAAATTTAGATGTTTATCAAAGCAGGGGTCTATTTCACTGAAGAGTTGAAGTAGAAATCCATGTCTGTTGAAAGAAAAGAGGAAAGAGTTTAGAAAATAGCATCCATTGTGTATTTTATAATTTAGCAAGCAACAATTAGAATTTGCAAAAAGACTGAAATTTAGAGTTTCCTATTAATAGTTAACATCGACTCTTTAAATGATATTAATATAATAATAAGTGGGAATTCTCAAAAGTATTTAAAGAGGAAAAAAGTTTTTCCAGTTGGACAGATAAAATTTTCAAGGCTATTCAAAAGAAACTAAATTAGTAAAGTCACAAGAAAATGGCTTCTTAAACCAAAAATTGTGTACCTTGATTGTATTGAGGTACTAATAACAACCAGGGGCGTTGATTATGGGGTGGTAAGTGGGCAGTAGGAGGGCAAATAATATAGTTTTGCCCCCCCCCCCCCCCCCACCCCAAAAAAAAAATTATATTTCCCTGACTCATGTTACCTTGGAGAAGCTGGCAATTAAGAGGCATTGAAAAAATCATGAAGGGTGCTATTAGGCTGTTTTGCCCCCCCCCCCCCCCCCCCCCCCCCTCCGAAAAACGGCTTTTGCTAAACAGTCGAATAACGTCGCGTCGCGTTGGTAGAAATTTTCGAACATTTTTCAGGAAGGTGTCTTCAAGGGGACAAATTGAAAAAGAGTCCATCTCAGTATGATTTTTCCCGTTTTCAGGCTAAAAACCACAAACAAGGGAATAAAGAAAACAATAGAAGGATAATGCAAAGAAAAACATGAAATATAAAGAGAGAATAGAAGGGTAGGAAGGATGGAAGAAAATATGATGAAAGGAAACAAAGAATACAACAAAAGGAAAGTTGGAAAGTGAAAATAAGTGGATAAAAACAAAGAATAACATAAAGAAAGATAGAGACATAAATGATAGAAGGATAAAGATATTAAGAGTAACATATAAGGAAAGATAGAAGAGAAGATGATAATTTGAATAAAGGAATAACATAACAAAAGAAAAGATGAAATGAAAACAAAATGATGGGATAAAATCAAAGAATGTTTTAAGGAAAGTAAGTAAAGATGGGAAGCACAAAATGATTTTAAAAAGAATAATATGAAAGACAGAGAGAGAAATGATAGAAGGATAAAGATTAACGTGAGGAAGGTGGGGGAGAAAATGATAACAGGAAACAAAGAATATCATAACGAGAGGAAGGATGGAAAGATAATTGATAGAAGGATAAAAGCAAGAAATGATAAAAGGGAACAAAGAATTTTGAAAATTCATTAATTATGCAAATTTATTGTAATTTATTCAAAATCAACAGAAAATGCATTTATAATCATAAAACATTAATTTGATAATTAATTTCTCACATTTATCTTCAAGGTTCTATCAGAAATTACATAAATTAACTGCCATTCCACAGATCTACACTTCTGGCGGGGACATTATATTACGCATCGCGTAATTACTAATTCAGTTGTTTTTAATCCTTTTATTAATTTTTTCTTTCCACCTTTCCTTTCATTGTTATTCTTTTATTGCTTTTATCATTTTGTTTTCCATCTTTCATAATGTTACTGTTTATATTTATTCTTTTTATCCTCTTTTTTTTTATTACTTTCCATCTTCACTTTGTTATTCTTTGTTTCCTTTTATCATCTTCTTTTCCACCTTTCTTCATGTTTATATTTATTCTCTCGCTTTGTCATTTCTTGCTTTTATCCTTCTATCAATTATCTTTCCATCCTTCCTCTCGTTATGATATTCTTTGTATCCTGTTATCATTTTCTCCCCCACCTTCCTCACGTTAATCTTTATCGTTCTATCATTTCTCTCTCTGTCATTCTTTATATAAGTTAAACTTTTTTTATCCTATCATTTCTCTCTCTATCTTTCATATTATTCTTTTTAAAATCATTTTCTGCTTCCCATCTTTACTTACTTTCCTTAAAACATTCTTTGCTTTTATCCTATCATTTTGTTTCCGTGGTACGACAGACATCAGCTGGTAGCCGAGCACAGCCGAAGCGTAACTGCAAAACCGCTGCTAGCGTCGCTAATGTTCAATGCCGCAGTCACAGCGACTCTGCTATTGGTCAGCACTTGCTAAATAGTCCGGCTTGTTCCAAGGCGTATAACCCGGCTCAGTTCACTATTGTTGCCCCAGCACGCAGCTTTCAACATCTTCGCTTCTTATACCCCTTTCACATCAAGCTTTGGTCCGGCCCAGGTCCGGACCTGGTCCGGACCAAATCTTGATGTGAAAGCATTTGGTCCGGACCAAAAAGTTAGTGCGGACCAAAATTTGGTCCGGACCAAGAGGTGTTTCAGGTCCGGACCAAATTTGGTGTGAAAAGCACAAAGAATTTGGTCCGGACCAAATGCATGTCCCGCGCTAAGCTAGCTAGCTAGCCAGTTCCAAATGTCGCGCGATTCATGAGGGGGTAAGTGGTTTCCGTGGCAACTACGACGGATATGTTTGGTCCGGCCCAGGTCCGGCCTAAATCTTCACGGCGGTGTGAAAGCACTTGCGACGGACATAATTTGGTCCGGACCTGGTGCGGACCAAATTTGGACGGCAGAGGGAAAGGGGTATTAGAAGCGTTGTTCATTCAGTCGAGAGATCGGCTATTGTGCCGACAAAAGGAGTTTGTACAAGCGCTTCGATTATTCTAGCGTGCCCGGATCCTACCCAGGTCGCGTCTTTTTTTTTTGTAACCAAGCCTAGGCAGATTTCGCATTTTTTCATACTAATACGGTTTATTCCGTCAAGACCAGTCTGCATAAATATTCATGAAAACGAATTATAGCGATATGGAATAAAACGAGCAAGGACATCGAGCAGCTGTTCTGTGTGGCGCAATCGGATAATCAAGTCCTCTCTTGGTGAAAGAACCAAGCGTTCGAACCTCGGCAGAAGTTTATATTACGAAATTTTCTTTTGCTTATTTAAAAATAAAGTGACTGAGTAAGAAAATACAAGTCCGATTCAAAGTCTTCAAGAAGGGGTTTCTGCCTAGGCTTGGTTACAAAAAAAAAAGACGCACCCGGGTCGCTATACACACCCTTCCTTGACTTTTGTATTTTCTTGTATTCTCTCATTCCTGCGTTGTGACCCGATGAGTGCAGGTCGAAAAGCTTCGTCACTATGAATTTGTTAAATGTTATCTTTAAGTTTTGTAGTACCAATCGTCTGTTTGTACATTTTGTTTTCCTTTCATCTTTTCTTTCGTTATGTTATTCCTTTATTCAAATTATCATCTTCTCTTCTATCTTTTCTTATGTTACTCTTAATATCTTTATCCTTCTATCATTTATGTATAGATCTATCTTTCTTTATGTAATTCTTTGTTTTTTCCACTTATTTTTACTTTCCAACTTTCCTTTTGTTGTATTCTTTGTTTCCTTTCATCATATTTTCTTCCATCCTTCCTACCCTTCTATTCTCGCTTCATAGTTCATGTTTTTCTTGGCATTATCCTATTGTTTTCTTTATTCCCTTGTTTGTGGTTTTTAGCCTGAAAACGGGGAAAATCATACTGAGATGGACTCTTTTTCAATTTGTCCCCTTGAAGACACCTTCCTGAAAAATGTTCGAAAATTTCTACCAACGCGACGCGACGTTACCCGACTGTTTAGCAAAAGCCCGAAAAACACATTGACGCCCCTGAAGGCTGATAGCAATCTTACTCTTAAAGGGCGAGTCAATTAGAATTACATTTCATGATAATATCAAAGTATTGTGTCAATACTGCTAGAAATCGCATACACTTTTTATTAAAAAGATCTGTGTACTTCTCTAAGCTTCGTTGAAATTGCCAGTCTGCACACCTTTCCTAAAGATGATGCAACTCGAAAAATTTGGATTTCAAGGATCAAGCTGACGCGAGCTAGCTCAGTGGGATGGCCCTTCCGCTCAAAGTACTGTTTGCAGTGACCACTTCAGGGAGGAGGACTTCGATAGTCAGGCCCTCAGGCCAGGGGCTGTATGACCAGCTAGGATTTGCGCCCAAGAATAAAATGCTGCGGCCGACAGCTATCCCTGTCATCAGACTGGGAACTGAGGGGTGTGGAACTGGAAGCCAAACACAGGGAGCTAAAAAAACAAGAGTCGGTCTGCAGTTCTGAAGCTGGAGTCACTGGAGAAAAAGAGGGTAGGTCTACCGTACCGTACCGTAGAGCCCGGGGGGGGGGGGGGGGCACTCAACCTGTTTTTGGATGTGGGTGTGCCGCTGCCAATCTCAAAACAGGGGGCTAAGGAGCTAAATGGTTAATTGAGGAAGCTCATTTTTGAGGGTCTAAGGAGCGAACAGGCTCATGGGCAGAGCTAATTTTAGCTGCTCGCGATCTCACTACTCTGGTACACATACGGTGCATGAGCTGAGTCAGCGGTCGCAGCGCTGTTTTTAACGCTGTACATGCCGGGCCACTGCACTGGCTCGATGTCGCATGCAGATTGATCTCGCTGAGCCGCCGCTAGCACTAGTAATACCGCGTTCAGTTAGGGGGCACTAGGCCGCCCAGCTCCCCGCTGCGCTGGCCTGGGAGGCTAGGGAGCGACCGTTCCCGGACAATAGGCTGTGCGCATTGTTTTCTCATGAGTCATATTCTAGGGAGCGAGTCGGAAGCCAATCGAGGTGCGGTTAGTGAAAATCTGAAAATCGCATATCATGGGAGCGACCTGAGAAGGTTGAAAATGGGGGACGTCACAGCGGCACATACATGTGTGACATATATATGTTAGTGACCCCCCCCCCCCCCCCCCCCGGGATTTTGCTGTAATTGTTGTAATATATTTAGACTTTCATCCAGTCTTTCAGTGTACTTGGTTGTTATCATAAGCACGCACACAAAGATTCGCAAGGTACGGTCAGCAGTAAAGCGACTGTCCAAACGTCTACTTGTCTGTAAAATATTACGTTTTTCCAAAACATAAACCTAATCCAAAAGAGGAATTATCATGGGTAAAGTGTTTGAAAAAATGCCAGACTTGTCATTTGACCTCTACTAAAATGTCTAAACAACCTATTAAAATCCTTTTGGGTGACTTAAAGATTGTCGAAATTGTATAAATAGTGATATGAAAATGGATAAATTATCATTCATTTACATTGCCAACATATTAGTCAAACTTAGTGGCTTCGCGGGGGACTTCCCGATGCTACGTCAAATCGCTCTAGCCAATCAGCTGTCAATTTTTTGGGGCGTTCCCAAATTAGTGAGTTTTTTGACCAATTTCTTGTTACTGGGCAATTTTTTTTCTGTAAAAATGTCAGAATTGTGTCATTGGACCTATGTACTACATTTTTAGCCCCAATGTTCATTCTAATTGACTCGCCCTTTAAAGCATATGCCTACCATGCAAAACTGAAGCAGCTAAGTAGTAATTGTTCCTCTCCGAATTTGTCTTCATTCTCAGTAGGTAAGCATTCCTCTTCATCATCATCATCATCTGTTGTAGAATAGATGAGGTAGAGAAGCATTACCCTGTATTAAGAAAAAAAAATCACACAAACACTCATCCTCACCCTCTTCATCTTTTCAAAGAGGAGACTAACTACAATAGATTTATGGACTGTAATCAATAGTTTCATATTTGGCCCTAATACTACTACTACTTCTACTAGGCCTACTACTAACAATAATAATGATAACAATAATAATGAAAATAACTAGAAATGTGCATTGCTGGGGCCGCGCAATGCTAAATGTATCCCCCGGCACTGGCAGCAATTTGAAGGAGGGACAAAGACCCTCCCCCATCCCCTCCCTCAAACAAAAGGATGGTGTAGAAATTAGATGTGTAGGTTTCACTAAGACACATCTTCATATAAAATTTGAAAGAAATGTGTTGAGAGATATACCAAGATACATCTCCATACAAAATTTGAAAGAAATCCATCAAGAAATGTGGCCTGCAGAGTGCACTCACGCCATGCCCTGAAGTATGACCTTTGACCCTATAAAAGACGGAACACTGGTGGCAGCATCACCAAAAACTATAGGTTTTTAGATTACACCAAGAGACACCTTCATGCAAAATTTGAACGAAATCCGTCAAGAAATGTAGAAGTAAGAGTGCAAGAAATGCAAAAATGACCTTTGACCCTATAAAGGACGGAACAATGAGGGCAGCATCACCAAAAATTAAATATGTGTAGATTATACCAAGATACATCTCCAAACAAAATTTGAATGAAATCCGTCAAGAAATGCAGAAGTAAGAGTGCACAAAAGGGACAAATGAGCTTTGACCCTATAAAGGACGGAACAATGAGGGCAGCATCACCAAACAGTAAAGATGTGTAGATTATGCCAAGATACATCTCCATACAAAATTTGAAAGAAATCCATCAAGAAATGTGGCCTGCAGAGTGCACTCACGCCATGCCCTGAAGTATGACCTTTGACCCTATAAAAAACGGGACACTGGTGGCAGCATCACCAAAAAGTACAGATTTTTAGATTACACCAAGGGACACCTTCATGCAAAATTTGAACGAAATCCGTTGAGAAATGTGACCGCCAGAGCGCACACAAGAGTACACACAAGACATCTATCAAAATTTGACCTTTGACCCTATAAAAGACGGAACACTGGGGGCAGCATCACCAAAATCTATAGGGTTCCAGATTTTACCAAGAGACACCTTCATACAAAATTTTAACAAAATCCGTTGAGAAATGTGACCGCTAGAGCGCACACAATCTATCCCCAAAAATATGGCCTTTTACCCTATAAAAGACGGAACACTGGGGGCAGCATCACCAGAAACTATAGGGGTCCAGATTTTACCAAGATACACGTCCACAGGAAGTCTGAAAGAAATACGTCGAGAAATGTGACCGCTAGAGCGCACACAAGAATGTGACGCGGCGGCGGCGGCGGCGGCGGGGAAACGCTGCTGAATCCAAAGTATCCTCCGGCATACTGCCGGGGGATACAATAATATCATCAATAACATACATTCACCCATCTTATTTTGTTTTGTTTCTGTTTGCAGGAATTAATGAAATGTTAAATGTAATAATTAAGGGGACTAAAATTTGTATTTATGACATCCCACTGAACATCCCTTAAATATATCATAATTGATATTTAAAGACACTAAACAGCTAATTTCATATTACACTGAAAACAGATCTCAGTGGTGGATAAAGGAAAAATGACAAATGAATTGTCCATTCCTCAGAAAAAAGAAAAAAAAATTGTTGTTTTGGTTGGACAATGTTAACTAAAAATGCCACTCTTTATTGTGAACACATCATCACCCCCCCCCCCCCCCCTCCCCCACCCCTCCCTCCCCAGTTAACTGATCCTGGATCCACTACCACCACCAGACCTAGTCTATAATTTTTAGCTGTAATAGGTATAGGTCTAACTAGTTAGGTCTAGTCCCTAGCCCAGGGATGCTGCGACGAACGCTATGCGTTCAGGCTGCCGCAGTAAGGTCTAGACTTACCTGTTTATTTCTCATGTCTCATCAAGTAGGACTTTCCACTTCATCCAGCACCTCCAACAGTTGTTAAGTTATGTAAGGAGACCTAGTAGATCTTCAAGTAGATCAGCCACAGGTTAGTTCCTTGCCATGTTTATCTGATGGAAATCAAAGTCAACATGAAATGAATGCAATACTGAAACAAAGGCCATCCAGCTATTTAATACCCAGGGGAGATTTATTACCTCTTTAAAAAGGCCTTTGATTCTGGTCTATAATCAACACTAATTTATGTACCCCCTTCTCTCTCTCTCTCTCTTGAAATGTAAAAAATATAAAACCTCATCACCATGATGCTAGCCTAGACCGAAATTTCTCTCTCGTTCGGTCTAGATCATTAGATGCTTGCCTAGCTAGCCTTGGCTTTGGCCTTGGCTCAACTTTAGAAGAAAAAAGTGGGCCAAAGCTCACCTAACATTAGTACACCTAAGCAAATTAACTTTTACTAAGAACCACTACGTTAAAATTACAACCCTGCATTACCAAACTCTGTACATGTACACAAAGTAAACCTTGACCTGGACGGCTTGTCTCGAATGGGTGGGTTGCGGGAGCGGGATGGGAGCGGGATGGGAGCGGGAACGGGCACACCCTTTCGAGCCCCCCCCCCCCCGGTTATCTCGAATGGACGCGTTCCCAGCGAGAAGTTCAATGAACGCGCCACTTCGAGACAACCGGGGGGGGGGGGGGGGGCTTTCCTCGAATGGGTGTGTTGAGTAGACTTTTGTAACAGACGTTTTAGAAATTTTTTAAAAATGTACTCTTGCTGTTTTTTTTTTCGTTTTTCTTTTGTCTAAAATTCTGCCGTACACAACCCACCGGGCAAGCAACGCGAGGTCTGCCAGAGATCACGGGCGAAGGACCCTTGGTTGTTCCGTCAGCGTGTGCTTCTTGCCACTGAAACAGGGTTGTGCGATAGGATAAAAAGGCGTCTTAATTCCCAGTAAAATATCAGCTTTCATCTTTATATATGCACAATTCATTGTCATAGAATGCTACTTACATTAGAATTTTACATAATTATTGTCATGATTTATTAAAATATATTGACATCGTCATATAATATGAATAAAACGGAGGTACTTACCTCTATTTTCCAGTCATGCTTTCACTAGTCTCAGCGATATCATATCAGCGGGGAAATGTGGAATTGTCATAGTCTCAAGACAAGTCGTTACGTGTTATTTAAATTCATTGCAAAAATTAATAACGATTGATCGCTATGAATCATGCTCTAATAGCCTTTGATTGAAAGGGGGGAGGAGGGGGGGGGGGGGGGCTTTGTGTTACGGATTTTAGCGATTGATTGCCATTAGTGCTTGATCGGAGTTTATAAACACTCTTTATGTTACGGTGCCCAGGTCACGCCAAACAAAATAATAATAAATAAATAAATACAAAATTCCTAGCTATGCCACTTGCCCTTTCGTCCCCGTGTATTTTAATGCATAATTATTCAATTCTCCTATTTATTTTGCACAAATAATGATTTCCTTGCCAAAAGCTGTTTTTAGATACTGTTTTATTATCTTTTCTACATCTTAGACAAAAGAAAAACGAAAAAAAAAAACAGCAAGAGTACATTTTTCAAAAATTTCTAAAACGTCTGTTACAAAAGTCTACTCAACACACCCATTCGAGGAAAGCCCCCCCCCCCCCCCGGTTGTCTCGAAGTGGCGCGTTCATTGAACTTCTCGCTGAGAACGCGTCCATTCGAGATAACCGGGGGGGGGGGGCTTGTCTCGAAAGGGTGTGCCCGTTCCCGCTCCCATCCCACTCCCATCCCGCTCCCGCAACCCACCCATTCGAGACAAGCCGACCTGGACTGGTCTCTGGAAAATACTACAGTAGTATCAACATGAAACCCCCTCTTCATTCTCAAAAAAAAAAATCCTGACAAGAACAGCCTACGCTACAGAATCAATTAATTAGAAAGGGTCTCACCTAGGGATCCGCCAATGGATCATCTATCGAAACGTATCTAGATAGTCCCGCCCGAAAGTCCGGGTAAGCCGTCACGAGTGACAGGGTGGTAAGGGGAATCGAGCTGCAACATTTAGCTCATGACGATGAAAATTGAATTGAAAGCTCGAGAGTAGATTACACATTGTTTCATGACATACAGCTCTGTAGAATCCCTTCAAAATGTAGAGAAATTGAAACAGATTACTCACAATGGCAGAACTTGTTATAAATATAATCTAATTTTCGAAAATTAAACTTTTTTTACTTTGTGCGGGTGACGTCAAATTCACAGCGGAAGTGACGAAGAGAGGTCAAATCGTCCCTTTTCAATCACATTCATATTCATAAGGTCCGGTCCAATCAAACTTTGATAAATCGAGTATGCAAATCAAAAATGAATAATGCATAAGGAGTTTCTTGATACTTTTCGATATTTTCTTGGTATCGGGGGCTTCGGGAAAATGAAATGTTACCAAATGGGCGTGGCCGAATCAGGGCCGAATACGCTTAAGGCGGATTCACACCAAACACGACACACGACAAACGACACGACAGCACGACATGCTACACGATAAACGGCAAAAAAACAGTGCACACCGCTCACGACATTCGCTTAAAAGTCGTGCTGGAGAGAGGGTGATGTCGTCTTTGATGATGAGAATGTCGTGATAGAATTCTTTTCAAATTCATCATTATAGTCATCAAAATAATTTTAAAGATAAGAAGGAAGTTTTATATTTTTAAATCTTGAAATCATTTATTCTTTATTTGGATGTTCTAAAAGTTGTTAAATTGGTCATGTGACTATGTTGAAGAATTACAAAAGTGATATTTGCTGTTGTTTATTCGGAATAATCACAGCTAGGTTTTCTTTCTTCATTAATAGGCCTACATAAAATTGATGATCTTTGTTGTCTATTCGGAATAATTCAAGCAATTTTCCGGGGGGGGGGGGGTGGAACTAAAAAACAATTATTTTTTTTGCCATACCTCCAACATTCGCTCAGTGGGGGGCGGCGAAGGGGGGGGGGGGTCCAGTTACCCTCCATAATTCTCTGACAAGCAAAAAAAAAAGGCTTTTCGTTCTAAAATGGGGGGGGGGGCACAATACATATTTTTCTTCCAAAAGAGGGGGCACGGGCCGAATGTGCCCCTCCCCCTAAATCCGCCAGTGCTTTGGAACATAAATTTGGTGTGAAAATGGTGGTATTCTCCGCGGCACACACCCATCGCACACTATATGGGGAGGGGGCAGTTTTGTCTTATACATTCACTCTTTACCATATTTTATGCACAAAATGACCAGAAAAATATATTTTCTTAACTGAAAATAGTTGTGCAGGCTTATATATTTTATATGGATTTTGGGTACCTCCAAACATTGGTGGACTTAAAGAAACTTTTGTTTTCTTTTTCTATAATTATTAGTTATCTCAAACTCATGGTCGCTTCCTATGTGTTTATATTTTAAATATTTCAGTGTATGACGGAACAACTTTTTATTGTAAAAATCCAACTGTGTTAAACTTTTTACGTGGTTGCAATAAATAAATGAATAAATAAAAAAAATTAAAAATCTGCTGATATTTTCTCAACAAAGCAAAAGCTTTACCCCATATTACGGTACATCTTAAAATGACTCAAAAGAATCTATTTTCAGAGTTTCATTAAAAAAAAAACACAGCATACTTTTAAATGTAATTCCCCATTTCTTCTCCCTCTCTCTCTCCATGTCCCTGCCCCTCTCTCTTTCAAAATTTGTAACAAGTTCAGTGCCTATTGTATTCTGTTTGAGAGCTGAAAAAACTGTAATTGGACGATACAAACAATACAAAAACCAATATTTAAAAGACTAAAAAAAGGGATTTAATACTGTAATTCAAATCTTTAATGGGATAAATTACTACAAGCACCTTTAACAAATAGACCAATATGGATTTCCCTTAAAATAGTACATTAAAAAATCATGCAAATATGAAACCAAATAAACTAAATATCTTATCAATTATGGTATTGTAAGGTATGTAAATAAAGTTCAAGCTCCATTAGAGTGCAAATTAAATTCATCCCCCAAGAATGTATGATGTAGTAAGCAAATACAATTTGCTCTGACACCCACTCCCCTCTAAAATACTTGGGACATGCTGTAAAATGCACCTCAGTCCCGATATTAAAGCTACAATGGCCTAATGATTATGTAAGGGGGAGAGGGGCGGACGTAACTTGATATTCTACGACATTAACCACAGTTAGATTTTGAAATAGAGATTTGGCAAAAGTTTAAATGTCCCCACTAAAGAAATTACTTATTGCAGACGAATAACAATCTAACCGGTGGTAATGCATAACATGTAGCAAATTAAGGAAGAGAAGTAACGTACATGTAGTTGTAGGGGCTATAAAAAGACTCTTATTCAGAAAACTGAAATGAATGGATTCTGTCAACTTCATTTTATGCCTTTGGTGTGTCCTTGCACACTCCATTGTGAGATCATTTGTGGACTGAGATTGGGGGGGGGGGGGGGGGGCGCAGGGGGTACTGGGGTCCTAGGATGGGTGTGGTGACACATGGAGTATTGATATTAGCAGCCGATGGACTGGGGGAGACACTGCTATTTGAGAATGATGAATGGCTTAAAGTTCATTCCCTTCGACCTCTCTTGTCCTTGAGAGCATCCTTTCAGCTACCAGGTACAATCTCTGGTAGATGTGTTCCCTACAAAATGAAAAAGGAATTAAACAATGATATAGCCTTCCTAACATCATTACATCATAGCTACAAAGTGACTAGTACAATTGTATAACATTTTTTTTAAACAAAACACATGCATCAAAGTAACTAAACATTTACTTGAATGAACAGAACTATAATAAGATGAGAAAACAACACTTAACATAGCAAAGGATCAGTGTTTATGTATTAAATGTTATGGGTGTGTAGGACCATGACAAAGCTTATGTTAGTAAATAGAAGATCAGGGTATAAATTATTTCCCTATTAAAACGAAGCAGATCAACTATTAGACACGACTTTGAATGAACACCCATTCCCAATTTCCATGAATTCATGCACTGGGAAACAATTGGATTGTTACATGTATTGTACTATAAATAAAATTGTACTTACTCTCTAGGTAAGGATGTCAAATCAACAATACTAGTACGTTAGTAAAAGTTTTCCCTTGATGACGGGAATCGGGAGTGTGATGACCTGAAATGATGATGCACCAGTTCCACTTCTCTCCCCTTGTTCTTCCTCATGTTCTTGGACTGCATGAAACAAGCCTATACATGTATGTTGACCAAACGACATTCAGCACTTTCTCCTGTAAATTTAGTGAGAAAGGAAATTAGATCATTATTGTATTTTTGCCAGGATAAGAAATAACAAAGCAAAATGAAAATAATAATAATTCTCTTTAAAAGACAAAATAACAATGCTGACAATAATAATGATTTAAAAAATTAAAACAGTAAAGAAATAATTTGACCAGGTGAATTCCGACGTGCTTTATGTTTTAATTATAATAACATAATTGATGGAGATGTACTGTATGTAAAGTATCTAGATATAAAAACAACTTAGTAGTTTCCATCTCCAAACGAATCTTTAACTTCATTTTAGAGTTGAATGAAACAAAATAATTACCAGATCTTTCAAGCTTGCTGGCAATCTTTCAGCAAAAGTGTCTCGCCTTTAATATCCTCGTCTTTGTACAGCGATTTGCTTGGGTTTCCAGAAGTTCATCATGGCCCATTCTTTTATGCTGCAAAAAAATAGAGGAAGAAAATAACAAAAAATAAGGCTACAAATAAACGGGTTCATAAATATGTAAGGTTCTTTAATGTTTCTTCATGGAATAGAAATCCACATGTAGTCTCATATAGAATGGGTGGTCTTGTGATGTAAATTTATATAATTATTCAACTTGAAAAAAAAACACATAAAATTTGACCTATTTCAATTTATTAAAAGTTTATTTAGTGATATGGCAAAAGATAAATCATAATAAAGACACTAGTGATAATTTGATTCATAACTTGCTATGCTCCCAACAAGTGATGGGATTCGTACCTTTTTCTTAATGTAGACTTACGGGTTTATGAACAGCAAGTAGAATGTACATAATACATATACATTGTAGATCTACATCAACTCTAGATCCAGGGGTGGATCCAGGAATCAGGATTTTGTCAAGGGGGGGGGGGGGGATATCTCAAAAAACTTTCTGACAAGCAAAGAAGGAAAAAAAAGGTTATCAGATTTTTTTTGATCCAGTTTCCCTTCAAATTCTCTGACAATCAAAAAGGGCATGCCTCCCTAAATCTGCCACTGCTAGATCTAGTTTTGACATCCCTATTGCAGATTTATAGCCCTACTGAAAAAAAAAATCTCTCTGAAAATTTTAGTTTTATTGCCTTATGTAAAATTGATCTAGTGATTATTTTCTTCCTCCTTCTTTATTGTTATTGTCCTGTAACGTAGACTGCTTCTAGATCTACTGAAAATGCTTTGATTAAAACAAAAAGAAATAAAACTACCTAAAACAAACAAATAACAAAACAAAAAATATGGAGGAGTCTAACAGTTAGACTAAAAAATGAAGCCTAAAAAAAATGAAGTTGATTGATTGATTGATTGATTTATTGATTTTATTCGTCAGGTATATTGCAATACAAACACAACCAGGTACCATGACAGGATAGCCCATGAAAGCCGAAATGGCTTTCCAATGGGGTCCTCTCTAGACTCTACACTGTACACATCATTCTTTTTTATACTAAACAATGACAAAGAAAAAGAAACACTAGGCCTATACAAATAAGAAAAAGGGTTTCTGACTTAGATCTAAGTAAAATCAACATAGTCAGGGACATGTAAATTGATAATAGGCCTAGGCCTAGATACAAATATTTTAAATTCAGAGTAGGCCTATAGAGACTAGGCGCTTGCCTAACTTAGACCGAAAGCTTCAGTCTGAGTCTCTGTTCGTCGGGTGTTCCGCTGGACTACGTCTTGCTTCACTAGGAGAAGGTAAAAAATTTTTAAAAAATGTTAAAGACTCCTCCGAACAGACAGTTTTCAGCTGTCTAGCCTTGCTCAGAATCGAGACCAATATTATTTGGCCTAGGCTCTAGGTGTGGACCTATTAAATACCAGCTTAGTAAAGTACAAGCCCCCGTCCCCAACCCCCCTCCCCGAGGCCAAAGTAGGTCTAGCCTAGGCTCTTCATAACAAATTAAGAACTAACAATAGTGTGACTAGGCCTATGTCAATTTGATGGTCTACGTTAAAATTCAGTGACAGGTTCGAAATTTGCAGTGTTTTTGTTTTGTTTTGTTTTGTTACGTTTGTTTTGGGGTTTTGGGTTGTTTTTTGTTTGTTTGTTTTGAGGGAGGGGGTCTCTCTCTCTCTATCACTCTCTCTGTAGATTTTACAGGCACTAGGCCTAAAGTTAGACCGTCATATCCAGACCATAGTTAGGTCTGACTTTAAACGGATTGATGGCCATGCCCCCTCCGCTTGTCAGGCCAGATACACTGCCTGGACTCCTGGACCTGGAAATGGTCTTGGGACCGGGCTTGAGTTAAGCTTTAGGCCTAGATCAAGTTTAGTTTAGTTTAGTTTTTATATGTTAATGTTAGGAATTTTATAATATCTAGAGTAGACAGCTGGATCTATTCTAAGTTAGATCTGGAGCCAGGGATATAGTCTTTATAGATCTAGATCTACTCATTGAATTTGCTCATAACCTAGCCTAGGCTAGGGCTAAGTAAAGTTTGGTTTAGCCACCATTTATTCAGTCTGCAGTCTTAGTTAGATCTATAGGCCTACTGTATTGTTTGTTAACGTTGGTTTTGGTCTTTGTAAAGTTGGTCAAACATTGGCCTTTGATAAGTTGGTCAAACATTTAATATACAGACCTCTCATCAAATTAGGCTTAGTTTTACTTACCGAAGATAAATTTTCAGCAACCTTTCAACCAAAGGATCAATCAGACAAGTATGTATAACATGGAAATCTCGTTTTGGTTGGACTCGACGAAACATAACCAGTGCCGGAACCAGTGCTGTGTTTTTGTGTATAGCTCTATGGTACATTTTGTGCGGTGCGATAAAATAATTTACACGTAAAATCCCAGAGAGAGATGAGCTGGAGAAATGAAAAGTTTCTGCCATCAATTAGCAGCCTTGGATAAATATGACGTCACTGCAAATCCTCCACGCTAATTGGTTGGTGGCCAAAATGTCGTTTTGTCGTGCTGGGAAAATCGCTCACTGAGCGATTTTCTGAAACGACTATAAAACCATGATAAAAACCAAAGAGATTCGATCATACACAGTATGCCCTCCGAAGGAGGGCTAGAGGGCCAACTAAAATCTGACCTTTGACATTCCATAGGCTTTGCATTGGATGCATTGTGGGAGCTTTGGCCAATTTGAACAGTGAGCTAGGAGGGTCAATTTCAATAAATGTTTATTCATGAGGAATGACGTCAAAACTCGTCAAATACTGTTCGATGATTGGTTAGTGGCTCATATTAACATAATGTTTTATGTATAAGATCGTACATAATTCATTTTTTTCATTCCCACAATTCCCTACGATTTTGACAAGAAATGGGGAAAATGGCGGCCGTGCGGGTAGTGCTACTTTTTTGTCATTTCAACACAAATCTCAAAAAAACTTTTTTTTTTTGAGAATTTTCTGTTTTAGAAGGAGTTTGTCTTGTAAGTCTCACGAAAGCAGAAAATCCTCCGGGGGACATTCTCATCAAAATAATGCCGTATGATGCCATGAAATGTAAGTAAATATGTATTTTGTTTAACATTCCTCTTAATAATTGGGATGTGTTCGTCGTGGCTGCTAGTGAGTTCACTGTACAAAACGTATTATCCCACATCCCACCCAGTCCCCCTTCTCATGCATGACAAAACAAAATTATTATCTTTGATTGAACTCTAAAACGGTCATTTTGAATAGTCTACTTGTAATATTTTTCGAGAAGATCAGATATTTTCCGAAGATCTGTATATTATGATAGTGCTCAAGCCTAAAAAGTAAAGTGCATGGCTTCATTACCGACAATCTGCGGTAGATGTGGACCTGTTCAAGATTGATCATGACACTGAATGCGCAAGATCCTCACTCTGGGGAGCTGGGCCGCGCCGGGTAAGATCTTGCCCAGCGGTCTGCTAGTTTTGGGTGCGCCGATCCTGGCCGGCTAACTGCGCTTTGCCTACGGCTACGATAGCCTGGATCTATTCTAGGCTTACCTTAGACTTAGAGTTAGGCCTTCGGCCTCGCCTTGAACTTTGTTTAAGGAGGGTCTAGAAAGATCAACTTAGAATTTGAATGATAATGTCTTGAATCATGCTGGACCAGATTAAAATGTTCTTTATTATATACAGTGTAACCTTATGCTGCTACTGAGAGCTGTCCCAATTTATTTTGTGTACTGTACTCTGTAGGCCCTAGTGACAACCATGACGAGTCACCACTGTCACTGAGACGAGAGAGTACATAGGGCCTTCATGTGCGAGTAATATTATTAATTTAAACAGTAGATCTGTGGCATGCTTTTAATTACTACTATGATTCTAACCTCTTGTTCTCTTTTGATTGCAGAGCTATTGCCTTGGACCGAAGTAGAGAAACGCAGGGGGACCAGGACCAGATCATTCAATATCGTGATACTAAAAACTGATAGACCCTACCTGGGGCTGGGCTGTAGATTATTGTCATCCACTCACTGCAGGAAATTAAACCCAAGTTGAACTGGAAAGGTAAATTGTTTTTTGAAAATGTAGACCTCTAAGCCCACATAATTGGTGTAAATTTCAATATTCCATTGCTTAGTCTTAGTAGTAACTCTGTAAGATTAGATCTTAGATTTCTACCGACATAGTCTGTGCAGTCAAAATCAAAATTCTAAAGTCCAGTAAATTATTTTGATTTAGCCGTTTTAAAGTTTACTAAATGCCTTGGTCTAGGATCGAATTTGGAATGGAAGATGAAAATATGTACGTCTGATTTAAACTTAGATTTACATTTCTATAATTAAGAAGGAAGAACAAATGCAGTGGTGGGTTTTTTTGTTGTTGTTGTTGTTTTTTTTTTTGGGGGGGGGGGGGAACAATCCCGACCCGTGCCCCCCTTTCAAACAGTAGTATACATTGTGCCCCCCTTTTAGAACAGAAAACCTTTTTTGTTTTTGTTTTTGTTCTTGTTTAGTTTTCGTGTCAGATATTTATGGAGGGAAACAGGACCCATAACCCCCTCCCCCTTCCCCCCACTGAGCAATGTTTAGAGGGCTGGCAAGATCAAACAATGTACGGATCTCCCTCCTAGCAGTTTCCCAAAGTTGACAATCCAGCATTTGTATGCCCTCCCCCCTTATTATACAAAATCCTGGATCCGCCCCTGGATAGATGTACCCATTTTTGTTTCCTTCTTTAAAATCCAGTCCACAGTCTACAAGAAGTTTAATTTTTGTTTGTCCTTTCTTTTTGTTTTTATAATGCAGGTTGTCCAAGGAAGCTCATCAGTTACATTGCTTGTTACGTGTCAAGTAACGGAGTCATTAAGGATCAAAGTATTTTTATATTTATTATCATTTAAACATAAAGTTTAATTAATTAATTTCTCTCGAGATTTATTGCTAATTTACATAATGGCAATTACTTTATTCTAACTGTCAGGAATGCTATTTCTGAGCTGGAAATTGAATGTCAAAGTTTGGGTCAAAAGAAAGAGCTAACATATTATTCAAAGGGGAAACAAACAGATTTGTAACTTTCATGTATTTATTTATTGATCTTTTCCATTTTTTTCCCATTTTTTTTTTTTCATTTTTTTTTTCATTTCTTTTTTTTTTTTTTTTTTTTTTTGGGGGGGGGGGGGGTGGTTCAGGGTTAAATGGCTCTTATTGCAATCACTTGACATTTCACTTCAAGATCATTTATAGATACACCCCCTAATTCGTAATTTTGAAATAAAAGCAAAGACTAAATTTTACATAGGATTTACCTTTGTAGGTGTACATGTCCATGTACACGTAATTAAAACTATATTGCAATTGGTACGATTGGCCATTTGAAACATGATTATGAGAAAGTGATTAATCTTGAGCCTAATTCTAAATTCTTTTCACAAAAAAAAAAAAATATTTGATCAAAACCTTTTAAGTACAGTCAGTTATCATGTCACCTCAGAATTAATGCAGTAATTTAAATTCAAACTATAACCAATAAATTTTCAAAATCAAATAATTTTCCTTTTAATTCCAATGTAATTTAGAAATAGAGTTAGAAAAATGTGGCATGACTACATTATGAAATATGATTTTAGTTCATCATCTTTAATGCAACGTGTGTTTATAATTGTATGCATAAGTAGTGCATTAAGATGTAATAGTATTTATTTGATCTTCAACCTTAAGTGATAATCCCTTTCATCAAATTCTTGAAGCTATCCTGCGATAGCTATGATAATTTTTCTTGAAACGCAAATGGTTCTATAATCTGTAATTTCTTCCTTTTTAGCTCACCTGAGCCTAAGGCTCGAGTGAGCTATTGCGATGGAAATTTGTCCGTTGTCCGTCGTCCGTCGTCCGTCGTCCGTTAACTTTTTACATTTTCATCTTCTTCTCCAAAACCCATGATTGGAATTCAACCAAACTTGGTAGGAATCATCCTTAGGGGTAGGGGACCCAAAGTTGCTAAAATGGTACATGTGGCCCCCAGGGGGGCCCAGGGGGAGGGCCCCCAATTGTAAAAGCTATGTAAATTTCAAACATCTTCTTCTCCAGAACCAGGCATAGCTCAGACTTGGTATTGTGTATGGAGATACCTCTATAGATGAAGAATGAATGTTGTTCATGAAATTTCTCTGGGTGGCCCTATAGGGACCCTGTAGGGGTAACATACTGGAGGGGGAGGGGCTGCCAGGCAAAATGTACATTCTGATCTTCTTCTCCAAATCACATGTTTGGAATTCAAACTTAGTAGGAATCATCCTTAGGGGTAGGGGACCCAAATTTGCTAAAATGGTACATGTGGGCCCCAAGGGGGCCCAGGGGGAAGGCCCCCATAGTAAAAGCTATGTAAATTTCAAACATCTTCTTCTTCAGAACCAGGCGGGGGGGGGGGGGGGAGGGGGAGGAAATATGTTAATTTCTAACATCATCTCATGTACATCCTCCTAGTTGTTTCAATTTCTAACATCTGGTGGTACTAGAGAGAACATGCACCAGATGTGAATTGATTCACCTCAGGCATGTTTCTAGGCAAACGAATCAGGCGAAATTTTCAAAACTACCAATATTTGGACAAACATCGCCTCATCATTTTGGGCAGTAAGGTGGTCTCTTTGGACTTTTATGTCTTGTATATTCTGATGATAGATTGAAGGGATGTACATGGATATACATTATAATCCACCTACATATCGGATGTCACTAGATTTAAACTTGTTTGCTTACAAACTGAAATAAAATAGCAGTTGGTATGCCGCCCCCTCACCTGCCCCGTGATTTGTTGTCCATGAACAACATGTTATAATCTGTATATTGCATTTCAAGAGAGCATTAACTTTTATGTTGATAAGTGAGTTAGTTTAATAAACATCATTTCACACTGAGAAACTTCTATTTGTTTTTCCCCCATAATTTTGTGAAAGATGTGGTGGTGATGCTGATGATGATGCAGGCACAATATGGCATGTGTTCTGAAGTGTGAAGGTAGATTGGTGTAAATACAGCCTTATGCAACCTTGAATAACTGGATGATAGACTGAATTGTGTGGGTTTTCTGTTGATGGACTCATTTTACAAGAAGATGAAGAAAAAAGAAGAAGATGAAGAAGAAAAAAGAAGAGGAAGAAGAAGAAGACAAAAGTCAAATCAGATTTTTGTAGGTTTGTTTGTTGCTGTTTGTTGGGTTTTGTTTTGTGCCTTTTTTGTTGTTTTTGTTGTGTTTTTGTTTTGTTTTGGGTTTTTTTTTGTGTGTGTGTGGGGGGGGGGGGGGGGGGGTACACGCACCAGAAGCCAGTGCATGGTGGTACATATATGAGGTCATGGGGAGCAAATTTTCCCTTTGTACTTTTACTTGACATAAATTATGATATGCCAGATCTGCAAGGCACAAGAAAAGCGTTCAATGAAGGGAAATTCAATATCGAAGGAGGGCTTCTTCGGCTTAACTATAGAATACCCTACCACATAGACTTATGTAACGACCAACACATAGGGATAGGGTTAGGGTTAGGGTTGTGGTTATGGTTACGTTTGAACTTCAAGTTAGGATTATGGTTAGAATTACGATTTACGGTAGCTAAAAAACTTAAGTCTTTGGATTCAGCTTCATTAGAGAAGCGTTGATCAACTAATGGACATGTGGTCAACTTTTGTGGTGGGGTATTCTATAGTTGTTCCGCTTCTTCTTCCTCCTCTTCTTCTTCTTCTTTTTCTTCTTCTTCTTCTTCTTCCTCTTCTTCTTCTTCCTCTTGTTCTTCTTCCTCCTCTTCCTCTTCTTCCTCCTCTTCCTCTTCATTTTTTTCTTCATCTTTTTTTTCTTCTTCTTGCACTTCCTTTTCATCTTCATCTTCTTTTTCGTCTTCTTTTCATCTTCCTTTTCTTCTTCCTCTTCTTCCTTTTCCTCGTCCTCTTCTTTTTTCTTCTTCGTCTTCTATTTCATCTTCTTCCTCTTCTTTTTTTCTTCTTCTTTATCTTTGTCTTCTAGTTCTTCATCATCTGCACATTTTTGCTGCAAAAGTACAGTATACGCCTAAGTACAGTTTAATTTTATGTTAATTATTTATAAAAGCTCATGAATATTCAAATAAATAATTTCAATAACTTTACGCGCTGCGCGCCGGCTAAAATCTGGTTTTCGCTGGTACACTGAAAAAAGTTGGCTTCATAGGCTAATACATGAAAAGTGGGAGCAGTGTGCACTTTTGACCCGCCGGAAATGCCCCCATGGAAAGCCGGATGCAGAAGCGGAGTTGAGACCCCTTGATAAAAACCCCTAAAAACGTCGTGCACGACGTTTCGGAAAATGTCGGGGCAGTGTGCACGGTGTCATAGGGTTTGCATTAGAGCGATTTTTCAGAAAGTCGTTCATGTCGTGCTGTCGTGTCGTTTGTCGTTTGTCGTGTTCGGTGTGAATCCGCCTTTAGCCTGAATGGTGACGCTACAGCTTATATGCAAATGAGGGAAATCCGCGGGTGCTACCTTTCCGTCTATAAGTTTTAATTTGTCTATGGTGTAAAGTCAATGTAATGACGTCACCCGCACGAAGTGTGAATTTCTTGTGAAAAGTTTACCGGTGAGTACAGCTGTAATTCCCTGTAATTACGCTTAAATTTCATAAATAGAATAACATTCATATGAATTACTACCAATGTGAGGGATTTCCTGGAATATCTGTACATTTTAAAAGTATTTGAAAGTACTGTATACAATAATAATGTGGGGAATCTGTTGTCAAACTTTCATTACATTTTCTATCGTTCTGAGCTTATGTTTCAGCTCGATTGCCATTACCACCCCTGCCACTCTTGACAGCTTACCGGGAGTTTCGGGAGGGACCGTGTCATAAAATCAAATACATTAACAGACAATTTCACCCCCATCAATGTCGATGACAGTGATCCAAACTAACTGTTAGAAAAAAAAACTTTCAAACTTTAGTCGGAAAAATATCTAGTATGACTCTAATGTGACATTAACATATTAACTAGGACCAGGTGGCTTGTCGAGATTAATTTAGTTTTTCAAGCTCTGGCGGCCTCTGCCTGGTGTGAAGATTTCATCAGTTCAAAAGTTCCATGTCATGACCATGATTTTGATTTTAAATTAGAGTAGGGCCTTGAATGTAATGTAACTGCGTAGATCTGCAATCCAAATTTAGTTGATTAGGTCAAACTTCTTTGACAATCGGTTATCTAAGTTAGATGTAGACATAGAGTCTAGATCTAGTTAAGCTAGATCTGACAGACCTAGGCCTAACAGTAACAAGTTAGTCTAGAATAGATGTAGCCTAGGGAGGCTAGACCTCTATACTTAAGTTAGATCTTATAGGCCTAGTACTTACACAAATGTTCTCTAACTAGTAACTGTTAGATCTCCTGATGATTTTTTTTTGTAGGGCCTATATTGTTTATTTATTTATTTATAGACCTATAGGCCTAGTCTATATTTTTTCGGATGCGAGGCCTAGCCAGTCATTGACATAGGCCTAGGCCTAGGTCTTGGCAATTTCTATCCTAGAATCTACATAGGACTAGACTAGTCTAGCCTAGGCCTAGTACTAGATCTGATCTAGACTCCTACTCGGTGGTCCAAGACTAAGTCTAGATTTTCTAGATATAGGCCTAGCTAGTCTAACGTACATGTAGATCTCATCGTAACAGTTAGACATAGTCCTAGACACTGTGAGTCTAGGGCAAAGCACATTACTAGCCTAATAAAGAAAGCCTGGTCAGTGATTAAATTATGATGGGGGGGGGGGCCTGGTCTAGTTAGTCTTTACTCTAGTTCTACCCGATTCAACTCATTGGAATGTTAAAACGATATTACATTATAATTAAAAGAATAAACCTCTATAACGTCGTTAACGTTTAACCAATTAAACTAAAAATGAAAGTTTGATCGAATTTGAAAACGAACTTAAAGAGAAGTCAGGGCATGCATTTTTTTGTGTGTGTAGCAGTGAAGGAAATCAAAATCAAATGGGCTAGTCATTTTCATTTTTAGGCAGGACCAAAAATATTGTTGAAAGGTAATAAAGAGTATCACTATCAATTATCATTTTATTTTTAATTTTTTTCTTCAGTTGGACATGAAATGAAGAATATGCAGACGTACCAAGTGTTTTGTTCTACATGTACATGTATCTACCCATCAACGCATGGCTGAACGTACTACCACTAACTGTTGGAGATGACGGATGAAATGCAATGTAAATTGTATGGTAGTTCTAGCTCTAGAGCTCTAATCTTGGAACTCAATTAAAGTGGCCGCTCCATGGTTATTTCAATGGGAATGTTAAGATCCAGTTGAGGAGTTACAGATTTTAAAGATGGAACGATAGATTGAGCTAATACTGTACTTATAATGTCAAGGATAGATGTATGTTATCCAAGGTATATAATAAATAGAGAGTTTTATGGAATCTAAAATTTGTTGACAAGTAAATACATTATGATAGTTCCTTTGAGAGTGTTCTTCAAGCCTTTTCAATAATACGTGTACGCAAACAATCAATCAAATGAAAAAATATTATGTTAAACTTATTCTGAAATATTTCTGAAGAAAGACATTACAATTTCAGATAGAATCTGTGAAAGGAATATATGTCTTGTATTCTCTTTGAGAATCAATGAGGCCAGCATGAATGGTGTATAAATACTTATTATGTGATGTATAACCTATTTTATTTTTCCAGGATGATGCTTCTCTTCTTCAGTAACAATTAATAGATGCTGAAGGCATATCCCACTTTGAGTAAAGACAATTCAGAGAGGAAGAAAGAACTACCGATTTGCTGAAGTACAGTTAAGAGAGGTAGGCTCAGCTGTATGAATAAGTTTCTTTGTATACACTCACACAACTGAGGTACTAAAGGCCAGGATGTCCTTGGTTCCTTCACAAAGATAGATTTTGTAAAATGGGGGGGGGGGGAGGGGCACAAATCTCAGAAGAAGAAGAAAAAAAAAAAGGGTTGTCAGATTTTTTGGGTCCAGTTTTCCTGCAAAATTTTCTGACAAGCAAAAAAGAAAAGAAAAGAAAGAAGCGTATTCAAAGGGGGGGGGGCAATTTTAATAAAATGTACACTGCTCTTTGAAAAGGGAGGAGGCCGGAAGTGCCCCCCCCCCCCCAATCTGCAACTGTGTTCAATGATTTGCATATCATGTGATTTCAACGTGATTAATTCCATTCTTTTCTCATTTCATTTAACAGACATGCATGGAGTTCAACTTGACCTCTTCAGCTTTAATGGCGGCTACAACAGATCAAATCCTTCGTATTGCAATCTGGAGAGTCTGAAGTTATTGTAACAAGCACATTTAAGGGAAAAGGATACTGCATCTAAAGCTTTTCACATGTGGCACCTTCACCCGCCCCTCTACATGTCACTTTATAAATTCAAATACAGCCAATTCTTTCATGTAGATGCAGTTAGCTCATTAGGCCTATTGAGTTGAGGGTTTCCTTTTCGAGATGGCCTAGGGACATTGCCTGGCCCCTAATGTTTATGATAATAATAATAATAACGATAACAATAATAGAACAGGGCCCTCTTGCATAAAAAGTTGCAATTAAACGCAACTCAAAAAATTAAACGCAACTTGATTTTCAACCAATCAGGTTCTCGTATTTTGGACTTGCATTTCATCTTTTGAGTTTGCGTTTAATCGCAACTTTTTATGTTTCGTACTTTCGTATAATACCTTTGAAAAATTTCTCAATGCACTGAGGAAAGGGTGAGAAAGAGAAACAAGTAGGAAACCTGCCGGAAATGTTATTATATTAATCAATTGAATGAGTATGTTTTTAGTGCACATTTGAATTGCCCTACTGTATTAGCTTGTCTTACATTACTGAGGTGATTGCCAGGCCCAATGGGGTTATGCTTTGATCCATTGTGCATCTCACCAAATGTAACAAAAAATTAATCCAATGAACTGATCTTATATCTGATGATTGAAATTATCACTTCGGGAATGTCTGTACTTCCAAATACTGTTTATATGATATAAAACTATTTTAAATGTCAAAAACGATCAGTATTGAGAAATTGAAAAAAAAACAGGTTAGTTCATCTAGAGAGCCTTACATGTATGTAGAGAAAATTAACTTAACCATCTTTCATTTTCAAGTCAAATAATTATGCCTTTGGTATGTGTGGATCAAATTTCAACCAACAATCTTTAGGACTCTGAAATGTAAATTAGTAGTTGCTCATTGTTTCAATAGAGCCTTTATGGTTTTGGAGTTAGGGCACTAGTGTAGTGGGGGGGGGGGGGGGGGGGCAGAGCAAAAAAAAAAGGTTATCAGGTTCATGAAAAGTTCTCTTCGGTGGATTTAGGGAGGGGGCAATCCCAGCCCGTGGCCCTCCCCCCCCCCCCCCCTTTGAAAGAACAGTATACATTGTGCCCCTCCTTTTTTACATATTTTTTTATTGTGCCCCCCCCCCCCCCCCCACTGAGTGACTTTTGGAGGGCTTGCAACAAGAAAGAAATACAAATCTCCCTCCAAGCAGTTCAAAAAAGATGACAGCCCTGCATTTATGTGCCCCCCTCCCCCTTAGAAAATCCCGCATACTGCACTGAGTTAGGGTAAATTTGTTATGAAATCTCCTGATGATTTCATCAGGATTTTCAAGTATTCTATTTTGCAAAAGTCATCATTTTATAAATTCCCCGAAGTATAACAAGAACCTATAATGTGTTCAAAAATTCTCAACAAATCAACAAATGCAACAAGATTTAAAGATGTAATACTTCCATGTAGCAGGTGAGGTCATTTGATTTTAATTTATTCAGTTGTGATGAAAATGTACTCTGACTTTGTTAGTGATATAAAGTATATATTTGAAGTTTTCGTCTAGGGCATCATATGAGTTATTTCTATGAAAGTTTAGAATAATACTTATAGGTCCTATATCGCACGAAAAAGAGACATGATAACGAAGCTTTATCTTATAGGGCCCTTCGATATTAGTAGAACAAATACATTATAAATATACGTTGTGTTAAAAAATAGTGGATGATGGAATACACAATTGAAAAAATGACACAGATGCAAAAAACATAGGGTAAAACAATCGAAGATAACGTAGAGAAATAATCAAGCAGATGGTGAGCAAATCTCTTTTTTAATGGGCTGGGCATCATAATTGCTGATTTCATCACATAAACTGTAAACATGGTAAATTATATTAATTATTATTGTGAGAAGCTATGTAATTAAAATTTTATGAACATTCAACTAGCAGTAATCCAATAGTACATGTATTTTTTCCCTTTTTTTTTCAATGAATCAAATCTAACTGCAGATAGAGTGATGACACAGGACGTGAGGGAGAAATAGTGTGTGAGAGAGAAAGAAGGAGAGAGAGAAAGTTAAGAGATAATGAGAGAGATAACTTGTGAGATGATATAATGAGAAAGGCAACGATATGAGATAGTGAGAGAGATAGGAAGAAAAAGGGGAAAAGAAAATTTCCAATATCTCTGCCCCCTTGCCGCATGAGTTAGCGATTCTTTTTGAGGGGGGGGGGGGGGGGGGCGAGAGAGAGAAAGAGCTGGTAAGTCTGGCCCTAGGGATGCGGAACGGGAGTTCAATTCCAAGTTTGCTATAAAAAATAATAATAATAATTATATATTTTTAATTACTGTCAGAAGTTCTCACATATGGATTTGTTTCTTGTGACACAACAGTACTTAACCAAGTTTGATTTCATATTTATTTTTCAACAGTGTCCGTGAATTGAAGTACGGCACGTAGCTTCTCACTGTTTATCATTTTAACTGTATTGTTGATTATTATAATTATATTATAAATGGAAGGCACTGATTCACCAATGCTGGTGAGTCGCCAAAATCTATATCATGAATAATTAACATATATGAATACAGATTAAGTGTACTTGACCTCTCTCAATGCGCATGCTAGACGCTGACCCGCGTTTTTGTTTTTGTTGCGTGAAGAGCATGTATGGATGCTGGGAGCATCATAAGAAATGAATAATTCATAGTATGTTAATGAGGCTTCGGGTGCGTTCAAATCGTGTTCAAATGTCTCTGACAAAATGGCGGAGCTTTAGGGGCCTGGTCGTGTGTCGTGTTTGGTGTGAATCCGCCTTAGACCCCTAGGCATAGACAAATTAAATAGTATAGAATAGACGAAAAGGTAGCACCCGCGGATTTGCCTCATTTGCATATAAGCTACAGCGTCACCATCATAGACAAATTAAAACTTATAGACGGAAAGGTCGTGCTGGGGAGAGGGTGATGTCGTCTTTGATGATTGATGAGAATGTCGTGATAGAATTCATTTCAAATTCATCATTATAGTCATCAAAATAATTGTTAAGATAAGACGGAAGTTTTATATTTTTAAATCTTGAAATCATTTATCGGTCATGTGACTATGTTGAAGAATTACAAAAGTGATATTTGCTGTTTATTCGGAATAATCACAGCTAGGTTTTCTTTCTTCATTATTGTGGTCGTGTGAGTATATTATTCAAGAAATAGGCCTACATAAAAAATGATGATCTTTGTTGTGTATTCGGCGGGGGGGGGGGGGGGGGACTAAAAAATAAAATTCGCCCAGTGGGGGGGGGAAGGGGGGGGGGGACCAGTTCCCCTCCATAATTCTCTGACAAGCTAAAAAAAAAAGGTTTTCGTTCTAAAATGGGGGGGGGGGGGGGAGGCACAACCGAAAAAAGAGGGGGACAATCGAAAAAAGGGGGGCACAATGCATAGTTTTCTTCCAAGGGGGGGGGGGGGCAAGGGCCGAATGTGCCCCTCCCCCTATATCATCCACTGCTTTGGAACAGAAATTTGGTATGAAAATGGTGCTATTCTCCGCGGCACACACCCACTCCACACTATATGGGGAAGGGGGGGGGGTGTCTTATACACTCACTCTTTACCATATTTTATAGACAAAATGAGCAGAAAAATATATTTTCTTAATTGAAAATAGTTGTGCAGGCTTGTATATTTCACATGGATTTTGGGTACCTCCAGACATTAGGAAAGCACTTGAATTTCTTGGTGTACTAACAAAAAATTTTGTTTTCTATTTCTATATAGGTTATCTCAAAACAAACTCATGGTTGATAAAAAAAAAATCTGATATTTTGTCAACAAAGCAAAAGCAATTTTTTACCGAATTTTAGGGTACATCTTAAAATGACTCAAAAGAACCCGTTTCAAAAACATACTTTTAAATGTAATTCCCCATTTTCTTCTCCCTCTCTCTCTTTCTCTCTCCCCCCCCCCTCTCTCTCTCTCTCTCCATGCCCCTCCCCTCTCTCTTTCAAAATTTGTAACAAGTTCAGTGCCTATTGTCTTCTGTTTGAGAGCTGAAAAAAACTGTAATTGGACAATACAAAAACCAATATTTAAAAGACTAAAAAAAGGATTTAATGCAGTAATTCAAATCTTTAATGGGATAAATTACTACAAGCACCTTTAACAATTAGACCAATATAGACTTTCCTTAAAAAAGTACATTAAAAAAAATCATGCAAATATGAAACCAAATAATCAATTATGGTATTGTAAGGTTTGTAAATAAAGTTCAAACTCCATTATAGTGTAAATTAAATTCATCCCCAAGATTGTATGATGTAGTAAGCAAATGCAATTTGCTCCAACACCCACCCCCCCCCCCCCCTCTAAAATACTTGGGACGTGCTGTAAAATGCACCTCAGTCCCGAGATTAAATCTGCAATGGCCTAATGATTATGGAAGGGGTGGGGGGGGGGGGGGAGGGGCGGACGTAACTTGTAACAGTTAGATTTTGAAATAGAGACTTGGCAAAAGTTTAAATGTCTCCACTACAGAAATTACTTATTGCAGACTAATAACAATCTAACCGGTGGTAATGCATAACATGTAGCAAATTAAGGAAGAGAAGTAACATACCTGTAGTTGTAGGGGCTGTAAAATGAAATTCTTCATGGGAGTAAGACTGTTATTCAGAATACTGAAATGAATGGATTCTGTCAACTTCATTTTGTTATGCCTTTAGTGTGTCCTTGCACACTCCATTGTGAGATCATTTGAGGATTGAGATCCGGGGGGGGTGGGGGCAGGGGGTACTGGGGTACTAGGAAATACAAGGAAGGGTGTGGTGACACAGGGAGTATTGATGTTAGCAGCGGATGGACTGGGGGAGACACTGCTATTTGAGAATGATGGATGGCTTCAAGTTCATTCCCTCTTGTCCTTGAGAGCATCCTTTTGCATCAACTACCAGGTACAATCTCTCGTAGATGTGTGCCCTACAAACTGAAAAAGGAATTAAACAATGATATAGCCTTCCTAACATCATTACATCATAGCTACAAAGTGACTAGTACAAGTGTATACCATTTTTTTTCACAAAACACATACATCAAAGTAACTTAACATTTACTTGAATGGGCAGATATATAATAAGATGAGAAAACATCACTTAACATAGCAAGGGACTATAACACAAGTATGCATGGTCAGTGTTTATGTATTAAATGTTACGGTTGTGTAGGACCATGACAAAGCTTATGTTAGTAAATAGAAGATCAGGGTATAAATTATTTCCCTATTAAAACGAAGCATATCAACTATTTGACACGACTTTGAATGAACACCCACCCATTCCATGAATTCATGCATTGGGAAACAATTGGATTGTTACATGTATTATACTATAAATAAAATTGTACTTACTTTCTAGGTAAGGATGTGAAATCAACAATACTAGTACGTTAGTAAGTGTTTTCCTTTGATGACGGGAAACGGGAGTGTGATGACTTGAAATGATGATGCACCAGTTCCACTTCCCTTCCCTCGTTCTTCCTCATGTTCTTGTACTGCATGAAACAAGCCTGTACATGTATGTTGACCAAACTACATTCAGCGCTTAATTTCTCCTGTAAATTTAGTGAGAAAGGAAATTAGATCATTATTGTATTTTTGCCAGGATAAAAAATAACAAAGCAAAATGAAAATAATAATAATTTTCTTTAAAAGACAAAATAACAATGCTGACAATAATGATTAAAAAAATTAAAACAGTAAAGAAATCATTTGACCAGGTGAATTCCGACGTGTTTTATGTTTCATTTATAATAACATAATTGATGGAGATGCACTGTATGTAAAGTATCTAGATATAAAAACGACTTAGCAGTTTCCATCTCCAAACGAATCTTTAACTTCATTTTAGAGTTTAATGAAACAAAATAATTACCAGATCTTTCAAGCTTGCTGGCAATTTTTCAGCAAATGTGTCTCGCCTGGCTCGCCTTTAACATCCTCATCTTTGTACAGCGATTTGCCTGGGTTTCCAGAAGTTTATCATGGCCCATTCTTTTATGCTGCAAATAAATTGAGGAAGAAAATAACACAAAATAAGACCACAAATAAACGGGTTCATAAATATGTAAGGTTCTTTAATGTTTCTTCATGGAATGGACTTTTATTTCATCTTAGAAATCCACATGCAATCTCATATAGAATGGGTGGTCTTGTGATGTAAATTTATGTAATTATTCAACTTGAAAAAAAAGGGAAACATAAAATTTAACCTATTTCAATCTATCAAAAGTTTATTTAGTGATATGGCAAAAGATAAATCATAATAAAGACACTAGGCCTAGTGATATATAATTTGATTCATAACTTGCTATGCTCCCACTCAAACAAGTGATGGGATTCGCCCCTTTTTCTCAATGTAGACTTACGGGTTTATGAACAGCAAGTAGAATGTACATAGGCCTAATATATATTGTAGATCTACATCAACTCTAGATCCAGGGGTGGATCCAGGAACCAGGATTTCGTCATGGGGGGGGGGGGGGGGATATCTCTGACTTTCTGACAAGCAAAGAAGAAAAAAAAAGTTATCAGAATTTTTGGATCCAGTTTCCCTTCAAATTCTCTGACAAGCAAAAAGGGGATTGTAACATATAAGGTCATTACTGCTTGGGCGTCATGTTTGAACTCATTTTAATGTCTCGCATTGTGACGTCACTTACATACAGGGGCGATATGTCACATCTCCCTTTTTCCTTTTTTTTGCTCATGAGATACTACCGGTTAATATACATTCAATACTAAATCGAACTGCAGTTAACTTCAGTGTCCATTTTCAGTAAAGATGAATGTTCCCTTGTTATGAGTCCATGAGTAAACAAAACAGTTCTTCAAAGTAATTTCAGCTTTCTGTGTTCATTATTGTCCTTTCCAATCTGCTCCGGGTTGTGATGTAAAGAATGGTTTCTGTTAAAATATCCATAAACCTACAGATGTATACAGAATCCAAAACTTTCTTAAATTTCCAGCTTATTATTTCGCATCAAACCATCCTGCATCCTTACTGAGTCCAATGTCCTTCTATAATTATATTTAAAATCACTTTCCTCATGTAAAAATTAAATCCTTGTATAATTAAATTAGGAGACTTGTAAGCTCTTTATACTTTACAAATCCATGCGAGCTGGCTTCTTACTGACACGACCGCTCCTTGTCACGTACGCTGAGCCTGATGGTCGCACAACTCCTGGAGTCGACTGTCGTGATGGCGATGGCGATGGATTCTCCGGAAGGGATCCAGATGGTGGCCTCTGCGATGTCGACGAGGACTCTCCGTTGATCTGGGTGGAGGGCCAAACCTACCACTCTGCTCTGGTGTTTTAACCATCTCCAGAGGTCGATCGAACCAGGGAGGATTTACCCCAGCTTCCGTGGTTGCACTGCACCTACGGTTAGCCTCATGAGTAGATAGGCGTAGATGTCGACGATTTCGTCTGTACTTCCTTCCATTGTGGTCAATGACGTAGGACCGTGGTGTTCTATGGTGTTGTACCACAGTCCCCGGAAGCCACTGCTTTGACCCAGGCAATGGGGTCATTCTCACTGGATCTCCTGGCTTCAGTACAGGCAAGTTCTGATAGGCCTTCTTGTTGTAGTAAAAGGTCTGACGGACCTTTTCCTTGTTGAATCTCTCCTTCACATCTGCTCCATTGTATGGCCTTGGTTCGAGCAGTTTTCTTGCTGTGGGTAGCTTGTTCCTTGGCCTGCGGCCCATCAACAACTCTGCTGGTGACAAGTTACAACTGGCTAGTGGCGTTGTCCTGTAATCAAGAAGGGCCAGCTGTTTGTCTTTGCACTTCTTCCAGAGTCCCTTTACAGTTTGAACAGCTCTTTCTGCTTCCCCGTTTGACTGCGGGTGTCGTGGTGAAGATGTTTCATGTTCAATCTGAAAGTCTGCACAAAACGCTGCAAATTCTCTGGATACGTACTGAGAACCATTGTCTGTACGCAGCTTCTCTGGAATTCCATGCCGACAGAACTGTGCTTTTAGGGCTTTGATCACCGACTCACTAGTAATGGATGATAGTTCTTCCACCTCAATGAACTTGGAGTAGTAGTCCACAGTCAATAGGTATTGGGACCTGCCATACTCGAACAAGTCAGAAGCAACTTCGGACCACGGGAGATCAGGATGTTTAGTGGGTAGCATTTCCTCTGCATGCTGGGCTTTCTGGGAGGTGCTGCATTCTGGACAACTCTCTACTATGTCCTCGATCTGCTGACTCATCCCCGGCCAATAGAGAGCTTCTCTTGCTCTTTGCTTGCTCTTGACAGTACCCTGATGTGACTCATGGATTTTGATCAAGAGTTCTTTCCTCATCGATGTAGGAACTACGATGCGCATTCCTTTGTAGATGATGCCATCAAGGACTGAGAGTTGATCTCGGACATTCCAGTATTCTCGAATGGAGTGAGGAACTTCTTGCTTTGTGTCCGGCCAGCCCTTCATGATCATGGTATGAAGCTCGTTCAACTCCCTTGCAGTGCATGTCTGAAATTGAGCATATCTTTCTGCTGTCACAGGTATATGCTCCATCATGTTCACTGACAATGGCTCTATGTCAGGCACTGTTTCTGGAAGGTTCATCCTGCTCAAGGCATCTCCGATCGGAACTTCCTTCCCGGGTTTGTATGTTACCTCCAGACTGTATGGCTGGAGTCTCAGTATCATACCTTGCAATCTCATAGGGGCTGCTAACAAGGGTTTCTTGACGATGGCTTGCAAGGGCTTGTGGTCAGACTCCACCCTGGTATCTTTGCCAAAGATGTGGTGGAATTTGCGGCAGCAGTGTACTATGGCGAGCGTCTCCTTCTCTATCTGAGCGTACCTTGTCTCGGTTTCTGTCATTGCTCTTGAAGTGTATGCCACTGGATGACCCTCTTGTAATAGGACACCACCCAAGGCGTAACTGCTTGCGTCACACTGGATTGCAACGTCTTTCGATACGTCGTAGTAGGCTAGAACTGGGGCTTCTGTGATCAGGCGCTTCAGAGCATCAAACGCCATCTGCTGTGGTTTGCCCCAAGTGAACACTGTGTCTTTCAATGTCAGATCCCTCAGCGGTTTGTCAATTTCACTGAGTCCTGGTATAAACTTGGCAAGGTACTGGACGAAACCCAGGAACTGCTGCACTTCTCGCTTATTTGTTGGAGCTGCCATCCCTTTGACTGCTGTGATCTTTTGAGGATCCGGTTTAAGTCCCTATGAAGTGACTAGGTGACCAACATACCGAACCTCTGACTCCCTGACCTGGCACTTCTGCATGTTGAGCTTCAGATTGCACTCTTTAGCTTTCTTGAGAACCTTGTCGAGAATTGCGTCATGCTCTTTCTTGGTTCTTCCTGCTATGAGGATGTCGTCCATGATGGCCTTTGCCCCATTGATTCCATCTAGCATTTCATCCATTTTCTTCTGGAAGATTTCTGGGGCGCTCTTGATTCCAAAAGGAAGGCGGAGCCACCTATACCTTCCTTTAGGCGTGTTAAAAGTTGTCAAAAGACTAGACTCGTAATCCAGTTGGATTTGAAGGAATCCAGACTTTGCATCCAGGACTGTAAAGACCTTTGCACCCGGCAGAGAGGTGATGACTTCTTCGACAGTTGGGATCGGGTGGTGTTCCCTTCGTATGGCCTTGTTTAAGTCCTTTGGGTCTATGCAGATACGGATTTTGTCGCCTTTGACAACTGTTACCATGGAATTAACCCAGTCTGTGGGTTCATCAACCTTTTTGATATGTCCGTTTCGTTCCATGTCATCTAGCTTTTCTGCAATCTTTTCTGCTAGAGCATGGGGTGGGCGTCTTGGTGGATGGACCACCGGTTGGTGTGTTGGATCTATTTTCAATGTGCAAACTCCTGGTAGGGTGTCTGTGGTTTCATCCAACTCTGGGTAGCCGTCAATAGAGGAAACTCTCTGTATAAGGTGTAAACGCTCGCTGTCAGCACCAGACAACAGGACGGGCTTCCCCTCTGCCTCTACAACATAGTAGTGTACCTCAGTGGTATTGTCTTTGTACCTTGTTTTCATCTTGGCACACCCACGCAGGTCTAGCTTATGGTCTGAATAGGAAACAAACCGCCTTGAAGCCTTCTGTAGCTTTGGTTTTTGTTCCACTTTCCTGTACACATGCATTGGCATGATGGAACGGGCACTTCCTGTGTCTATGTGAGCTGTCACATCAACTTCCTGCTCTCCAATTTTGACTTTGACATGCCAATCATCCATGATAGAATTTACATTCTCATTTGCCTCAGCTACAGCAAACAGTTTTGAGTACATCAAGTCTTCTTCGGGGTGCTCCTCCAGACATTCATCCTGTGTCGAGCTGTCATCTAATTCATCCACCATGTGTGCAGACTGCCTTTTAAGCCTGCATACAGCTGCGAAGTGGTTCGACTTGTTACCGTTGGCACATGTCTGGCCCTTTGCTGGGCAGATTCCAGCGTGATGCTTGGTATAACCACATCTAGTGCATCTCTTTGGGAGTCCTTCACTTTTCTTTTGATTTCTGTTTCTCTCACTTATGTTGTTCCCTTTGCCTCTCTTGTGGTCAGCAAACTTCGGTCTGGGGGGTTTCCGGGAATGCACTGAGTGAACTTTATCCACCTCGTCGTTGATTGCTTTCATGCTATCTTGAGCGCTTTCATAATTCTGGCCAATAGCAATCGCCATATCCAGCGTCAGTTCATCTCCTTTATCCAGACATTTTTCCATGACAGACTTGTGGAAGGACCTGAGAACTATTGCATCACCATTCGATCTTCTTCCTGGTAATGGCAGTCTTTCACAAGAAGTTTAAGATCTGTCACAAAGTTATCAAACTTTTCCCCATCCACTTGTTTGCGCTTGTGGAAATTCACAGTTGCCCTTATTTCATTCTTTTTTGGCTGCACATACGCCTCATACTTGTGATATACACCATTCAGTGTGTCTTTTTCAGGGACTTGTGTACCATCCGGGCGTGTGACTGTTCCCCATTGAAATGTCAGATAAATTTCTCGCCCTTTGTCCCCGATGTATGGCATTAGGTAGTCGACCTTTTCTTTCTCGGATTTGGTTGACAGGGGACCACCAAATGTAAACTGACAGTGTTGTTTGAATCGTTTCCATTCGCCGTTCAGTGCCGGCCGCACAGAAACGCTGTTGGTAGCGGCTTTGTTAGCGCTAACAAGTCACAAACAAATCAGCCACTAACAACACGGGTAAGATGACCGCACAGAAAGCGCTGTTAGGGCGCTGTTAGGCACTCGCGCTGTTACAGCGCTGTTAATGGATTTGAGCCATAGAGTTAGGCAAAATCTATGATTTGTGCGTAGTGATCTATGTATAGATTGATGAATCTTGTTGATGCAGCATAGCACAGTGCGCGTGCGTTGTGTATTCACGTTTTAAAATGTATATTTGCTGACAAATGACCAAAATAAACATGACATTCCTGCCGGGTGACGGGTCTTTTTCTAATCAATAATACTACACGTTCCCACTATATGCTTATCTATGTTGGTGGTCTACTGTGTGCTTGGTTTTCAGCGTATGTTTCATTCTTTAACAAAGGTTATTCAAGTTTCTGATTGCATAAACTTACTAGATTAGCTACGACAATATATGAACAGTTAACTTTGATTCCAAAGACTTTCGCGTGAAATTATTGCTTGCTGCAACTACTAGCATTTAGCTTTTAGATTAAGATAGTGTACCACAAAAAAAAATGCAAGCCCACTTATCATTTATTTATTTATTTATTTATTTTGTTTAGTTTTTAGCTCTTCACTCATGGGAGTAGGCTTATTTGCCAATGATGATTTTCATCATGATGCTTCTCATCATCAGTAGCTGATGCGTATGTAGCCTATTACACTATTAAGTTACATTGACTGTACTTAATGTATGGTACATAGTTACTCACCGTAATGTTCTTCTTTCCAAAGCAGGGCCTACAATGTTAAAAATGTCTTCAAACACTGCTTTGTAAAACCTATACTTTAATAAATGAATGAATGAATTAATTAATTTTTTCATATTACTGCAGAAATCTGCCATGAACATTATTGGTGAGCATACATTGTTCAAAATTTCGAATACAGATATCATAATAACAATTCCAAAAAGCAGTATCATGGAGAAGCTAAGGAAAAGCACAGCTTGTTAAAACGAGGTTCCCAATAACAGAGAGAATTAAGAAATACATGTATGTAATTATGTACACATATACATATATAGCAATAAAGAGACGAGACAAGACGTGTGTAAAAGGAAAAAAAAACATACTATGAACTAGTATTATACTAGCAGGTAATGTCAGCCTATTGGGTTTATATAGTAGTAGAAAAACCAGATACACATAATACATGTATGTGTATTAAGTATGAATAAAAAGATGTCTTAGGAAAGGTTTTGTTTATGTTCTGTTTAGACACAGGCAGAAAACCAAATACTGTACAGTTGTTATGCAGTGGCGTATCCAGGGGTGGCGCAACAGGCGCCCCCCCCCCCCTATTGGCCGTCGTAAAATAAAAAAAAAATAGGAAAAAAGAAGTTGTTCATTAAATAGGCTTCAAAATTGGTCACATATAGGATTATTTTGCATCTCAGCTCTTCTTCAGAAGCAAAAAACTTCCAAAGGGGAGGGGGCGCCCCCTCCCCTTTTAGACCCCTCCCCCAGGACGGCGATCAATAATGCCTCCCCCCCCTATTGGGAAATCCTGGATACGCCCCTGTTATGGACTTACACTGTAAGAGCTAATTTGATAATGTTTAAGATTTCTTCTAAAAGATTTAAGAGAGGAAGCTTGCTTTAGATTTGAATCAAGATGATTTCAATAGAAGGGCCAGTTTAGATTAATGTTTTCTGGGCAAACTGAGTACGAAGACGTGGTAAATGAAAGAAAGATGATTGTCGTGTAGAATGCCTATGTATTCCATCATTCGTTTTAAGCATTGATTGTAAAACCCGAGGCAATTCATGAATTCGTACTTGATACATTAAACTGCCTAACTGGTAATAAAACAAATCGTTTAGTCTCAACGATTTATTTCCGAAGAATAATATTTTAGACGGAGCTTAGTCTAGGCTTTTTCAAAATTATTCTCATCACCCGTTTTTGTATAACTGAGAGTCTATCCAACTGAGTACAGTTGCCCCAAGCAAGAATGCCATAACTTATGTAGGGTAGAACCAAGGTGGAATACAACAAGAGTAATACATGAGAGGGAAACAAATATTTCAATTTGTTTATAATACCAACATTTCTAGAGAGTAATTTGTTAAGATACAGAGTCTGTGGTTTCCAAGATAACTTATTATCAATAACTTTTCTCCAAATTGAAAAAGTCATGTTCATTTTCTTCCTGAAATTATCAATAAGTAAACCAAGAAACTTTAACTCCTCGACCATTTTAAATGTGGTATTTTTAAGTAATACATTACCATCCAGATATGAGATTGAATTACTAAATAACATACAACGAGTTTTCTCCAAATTGAAAAAGTCATGTTCATTTTCTTCCTGAAAAGGATCATATCTTAGTCTCCTCGTGTCGTTATCAGCAAAATCTATGTCACCCGCTACCTGACACATTCTTAATTAGTCTAGGTCTATGTTTAAGTACTTGGTATTAAAAAAACGGAGAGACAAGTTATAGCGCACGCAAGAAATTATTCACTAACATTGTCACTATTGGTGCCCCTGGCACCGTTAGTGAGTTGTTCAAACATTACCATTACTGTTAGCTTCTGTGCGGCCTTGAAATGTTAGGCTAACAGCGCTGTTAGTGAATTTGACTAACATTACTCTTCTGTGCGGCCAAATCATCGCTATCGGTACTGTTAGTGCGCTGTTAGCGCTAACAACGTTTCTGTGCGGCCGGCACAGGTCTTTGGCTTGCCAATTCATACATGGTTTGTCACTGGACACTCATAGGTACATTCCTATACTTCGTGTGTATAATGTAGGCAGTCATACACCACTCCCGGGTACATTTCTGTAAAATAGTTGGTATTTTCTGTCGCATGTACTAAAGGTATGGGGGGGAAAATAAGATAAATATTTTAAATACTTGCTTTCAAATTCAGCCCTTAAAAATCTCACTCCTACCTCAAATGGCCGTTAGGAAGAACTTTTGATATTTACAGCAAAATCCAAAGTCAAAATCTTGTCCAAAACCGGAGAAATCCCCGCCGATTTGTTTCGCGATCGCGTGTTGTTTACAAACTGCCGATGTCTTAGACTAAAATCGGCCAATACAATTTTTGTCCACGAAGAAACTCGGGATCGCAAGCGCACATCGATCTTTACGATCGCGCACACAGAAAATCGGAACTTTTCCGTGTACGCCATAGGGACCGAATTTTTGAGGACAAAACTCTTTTGGGGAGATGTCGGCGCCCGCGGCGACCAGGAAATGTACACAATGACTCCGATAGCTCGTTTCGCGAGAATCAACAGTAAATTACGGATTTGATTTTTGAAAATATCTTTTCCAACATTGGTGAGTTGAATTTATTGTATTTCTTGGATATTTTGGGGTCGGTTTTTGAAAATTAAATGCCGATTTTGAGTGAATATTGGTGACTTTTGTGCAGTGGTGTTTTAAAAAGATGAGGTGTATGACTGCCTACATTATACACACGAAGTATAGGAATGTAGCTATGAGTGTCATACACCTCATCTTTTTAAAACACCACTGCACAAAATCCCACTCCTGACACCATGTAACATAAAAGGTCACTACTGCTTGGGCGTCATGTTTGAACTCATTTTAATGTCTCGCATTGTGACGTCACTTACATACAGGGGCGATATGTCACAGGGATGCCCCCCTAAATCTGCCACTTCTAGATCTTTGACATCCCTATTGCAGATTTGTAGCTCTACTGAAAAAAATCTCGCTGAAAATTTTAGTGTTATTGCCTTATGTAAAATTGATCTGATTATTTTCTTCCTCCTTTTTTATTGTTATTGGCCTGTTAAACTTAGACTGCTTCTAGATCTACTATAAAATGCTTTGATTAAAACAAAAAGAAACAGAACTACCTAAAACAAACAAATAACAAAACAAAAGATATGGAGGAGTCTAACACTAACAGACTAAAAATTGAAGCCTAAAAAAATGAAGTCAAACTCTAGACTGTACACATCTTTTTATACTCAACAATGACAAAGAAAAAGATACACTAGGCCTATATCTAGACCTACACATAACGAAAAGGGTCTCTGACTTAGATCTAACTTAGATCGACATACTGTAGACTCTAAGTTAGATCCAATGTTAGTCAGGGACATGTAAATTGATAATAGGCCTAGGCCTAGATACAATTATATTTAAATTCAGACTGGCCCATAGAGACTACACGCTTGCCTAACTTAGAATCTAGACCAATATTATTGGGCCTAGGCTCTAGATCTGGACCTAATACCAGCTTAGTAAAGTACAAGCCACCCGCCCCCCCCCCCCCCAAGGCCAAAGTAGGCCTAGTCTAGGATCTTTATAACAAATTAAGAACTAACAATAGTGTGACTACGGTATGTCAATTTTGATTGTCTAGTAACGTTAAAAGTCAGTGACAGGTTCGAAATTTGCACCCAGTGTTTTTGTTTTGTTTTGTTTTGTTTTGTTTCGTTTGTTTTGGGTTGTTTTTTGCTTGTTTGTTTGTTTGTTTGTTTTGGGGGAGGGGGTCTCTCTCTCTCTCTCTCACTCTCTCTCTGTAGATTTTACAGGCACTAGACCATGATAGGACTTCATATCCAGACCATAGTTAGCTCTGACTTTAAACGGATTGATGGCCATACCATGCCCCCCCCCCCCCCCCTCCGCTTGTCAGGCCAGATACACTGCCTGGACTCCTGGACCTGGAATGGTCCTGGGACCGGGCTTGAGTTTAGGTTTAGGCCTAAAGTTAGGCCTAGGCCTAGTTTAGTTTAGTTTAGTTTTTTAGTATATTATGTTAATGTTAGGAATTATAATATATATCTAGACAGCTGGATCTATTCTAAGTTAGATCTGGAGCCAGGGATCTAGACTTAGATTGAATTTGATCATAACCTAGGCCTAGGTTAAGTAAAGTTTGGTTTAGCCACCATTTATTCAGCCTGCATTCTAAGTTAGATCTAACAAGTTATACTGTTATTGTTAACGTTGGTTTTGGTCTTTGTCAAGTTGGTCAAACATTGGCCTTTGGCTTTGATAAGTTGGTCAAACATTAAATATATAGACCTCTCATCAAATTTGGCTTAGTTTTACTTACCGAAGATAAATTTTCAGCAAGCTTTCAACCAAAGGATCAATCAGACAAGTACCGGTATGTAACTTGGAAATCTCGTGTTGGTTGGACTCGACGAAAACAGTCATATAACTAGTGCTGTGTTTTTGTGTATAGCTCTATGGTACTTTTTGTGCGGTGCGATAAAATAATTTACACGTAAAATCCCATAGAGATATGAGCTGGAGAAATGAAAAGTTTCTGCCATCAATTAGCAGCCTTGGATAAATATGACGTCACTGCAAATCCTCCACGCTAATTGGTTGGTAGCCAAAATGTCGTTTTTGTCGTGCTGGGAAAATCGTAGTCTAGATTCTAGACCTTTTTTTTTTATTACCCCCCCCACCCCCCCCTTAGTTACTACCTGTCATTATATAAGACTGAATTCTGCTAAGATAGTGAGAACTGAACTGAAGAAAAAGATTGTGGACATTTGTGGACCCTTTCATGATGCCATTACCCGTCAAGAAATGTACATATGTCAGAAATGTGTGACCAATCTTATATTAACATTAATGTTAATATAACATGTATGCATGCATATTCAGTGACGGTATTTTGCGATCAGTGTTTATCTTTTTTTTGTCATGTTTACACTATATTATCTTATGGTTTTTACTCAAACTTTTTGTGACATTATGGGATATTGTATATTGTCTCGTTCAGTAGTTCAGTGCACATCCGATGATGCAAAACAGAAAAAAAAACGATAAAAATTGAAATGAAAATCTGACCTCTAAAATCTTTCATAGAAAAGAAGATGCATTTTATTAATGAGATGTAATTCATGTAGTGATTGAAGAATTTATAGAAACATTGCAGATTCAAGGGTTACATACAGTAGTAATGTCGGTTGATCGAACAGGGTAAAAAATAGCACTACAAGTGACCAAACTTATTAAACTGGCTCCATTTCATAAACATTTCAGACGTAAAAAGTTGTCAGATCTGACAACTTGGCAGATCTGACAATAATACCGTTTCACAAAGCCGTCTGACCTCTGAATCCTAATGGACAAGCCTACTGACAAATTAGGACACGTCTACCAAAAAAATTACCAAATGGCGGCTTTGTGAAACGGTATAATGTCAGATATGACAAGTTGGAGATGATGACGTATTTGTCAGATCTGTAAGCTTTTTTCGTCTGACATGTTCATGAAATGCTACCCCGGTACCTGACTTTCATGTTGCACAAAATATCACCCATAGAATAATGCATGTGTCATGTGTGTAAAAGATTCATGAAAAAACTTGGAAATATTGTCAAAAGTAGGACAAATTTCAGTCTTTAAAACATGACTTGTATCCATGTGTACCAGTATTTATTACATGTTTCTTGTCGTCCAGTATTCTGTCCCGAATTCAACTCACATTTTTTTTACTTGCATTTGTCGAAATCAGAGTCAGAAAGAAATGAGACTTCCTAATTTTTATTTTAATTTGTTGAGAAGATAGAGAAGATAGCGAAAATGCCGATCAATAGATGTATAATATTAGTTCGATTCCAGCTAACTTTTTCTGGGCTCCACGAGACATTAACATTTGACAAAAGAATCCAGTGAAGAATGTTGTTGTGAATGCAGTTCAAAACCAATTTTACTCTGTGCATAGTCTGTAGTGTCCTGGACACTTGTTAGTTATCACTCTAAGCTATCGGTTTATTATCACTCTAAGCTATTGTATTGAGCTGTCACATGTATTTTGACTTATGCATGTAAATGATTGGGCTTAGGGAGTTCACCGAAGATGAAACAATGGCCACAGCAGGAGCTTTTGGACTCGATTTTGCACAACGCGGAGTACCGCATTTCGATGGGACGGGCGATGCGAGCGCTGCAAGCGTCAAGTGGAAAGCCTGGTTGGAGGAATTTGAAGCGTATGCGGACAGTAGAGGGTTGTTTTTGGCCGGCAGTACCGCGGCACAAAAGGCTCAGCGGCGGGCCCTGCTTCTGTTTACGGCTGGCCCCTCAGTGAGAGAGACTTTTAAGACTCTGGACAACACTGGGGAAAGGGAGGACTATCAAAAAGCGGTGGATGCTTTGAACAAACATTATGTGGTTACGCCCAATGCCACATTTCAACGTCACCTTTTCCGTAAGGCTCATCAGGAGGAAGGGGAGACGATTGGACAATTCGTTACCAGACTGAGGCAAATGTCGATTGGATGCGGATTTGTGGTGGAAGATCTAGATAATCAGATCCTTGATCAGATCGTCCAACACTGCAAGTCGGATAAGCTTCACAGGAAACTATTGGAGCAAGGCGGCGAACTGGATCTAAACAAAGCGATTCGCCTTGCGAATGCCCTAGAGGTGGTTGATGATCATCTTGGACAATTTCAGAACAAGGCCCACAGACCGCCAATGTCAGTGCATGCCATAAGTGCTGACAGAGACCGCTACAGCAGGAGAGCGACATCAGGGACATCGTTTTCCAGTCGAGAGAATTTTGGACACCGTCAGGGTCATCCCGGTGCATCGTCGGGGAGGAGTAGAGCTGCTTTCGGTCGAGGAAAACAGAGCGAGAGAAGCTTTGAGTGCTACCGTTGTGGGCAGAGTGGACATTTCGCCAAAGACACACGTTGCCCGGCGAGAGGCAGGACCTGCACAAGATGCGGCAAGAAGGGACATTTTGCAGTCAAGTGCAAGACAGAGCAGAAAAGTACGCACTCAAAAGGAAAAGGAAAATTCAACAAGAAAAATGAAAAGACAGTAAAAGAGGACATTAGACATGTAAAATCAGACTCAGACACTGATGAAAGTGAGTATGCCTTTACATTAAATGGGGGCAAAGAAAAGGATGGAAAGGCTACCATCCAGATAGGTCAGTGTAATGTTGAAATGATCATTGATAGTGGGGCATCAGTGAACTTGATTGATATGGACATGTGGGAGAAACTGAAAGCTTAGAACATTAGGTGCAAATCAGAGTTAACCAAAAAGAGGTTGTATGCATATGGGTCGGATACGCCAGTGAAGTTGGCAGGGAAGATTACTTCCACTTTTTCGGTGGTGGGGAGAGACCCCATCTCCGCAGAGTTGTATGTCCTAGATGGGAAAGGTCCCGCACTGTTGGGTAAAACAGATGCCGTGAAGCTGGGGCTGCTGAAAATGCAGTCACCAGAGACAGTGAGGTCTATAATTGATTCCGAAGAGTATATCAAATGTTTTGATGGGATAGGAAAGCTCGTAGGTTACAAGTTACATTTGCACATTGATGAAAATGTCGAACCCGGTTAAACAGAACATGTATCGGGTCCCGTACAGTTTAAGGGACAAAGTGGAAAGAAAATTAGATGAGCTTGAAGCTCTAGACATAATAGAGCCGGTAGAAGAACCAAGTGAATGGATCAGTCCTGTGATTGTAGTCCCAAAACCAGATGGGGATATCCGGTTATGTGTTGATATGCGGATGGCAAACCGAGCCATAAAGAGAGAAAACCACCCTATCCCTACAGTAGATGAAGTCTTGTATACCATGAATGGAAGTACAGTATTCTCACATTTAGACTTACGGTATGGTTTCCACCAGATAGAGTTGGATGAACAATCAAGGGCAATTACAACCTTTATTACACATAAAGGGATGTATAGATACAAGAGGTTAATGTTTGGCATCAATGCTGCACCTGAAAAGTATCAAAATGTGGTGAGCCAAGTGCTTAGTGGGTGCGAAGGGGTAGCCAATATCTCTGATGACATTGTAGTGCATGGTAGAACCAGGGAAGAGCACGATGAAAGGTTAGAGAAAGTGCTGAAAAGGTTAAAGGTTAAAGGAGAAAAACTTGACACTGAAGAAAGAAAAGTGTAAGTTTGGTGTAGATAGCATTACATTTATGGGGCACACATTATCAGCCAATGGAATTGAGCCTACAGAGGATAGGGTCAAAGGACTGAAAGAAGCGGAAAGGCCAAAGAATGCCGCAGAAGTTCGCTCTTTCTTGGGGCTGGTAAATTTTTCGGCACGGTACATACCCAATTTAGCCACAATAGCGGCACCATTGCGGAAACTTGTTAAGAAGAACCAAAAGTTTGTTTGGGAGGCTGAACAAGAGGCAAGTTTTGTAAAGTTGAAGGGGTGCTTGACTGAAGGGGAAGCATTAGGATATTTCAGATTGGACGCAGTAAAGACCCAACTAGTTACTGATGCCAGTAATGTAGGATTGGGGGCGGTGCTGTTACAGACACAGAAAGAAGGGGACAAGTATGACACAAGAGTCATAAGTTACGCAAGTAGGTCCTTAACGGATGCAGAAACGCGCTATTCCACTACCGAAAAGGAGACCCTTGCTGTGGTTTGGGCCTGCGAGAGGTTTCATGCATATCTCTATGGAGTTCCCTTTGAATTAGTTACGGACCACAAACCCCTTGAGGTCCTTTATGGACCAAAGTCGAAAAGATCCAATGTACGCATAGAAAGATGGGTGTTAAAGCTCATGTCGTACTCATTCACAGTGAAGTATGCCCCAGGCAACAAGCATATTGCCGATATTTTATCAAGATTGCCAGTGAAACCCCAGAATAGGTGTCGTGATAAGAATTACAGGGAGGCTGAACAGTATGTAAAATGGGTAGCTGCTGAGGCAATTCCATGTGCGTTATCTACCGGGAGGTAGAAGAAGTGTCGAAGGAGGACGAAGAACTACAGATGGTGAGAGAGTGTCTGAAGAATGATGAGTGGGGTAAGGAGGCAACACAGTATTCTGCCTTCAGAAATGAGTTGAGTTGTGTGGGATATGTAGTGCTGAGAGGTACTAGGATAGTTATTCCGAAGAAACTGCGACAACAATGTGTAGAATTGGCACATAGAGGCCATCTGGGTATTGTAGGGACTAAACAGCGATTGCGTACGAAAGTATGGTGGCCGAAAATGGAGAAAGAGGTAGAAAAGTTTGTGAAACATTGCCATGGATGTCAGATTACGGCTGACATGCCACCCCCAGAAGCAATCAGCCCAACTTCATTGCCTACCGGTCCCTGGCAGGTTTTGGGAATAGACCTTCTAGGGCCATTGTCCTCTCAGGATTATGTACTTGTTGTTATCGATTATTACAGTCGGTATTACGAGATCGATATCATGAAGGATATCACAAGTGAAAGAGTTATCGAGTCACTGGAGAAAGTGTTTACACAACACGGGCTCTGATAATGGTCCCCAATTTGTTTCTGAGAAATTTGAAGAGTATCTAAAAACAAATGGTATTGTATACAGAAAGGTGACCCCACTTCACCCAGCCGCAAATGGGGAAGTTGAGCGTCAGAATAGGTCTCTTATGAAGAGAATTAGGATTGCGCAGGCAGAGAAGAAAGAGTGGAAGAAAGAAGTGAGGAAGTACCTGTTTTCGTATCGTACTACTCCACATAGTGTCACAGGTGTGACACCAGCAGAGATGATTTAAACCAAATGATGGTTGAAAGAAGTTTTGAGTCCTTTATTTTGTTATCAAAATGTATGATGGATATAGTTGAACATGTTTGTTAAAAATAAAACGGAATTGTTTTATTACATAGTTGAACATGTCGGTTAAATAAAACAAAAATTGTTTTTCCAGTGAAATACCTTGACAACTTCTTTTATCATCTTCAGATAAGATGATTTAACAAAATTGGTTTTCCAGTGAAATACCTCAATAAGTTATTTTATCACTTTCAGAATGGGAACTTTTTGAGAAATTATTTAGTTGTTAAATTCAGTGAGAAAATTTGGTGGTAAAGATATCAGATTTTATAAATAATTACATGAATTTAGCACCAAAATTAGTTTGCAGCATTGGGAAAGTATTTAGATTTCATATTACAAGAAAAAAGAGGCAAAACAAATGAAAGACATGTCTGGCTAGTACATAAGACAGATTTTACTCCATAAATTCAAATGTTGTCATTATAAACTCAAGCTGTATTCACTAATGTGTAAAAGACAAGATCTGATAAGAAGCATTTTGAAAAGGAAGATTGTAATTTTGTTATATGATTGTAAAATAAGTTTGGTATAATTGTAGAGGTGGTAACTCTGTTCCGGATATGTTGGAAATTATACTTACAACGGTTTATGCATTAAAGGGGTTAAATGCTTAAGAAGGAGGGAAGATGTAGTGTCCTGGACACTTGTTAGTTATCACTCTAAGCTATCGGTTTATTATCACTCTAAGCTATTGTATTGAGCTGTCACATGTATTTTGACTTATGCATGTAAATGATTGGGCTTAGGGAGTTCACCGAAGATGAAAGACCGAAGTAACAGGTCATGAATAAAAGTTGGAACCAAAATGGACTTGTTTTGACATTTATTATTAACTGAGTGATCTGGAAATGGGACAACTCACACTATGAACACGATGACAAAGAGAGCGGACAAAATATACAGCTCCTCATTGTACCCTCCGCAATTGTTCTGGTACACAAAAGAACATCCCTTCATTGCCATTATGTAAAATAAGTAGAACAGGTGAATATGCATGTGACACCTGTTCTACATATTTTTACATAATAGCAATGAAGGGATGTTCTATTGTCTACCAGAGCAATTGTGAAAGGTACAATGAGGAGCTGTATATTTTGTCCGCTTCTTTGTTCGCCATGTTCATAGTGTGAACATAGTCTAATGCACCTCTCACTTGCTCAAGGTGGCTGCATGTTGGTGGATCCCTTTTGTGTGTACTGTGAAATGAACGAACGCGTACATCTGTTTAAGATAGTCTTTGTGTTGCGTAACATTTTAAAATGTTATGAATAATTTTATTTTCTCAAAGGAACAAAAAATATTTCAACAAATTTTAAGCAAATATTAAATCAATATGAGTATTTTTCTTTGCTTAAATTCACATATATTTTTTGTAATATCATCTTAATACAAAATAATTGCTAAAAAAAATACGAGATGGACTCGAAGTAGGCTAGTAATTATTCATTAGGTAATTAAATCAAAATTGCGTCATGAATTCAAACCACCAATCAAGATCATTTATGACATGTTTGTTTACTTATGCTAATTACGGAGGTCTCAAAATACGGAGGAGATCTAACAAATCGACTGGACGGTCTGACAACTCCAATTATCGTGTACAATATCGGCCCTGTATCGGCTGATATCATATAATGTAGCTTCATCGGCTATTATCGTCAGACCGATCAGGCAGTGGACTAGGAAAATCGCTCGCTGAGCGATTTTCTGAAACGACTAAAAACCCATAGACAAATTAAAACTTATAGACGGAAAGGTAGCACCCGCGGATTTCCCTCATTTGCATATAAGCTGTAGCGTCACCATTCAGGCTAAGCGTATTCGGCCCTGATTCGGCCACACCCATTTGGTAACATTTCATTTTCCCGAAGCCCCCGATACCAAAAAAATATCGAAAAGTATCGAGAAACACCTTATGCATTATTCATTTTTGTTTTGCATACTCCGATTTATCAAACTTTGATTGGACCGGACCTTATGAATATGAATGTGATTGAAAAGGGACGAATTGACCTCTTTTCGTCACTTCCGCTGTGAATTTGACGTCACCCGCACAGAGTAAAAAAAGTTGTGGAAAGTTTAGAGGTGAGTACACCTGTATTTATGCTTAATTTTCGAAAATTAGAACATATTTATAACGAGTTCTGCCATTGTGAGTAATCTGTTTCAATTTCTCTACATTTTGAAATGATTCTACATAGCTGTATCATAAACCAACGTGTAATCTACTCGCGAATTTTCAATTCAATTTTCATCGTCATAATGTTGCAGCTCGATTCCCCTTAGCACCCTGTCACTCGTGACGGCTTAGGCCTACCCGGACTTTCGGGCGGGACTATCTCGATACGTTTCGATAGGTGATCTATTGAATGATGTCAATGCCAATGGCTGATAGATTTCGTAAACCTCGTAATAAATCGAACTTATTCTGTATTTCCATGATTTGGTTATCTAAGTTAGATGTAGACGCATAGACCCTGTTATATTCTGAAAGACAAAGGGCCCAGGTGAGACCCTTTCTAATTAATTGATTCTGTAGCGTAGGCTGTTCTTGTCAGGATATTTTTTTTGAGAATGAGGAGGGGGTTTCATGTTGATACTAGTATTTTCAAGAGACCAGTCCAGGTTTACTTTGTGTACATGTTACACAGTTTGCTAATGCAGGGTTGTAATTTTAACGTAGTGGTTCTTAGTAAGTTAATTTGCTTAGGTGTATTGTAAGATGGTCCACTTTTTTCTTCTAAAGTTGAGCCAAGGCCAAAGCCAAGGCTAGCTAGGCAAGCATCAGTAATGATCTAGACCGAACGACAGACAGAAATTTCAGTCTAGGCTAGCATCATGATGATGAGGTTGTTTTTTTTTACATTTCAAGAGAGAGAGAGAGAGGGGTGGGGGGGGGGGGGGGGGGGTACATAAATTAGTGTTGATTCTAGACCAGAATCAAAGGCCTTTTTAAAGAGGTAATAAATTTCCCCTGAGTAATAGCTGGATGGCCTTGGTTTCAGTATTGCATTCATTAGTCTCATCATGTTGACTTTGATTTCCATCAGATAAACATGGCAAGGAACTAACCTGTGGCTGATCTACTTGAAGATCTACTAGGTCTCCTTACATACTGTTGGAGGTGCCGGATGAAGTGGAAAGTCCTACTATTAAAGACTTTGATGAGACATGAGAAATAAACAGGAAAGTCTAGACCTTACTGCGGCAGCCTGAACGCATAGCGTTCGTGGCAGCATCCCTGGACTAGGGACTAGACCTAAATAGTTAGACCTATACCTATTACAGCTAAAAATTATAGACTAGGTCTGGTGGTGGTAGTGGATCCAGGATCAGTTAACTGGGGAGGGAAGGGGGTGATGATGTGTTCACAATAAAGAGTGGCTTTTTTAGCTCACCTGAGCCTAAGGCTCGAATGAGCTATTGCGATGGAAATTTGTCCGTCGTGCGTCTTCCGTCGTCCGTTAACTTTTTACATTTTTATCTTCTTCTCCAAAACACATAATCGGAATTAAACCAAACTTGGTAGGAATCATCCTTAGGGGTAGGGGACCCAAAGTTGCTAAAATGGTACGTGTGGGCCCCAGGGGGGCCAGGGGGAGGGCCCCCAATTGTAAAAGCGTATAAATTTCAAACATCTTCTTCTCCAGAACCAGGCATAGCTCAGACTTGGTATTGTGTATGGAGATACCTCTATAGATGAAGAATGAATGTTGTTCATGAAATTTCTCTGAGTGGCCCTATAGGGGCCCTGTGGGGGTAACATACTGGAGGGGGGGGGGGGGGGGGTGGAGCGCTGCCAGACAAAATGTACATTCTGATCTTCTCCAAAAAAAAATGATCGGAATTCAACCAAACTTGGTAGGAATTCAACCAAACTTGGTAGGAATCATCCTTAGGGGTAGGGGACCCAAAGTGGCTAAAATGGTACATGTTGCCCCCAGGGGCCCAGGGGGAGGGCCCCCAATTGTAAAAGCTATGTAAATTTCAAACATCTTCTTCTCCAGAACCAGAAGTTTATCTAGATATTTTGTGTGTTATATACATCTTGAAGATGAAAAAAAAAGTTGTTCATGACATTCTCAGGGTGGCCCCATAGGGGTCCTGCGAGTGCGAGGTTAATATGCAGGAGGGGAAATGTACATTCTTTGCATGATTTGTTGTATGATTCAACCACACTTAGTGGGAATCATCCTTAGATGTAGGAGATTCAAATAATACATGACACTGTAGACCATGGGGGTGGGGGGGGGGGGGGGGAATTATGTTAATTTCTAACATCTCATGTACATCCTCCTAGTTGTTTCAATTTTTAACATATCTCCTGGTGGTGCAGATGTGAATTGATCCACCTCAGGTGAGCGTCGTGCCCCCTGGGGCTCTTGTTAGTTAACACTGTCCAACCAAAACAACAACAAATTATTTTTTTTTCTGAGGAATGGACAATTCATTTGTCATATTTTCTTCTTTATCCACCACTGAGATCTGTTTTCAGTGTAATATGAAATTAGCTGTTTAGTGTCTTTAAATATCAATTATGATATATTTAAGGGATGTTCAGTGGGATGTCATAAATACAAATTTTAGTCCCCTTAATTATTACATTTAACATTTCATTAATTCCTGCAAACAGAAACAAAACAAAATAAAATGGGTGAATGTATGTTATTGATGATATTATTATTTTCATTATTATTGTTATCATTATGATCATTATTATTGTTAGTAGTAGTAGTAGTAGTAGTAGTAGTAGTAATATTAGGGCCAAATATGACACTATTGATTAGAGTCCATAAATCTATTGTAGTTAGTCTCCTCTTTGAAAAGATGAAGAGGGTGAGGATGAGTGTTTGTGTGATTTTTTTTCTTAATACAGGATAATGCTTCTCTACCTCATCTATTCTACAACAGATGATTATGATGATGATGAAGAGGAATGCTTACCTACTGAGAATAAAGACAAATTCTGAGAGGAACAATTACTACTTAGCTGCTTCAGTTTTGCATGGTAGGCATATGCTTTAATGTGTTTTTCGGAGGGGGGGGGGGGGCAAAACAGCCTAATAGCACCCTTCATTATTTTTTTTCAACGCCTCTTAATTACTAGCTTCTCCAAGGTAACATGAGTCAGGGAATTTTTTTTTTTTTTGGAGGGGGGGGGGGGGCAAAACTATATTATTTGCCCTCCTACTGCCCACTTACCACCCCATAGTCAACGCCCCTGGTACCTCAATACAATCAAGGTACACATTTTTTGGTTTAAGAAGCCATTTTCTTGTGACTTTACTAATTTAGTTTCTTTTGAATAGCCTTGAAAATTTTATCTGTCCAACTGTACAAACTTCTTTCCTCTTTAAATACTTTTGAGAATTCCCACTTATTATTCTATTAATAGGAAACTGTAAATATCATTCTTTTTTTCAAATTCTAATTGTTGCTTGTTAAATTATAAATACACAATGGATGCTATTTTCTAAAATCTTTCCTCTTTTCTTTCAACAGACATGGATTTCTACTTCAGCTCTTCAGTGAAATAGACCCCTGGTTTGATAAACATCTATTTCTTCATACTGAAATCATACCTGGATTCCAGTCTAATATGCATCATTAGAATGGCGGAAGAGGAGTTTTAAAGTTCTTCAATTATATCTTAACCATCTTACCCACCCCCTCCCCATGTCAAATGTTGCAGTCACATGCAGCCATTTTGTGTAGTAACTCGTTATTGTGAGGAGGTCTTACTCTTCTATGTGGCCTAGTGACATTACATGGCCGCTAATGAAATAAAGATAAGCACTGCCAGGGCCACTTGGCCTCTCCATTATTATATCTTCTCACCATGTATAACAAATTAATAATAATAATTAACTGATTCTATGAATTTGTGCTAATTGAATTATTATTCTATTATTGATCTACAGAGAAAATCCATACTATTCAACGCATTATTTCAGGATGCCACTTTTCAGACAAAAGTAGGAATTCTTACTTTATCAACATATTTTTAGCCCTAGAAAACCATTTTTTATATGCACAAGGGCACATTCTAGATGATTTTCCCACTTTGTTATCAATTCTAATTGGCATCCCTCTTATTTAGATTAAAACTATAGAATTAGATCTCTGTGTGTGTTTCCCCCCCCCCCCCCATTTTTCTTTAGACTTTTAATACTAGTAATATGCAATATATATGTACCAACTAAAAGGAAGATGAAGCATTTAATTAATATTTCTTAGAACTGTCAACAAGACTCAACATTATCTTTGTTTTTTAAGAGTATTACATGGGTGTGTGTTAAAGAAATCTATAGATGGTCATTTATTTCTTTTAATTATTATATCTTCTTTTGTGGGGTATAGTGGGTAAATAAATTAATAGTATCTATTTCTCCAGTGAAAATTCAAATATTTTACTCTTGACAAGGGATTGAAATTAATAATGTATGATTCATTTAGATTGAAATTCATATTTTTTTTAATGCATGTACATATTTGTTCTACTGTCAAGATGAGAATGATATTATATGACCTTGACAAGTCAGCTGTAATGGAACTCTTGAAAGAGTAAGGAACATAATTAAACATATATTTAAGAAGTAAGACAATGTCTAAACATCTCTAAAGACTGTTCTCATTTCTGCATGTAGGAAAATATTCATTAAAATGTGAGAAAATCTAACTGTATTTCCGAATCGACGTGTGTGCAAATAATTGCACCTTAAATCTTGATTGTAAGAAAGATACATGTAATTGAAAATTCGTATGTGAACATGATAAAGGTCATCTCGCGTTATATCAATGACAACCATATGGGTGACTGGGGGGGGGGGGGGGGGGGTAAAATAAACCAGGACATGTGATCGAGGTGTGTGTGTATGAGAGAGAGAGAGAGAGAGAGAGAGGAAGACAAAAAGATGAGAAAGGTGTGAAAGAGAAGATTTGATGAATATGGGGGGGGGGGGGGGGGGGAGGTTAGCCAGCCCTCCAAGAATTTTTTTTCCTCCAAAATAAACCAGGACGTGTGTATGAGAGAGAGATAAAAAAGAGAGAGGAAGAAAAAAAGATGAGAAAAGGTGAAAGACAAGATTTAATGAAAAAATTGGGGGGGGGGGGTGATTTTTTTTTTCTTAACTAGCCCTCAGAGAATTTTTTTTCGCCTCCAAAATTCGCTCGTGGGGGGGGGGGGGGGAGGCGGAGTTTTGTTTTCCTCCATAATTCTCTGACAAGCAAAAAAAAGCCCCTCAAGAAAATCTAAGGATACCTCTTCCTCTACATCTGATATTTTATTCCTACCTTTGCCTTCAATGATTATACCCCCCCCCCTTTTTTTTTTAAACTTCTTTGAAATTTCTTTGAAAAATTACTTGTTATGAATGTAAAAGTTTTTGTCTTAATTCGTGAGATGTGATAAATGTGAACAACATGTACATGTATTTATCTTAATAACTACTATATACATCTCGTTGAACTCGACCAAGTAAAGTTATTTAAGTGGAACGAGTGTAACCCTTTTCTGCTGACGATCCTGTCAATTTGCAATTAATCACATGCTGGGACCTAATTATCATAAAGATTTAATGACACCATATGAATGACGCCCATTCGTCAATTATCGATGCGCCGTCATTAGCCAAGTGCTGAATACATTAGCATACATGAATAGATTAAGCGGATTTGACCTTTCTTAATGCGCATGCGTGACACTGGTCCACATTTATATTTTACTTGCTTGTAAAGCATACACACGTTAGGGGAGCATCGTACAAAATGAAATAATGCATAGGGGCTTCGGGGGCGTTCAAATCGTGCCCAAATGTTACAGCGTAATGACGGCCGCTTTAGGGGCTTGTAAAAACCCCTAAAAACGTCGTGCACGTCGTTTCGGAAAACGTCGTGGCAGTGTGCACGGTGCCATAGGGTTTGCATTAGAGTGATTTTTCAGAAAGTCGTTCATGTCGTGCTGTCGTGTCGTTTGTCGTTTGTCGTGTTCGGTGTGAATCCGCCTTCAACTCTGCTTCTGCATCCGGCTTTCCATGGGGGCATTTCCGGCGGGTCAAAAGTGCACACTGCTCCCACTTTTCATGTCTTAGCCTATGAAGCCGAAATTTTTTCAGTGTACCAGCGAAAATCAGATTTTGGCCTGCGCGCAGCGCGTAAAATTATTGAAATTATAAATCTGATATTCATGAGCTTTTATAACTAATTAACATAAATTGAACTGTACTTAGGCGTATACTTGTGTAGCAAAGATGAGATGAGGAATAAGAAGAACAAGAAGAAGAAAAAAGAAGAAGAGGAGGAAGAAGAGGAAGAAAAAAAAAAGGAAGAAAAGAAGAAAAAGAAGATGAATTAAAAAACAAAAAAGTGGAAGAGGTGCAGGAAGAGGAAGATGAGAGAAAAAGAAGAAGAAAATAAGATGAAGAGGAAAAGGGAAGTGGAGGAGGAAGAGGAGGAGGAAGATGAAGAACAAGAACAAGAGGATGAAGAGGAAAGAAGAAGAAGAGGAAGAAGAAGCCCTCCTTCAATATTGAATTTCCCTTCATTGAACGCTTTCCTTGTGCCTTACAGA